>VWZV01014643.1:451760-781027 GCA_013397155.1 Irena cyanogastra | reverse complement strand
CAGCGATCCGCGGCGGGCCGGGCTCGCAGGCGGCGGCGGGGACGCGGAGCGGCCGCCGGCCGCGGGACGCGGTGCCAGCCCCCGCCCGGCCTGATTAGCTTGTCAGGGTTTATCTCGTTAAGTTGTGCAGGACGTTTCTGACAAGACAAGGCACGGGCGAGCTCTGGAGAGGGATTAATCTCCAGAAGTTGCTGTCACAAAAAGGAAAAAAAAAGACTGAAAAAAGAGAAGGAATCAGGGTTTCGTATTTTGGGCGATCATTTATCGAGCATCTGCGGATATTGCTGCTCTGCCCAGGCTGGCTGGCCAGGCGATCACTGTTTTAGAGACAGTGGAGCGTTCTCGTGGCACAGACTGATGTCCTTTCCCCGCGGGAAGAGGTGAGCGCCGCTCCCGCACTGCAGCGGGCGGTAGGGGCAGGGGCACGGCGAGAGGCCGATCCTGAGCTCCTCGGGCAAAACTTCCAGCTCAAGTGGGACCGAGCTCCCAGCCGACAGCAATTCCCTCCTCTCTAATGAGTCCCCTCAGCTAATAAATGGTGACTTTACTCAGGTTCTTCAGCTGGTTGCAGCTGAGCCCGAGAGAATTCGATCCTTTATTCCAAGACGTGTTTTAATAAAGCTACTATAATGTTGGCATTTTATTAGGAGCCTATTGTTTCCAAATTAATCCTTGATCTATGAAAACATCTATCCTACCAAACTGGATTCACTTCTGTGCACCTCTTCTTCATCTACATGTATTTTACTACTAAGAACCTAGCTTTACATTTCCCTGAATCATTAG
The DNA here is from genome assembly GCA_013397155.1 of Irena cyanogastra. Lineage (NCBI taxonomy): Eukaryota > Metazoa > Chordata > Aves > Passeriformes > Irenidae > Irena > Irena cyanogastra. The sequence goes on along the minus strand of VWZV01014643.1, from coordinate 780,241 downwards.
ACCATTAATTTGCTAGGGAGCTAGTTGTTTCACTCAGATGGATATAATTCAGAATAAACTCAGAAGAAATGCAAAAACATGTACTGTTCTGTCATATTACTCCTCCCCCCCCTTTTTTCCCCCTTTCCTCTTTAGTCGGTTCATGTTGAGAAATGCCTTCAGAAACTTCATTATCTAAAAGGCAGACCTAGAGGGCAGGGACTTTGGGAATAGTTCCCTTTTATTCTGAGACTGTCCAAACTCAGAGCAGGGTTGAACATGTCCTCAAATCTGCACCTTCTAGGAAGAAATGAATGATGTGCCAGACACTTCACTTCTAGTAAAAAAAAATACAAACCAAATGCTGTGAGGTTCAGAATTCTTTCTCAGGCCTATTTTCTGTGCGTATTTTACAGTCTAAATGTAAAATGGTCCCCTCAGAAGTTGATAAAAAACTCATGTAGATGTTATGGTATATCTTTTGCTCTGTTCTGTTTCAAGTAGATTTTGCTAACAATTCATACAAAAAGAAAATGTATAGCCAGCCTGAGAGGATACCTTTGCAGGCTGCAGGCCAAGCAAGCTCAAGGAGCTCACGTTAGACATTAAGTTGGGCTAGGTGTAATATTTCTGAAAAAAAATCCCCTTCCCCCCTTCTTCTCCTCCTTTCTTCCCCCCCACCCTATGCAAATAGATATATTTTTGCACTTAAAATTTCACCCTCCTTTGGCTTTCTTGAATGGTGAAAGTTTACACCCAGGTCAGCATGAAGCGCTGTAACAGACGGTTTGCAGCGGAATTTTCGGTTCCAGGGTATTGCACATAAAAAAAAAGTCCCAACAGAGCAAGTGGAGTTTCTGCTTGACACCTAAAAGAACTATAATCTAGGAAACACCCTGAAAATGTTCATCTGCTAGATAACATGAGTGCTGAATAGAAATATATTTCCACTAGCTCTGCGGTAGAAATCAAGAAACACTATTAACATGTATGATTGAAAAATCAAGAATTTGTAAATACAGTGCCAGCATACAGCACTCGACGTATATTTTCCTATTTATAAAAAGTGTTTAATTATTCAGGTTTGGATTTTCCTTGTTGTATCTTTATGCTTTATTGGCATGTTAGGTTTAAGAAGTGGAGTTATAATACAGGCAATTACAAATCTAATGTGAGTACCTATATTTGAATCAAAATCATTATCTTTCACATAGGAGAGCGAAGCAGGTTCTTTATGCTTACAGCAATTTTCGTGTCACTCATATTTTTTGATCCATTTAGATTTTGTTATTTATTTTTATTTACCATTTCTGCTTGCTGCAGGACTTTCACTGAGATGAATATCCCTAATACGAGCATTTATAATTGTCTTGTTAGTTTGTTTGAAATACTCAGGATATTTTTTTAAAACTAAAGTGAAAATACACTTTTAATTCTCTCTCATTAGTTTTCTGTTGTGATATTTTTAGGAGTTGTCTAACCTCTAAGTATGTTTGGCCAACATACAGTGTGGTTCATACTTCCACAGACATTTTTAATCATACAGAAAAATGTTGAATGTTCCTATAAGGAGCAGTGGACAAAGGCTACCTGGAAGGGTGACTATATTAAACTGGTGAAACACATGAGGGCTGAAATAAGAGACTGAACCAAACCACACTGAAATCAATGGGAGACTCCACTGAGTTGGAACAGGCTCCAGGCACAGTGCAAATCACTGTACAGGTACGGCACTATTCGTCTCTTTCCAGTTTTGGTTTGGTTTATAGTGTGTTGTTTACAGGTAAAGTTCTAGATTAAAATTATTGACAGGTGACATTCTGGATTAAAATTTATTGATTTATGTCCAGCATTAAAAGATCTGTGTTTGGATGCAAGTGCAGATAAGGAACCTGGACTGGTATTGCAGAGCTGATGGAAATGACATGCAAATCACCTTATCCAAGCAATGGTTGCTTTCAGGGTGTTTCTTAGAATATTGTTCTTTTAGACAGACGTGGTTTTGTAGGAATGCAGCAACTATAGAAAAGATTTGGTCAGGTCCTTTCCAGTAAATATTTTTTTTCAGCCACATGACTAAAAGTTGAAAATTGCCCAGATTACCACAGCTATATTCTTCTTTGCCAAGGACTAACAGCAATGAGGGACCCCTCCTCTCTCCCACTGCTCTCTCAACCTTAGCATGGTCCTACAAATATAACACAATAATTAATTCACTGCTAATAGTGGAACTTGACTGTGGAAAAGCTGTTTTCTGCTAGGAGAATTCAGATGCAGTAAACACTGCTACAGCAAATGGAGTGTTTCTGTTGGGACATGCTATAAATGGTGTTTAGTCGGTTCCCACTGGAGCCATAAGTTTAGGATCAGATCCTGCTTAATATCATATTTCTCCTTCTCATGATACTTATTGACTATAGCAAAAAGCACAGCTTTTTAAAAACCCCTGCCCCTTAAAAAATATATGGACTTGCTTATCTAGAAAATCTCAGTAATCTTGGTATCAAGGAATTTTTAATTTTCTGCGCACATTTGCAAAGGACTTAGAGACTCCTGTGCAAACTTAGCCTCATACTTAGATACTCTCTCCTGTTTAGTTCTATTGTGTACTGAAGAATAGCTCATTTAATTAAAAAATCTTAACAGCATGAAATTGTGGAGTGTTGTCAGTAGTTGCAGAGAAAGGGCCAAATTCTTGTTTCCTTATTCTTGCAAAATTTCCAACCAGTGTTATATTCTTTATGAAGCTTGGACATGTACTTTAAGATCCCACCAGTAATAAAGAAAATTGTTTTACTCTTGCTTAAGCATTTTTCTGCTGGCTGATGGTAGCAATCAGAAAACTGCATGCTCCTAGTTTTTCTTGTTATAAACTAGGAAGTGTTAAGCTGAAATCCTAAATGTTTCAAAAAGCTGTAAACAACTCACTTCTGATATGAATCTGGGGAGGAACAATCTGTCTATCCTCTTCCAAGAGGGGCTTTGAGTTAAACTACAGGATAAGTTCTGCAGCCTTTTAACTTTTGCCCAGCCAAAGCTGTCATTAGTTAAAATATTATTTCTACCTGTAAAAGTAAAATGGCTTTACAATCCAGATCTGTTTATACTCTGTAAATCTAGTAAAAAAACCAAAGTTTCCCCTCTGCCATGCCCAAATAAACAATGACCCTATTTTCAAGTTTCGCTCAATAAGTGTGTTAAATGCAGAAAGTATTTTGAGTAAATGTCATGCAGCTGTTTGGTCACTTGCAATTCCCGTGGTGTTGTGTCTGCCTGTGTTCTGTGTTCTGCTATGGATACTGCAAGTGGACACTGCTATTTCTGATACATCTTGTCAGATTTTCTATAAGTCTACAAGTTTTGTTCCAAGTAGATGAAAATAATGAAACATTATAAATATTAGATGGTCTTGCTCCAGCGTGTGATGCTGTAAATCTCTGGAGATTCACAAAGAGACAGTGACAACACGAGTGCTATTACACACGATACTACTTTATGAGCTAATTCTATAAAGCAGCACCTCAGCTGTGCACTGACAATAATTTTTCACAGCGACTTTTGGAATGTCCCATGGAACCTTTTAATAGATTAATTATATACTCATCCCAAAAAAAATTTGCACATGGCTACAATTAAACAAAGGGCCTGCCACTGCTTCAGGAGTTTTTCCTGAGAAGGAACTCAGGACAGAACCAGTTGTTTCAGGGCTCAAATTAAAAAGCTGAAATACTGTGGTAATCTGCCAGGACGCTCTGCTCTGGCTGTGCACCACAGCTGTATGTGCCCCTGTGAAGCCTTTGCACCATCCACTGGTCTCTAAAGATTCTAGGCTGGTGAAGGACAAATATTTCTTCTCTGTTGGTTCAACAGGTGACTTTGGAATGACCTATGAATTCTTCCACTTTTGTCAAGCTGAGATCAATAGCTAGCGTTGTTCTAGGAAAATACATGTAGGTATTTTCTCAAGGCATGCTAATTTAAAAAATAAGATCTGGAAAAACACTTGTAGTGTTAGAGGATTCAAAGACTACTCAGAAAAAAAACAACTTTGGAATTGTTATAGCAGCTGCTATAATCTATTATGTAAATCATTTGGGAATTAAACCAAAATATTTTGCGAGATAGTTTTTGTCAAACAATAAATATGCTATCATTTAGACTTAATGTTTTTCCAGAGGTGTTATCGTTATGTGATGAAAGTGAAACCTCAGCGTACTCCTTATTTTGACTGATGAGGATTTAATATTTATTTATAGCCGTGCCAATGATAACACCCATATATCTGTTCAAGAGAACATCTGTTTCTCAAAATTGGGTGTTGGAATTAACACTGTTGATCCATACCAAGTTATATTTGTCTTCTAGGTGTCACCTACATATTCTCATCAAATTTAATCAGAGATATTAAAAGATAAAATATGTGAAAAGAAACCCCGACAGGCATAAGTGCCTTTGGCCACATTATTAGTAATTTTAATGTTCATTTATATCAGCGTAAGCCTCTCTGTAGAAACTCAATGGTTACTTTTCATTGTCTGAGTGTTGTAAATTGGCTTTTATAAGAACAAGAATCAGGGCCTTTAATTAATTTTACCCTTCTGTAAAGAGGTGCTGTTGGGACATGTCAGATCATCAGCCTGTTGACTAAAGTACAGTATGATTTCACTAATGACTTGGATGCATGCTGCAGATTACCACATTTTGCAAATTAGTGAGTAATCAAACACCATAAAAATCAAGGATACTGCATAATGAAATATACTTTATTCATTTATTTTTACAACCATATATTAGTTTTAATTATTTGCCTTAGCAATTCATTGGATGCTGGAACATTCGAGCTATAGAATGAGTTTCTTCTAAAAATATTTGAATATCCAAAGCCCCTGTTGTAGCACTCTGATATACAATATTTTGTGAGAAGATGAGTGAGAACCTCTTCCTTGAGTGGGGAACCTTGCTTCAGGGATAATCCCTAAGAAGGTCCCAAGTCCTCAGGGCCAGCCTGAGATTCATCCTGGTGGAGATGCTGGGGAGGACTGACTGTCACCTTGGGAAGGTCACTGCAGCTGGGCTTGTTGCTCTCTTCTTTTGGCTTCCAAAGAGTTGAGGAAGAGAGGGAAACTCATGTTGGGCAGGGTAGAGCAGAAGCCTGACTTGGCCACTCACTGGAAGTAATCTCTCTCTCCTGCTCCTTTATTCCACTCCTTCCTCTTCCTTTCCTGCTCCATACATCCAGCCCAGACTACGAAGAACACCAAGTTGTACATTTTACCCCTTGTTTATGGTGTAATATCTAGTGATGGATCAGGGAGTGGAAGCTTCTCTACTAGGTGCCTGCAGCCTTCAAGGAGGATTTATTTCTGGGCTCCCCTTCGAGATGCTCACTCCAGCACCAGCAGCTGCCCGCTGCCCACCTGGGCAGAAATCATTCCTTTCACATCTGCAGAATGAACTTCTGTTTCTCCTGAGCTAGTTTGGGCCTCTGTTATGGAGAAGAACATTCCCTCAGGGTCTTAATTTCTTGACATTCCTTTAAGAAAAGTACTGATTTTTAAAAGTGTCAAGGTAAATATGTTGTACATGTATAAAACCTATCTGCAATGTGCATGGTTGGTTTTGTTTTTTTCCTCTGTACATTTAATTTTCTCTTCCATACACTAGCTTGTCATCTAGCAGTTCCATAAACTCTCAGTTGTTAAAACAATTTCTCTTTTTTCCTTATATTTTAAGTTTGATCCATGAATGGCCTGTCAAGAGTTTTGTGTTATTGTAAGCTGAAGTTTGGATGGTAGCAGCGACAGGCCACTAACCATAATTGTGTTGCTGTTACCACTGTAACAAATTTGTGTCATTTAGCTATTTTGAAGCTTGGGAAGTACATAAAGGCAAATGTAGTACTGATGAATATTTATTATACTGCTGTGGGATCTTAGGTTTAACCATGTTTCCCTCAATTCTGCAAAAACTTAACAGGGTGGATTATATCAGAAAATGGGGGAGAAGTATAAAAAATCTTGCTGCAGAAATGATTTATGACTGTGGAAAATACTTAATTATATAATTTTAATAAGAACAGCATTAGGGATAGTCTTCTTGCAAAGACTGGGGTAGGAGACACATGCTTGGCCTGACCTGAAGTCAGTACACCAGTGTTGGACAAGATGCTGAGCACTGTGTGAAGTACACAGATTTTTCTCATTTGACAATATTCAACTGAATGCAGGTTTATGCCCCAAATATCTGTGTTTCTTGGTGACCTTATTAGAGAAAGGAAAGTTTCAGCCCCCTCACAGTCTCAGCAGGAGCAAGCCTTTTCCTATATCACAGTCAGGGCAAAGGAAGGTTGTGTTCTCCACTGCTTCTGAGGCTGGTGGGGTATTATTAACCTACTTGAGACATGATTTTAATGTGTATAAAACATGCTTAAAATTTCAACTTATTGGCAGGACATTGAATTTTTTCTTTTTCTTTTTTTTTTCAGATAAAAGTGAACATAGGCAATAGAAAATTGATAGGCATGAGTCATAATATTTCCCTTCTTTACTTCAAGGAATAATCTTTTTGAAAGAGTCATGATCTAGAAATAATTTTTTTTACTCCTGTTGATAATATAGTGTGCATTGGAGACTTGACATAATGAATTATATTTTAGATAATTATAGTCTTCTTAGAAGCATAGCAGCCAGTATTTATCACATATGGAGGACCTCTGTGAGAACGGATCTCGATTTCTTATTTTCAGTTTAGTGAGAACTGCAGTTATCTAACAACCAGTGAGTCACTGCTAATGGTTGAATAAGAACTTCAAAAAAATTGTAAAGTATTGCAACAAAAAGAGCACTTTTTTCATGTGCTAAGTCTCACTGTCCATCTGTGTTGCTGGGACAAACTGGACTGGTCAGCACCAATGCCCTTAAGTCAAGAATGACTAAAGTTGAACAATTTTGGAGGTTTAAGTAGAAGCTAAACAGACCCTAGATGATCTTACGACTCCTGCAAACAGACAACTGAATTTCATCCATTCAAAGGTAGCTAATGGTTATGCTCTTTCCCTTGGCCAGTGAGTGTTCAAAATATGATCATCCCTGAATAAGAAAACCTCAGACATTTACACGAGAACCTCTCTCAAGGTCATAAACTATGTGTGCTAAAGACAAAAGGATATTAATTTGACCATAATTTGTGTGAGGGCTTTCAACAAGGCAGTGGAATGCATATTTTTAAGACTTTTTTTCTCTAGTAATTTAATTTCTCAGGAAATGCTGCCATTAATATTTTATTTTGAGCACTGGGGAGCTAATGGTATTATCCATGTTTCTCTTTACTCCTGACAGTACACTCAACACCAAATACTTGTTCCAGTAACATATTTATCCCCTGGTACACATGAAGTCTTCTTTTTCTTTCTATCTCTTTTTTTTCTCCCCAATGTCCCTCACTTATAAAAAGCACCAATGTTTAGAAAGGCTGGAAAAATAACAAGATGGGGTTCATATGAAAAACGGTGATTTTTCCATGTGAAATTAGAAACAGGGTCTCTTTAACATGGAAATTTGATTTCTGTACAATTTGAGGACTCATTTCTGCAACTGTCACATATGTAAAATTTCCAGTGAAGTCAAAGAGGCCTTTGAATACAAAGAAACAGCACAATCAAGCTCTGAATATATATATATATATTCCATATGCTTTTCTCTCTCCCCCAGTGATGTACATGCTATAATAATTTCATCCAGATAAAACTGTCATCATTTTAATTTTTACAGTGCTTAAGCTGTTTAAAAAATAAAATTAATAAAAACAATTTCTGGGAAGAAGAACTCCTCTTTGTGAGAGCATTTAATTAGCATCTCTATTTTTTATTCTAATCTGAAAGGGGAAATATTGCATTGTCAGGACATCCTTGAATAATATCCCAGATATTTTGTTTGTTTGGAATGGCTTGAAATCACACAACTTTACTGAATTATAACCAGATAAATATATCTATGCCTGAGGGCAGGAAGTCCTGGCAGTTGAGATGTGGGGAACATGCAGTTTGTCCATATCAGATTCTTCTGTTCCCTTTTACCAATAAATCTAGTAGAAAGCTTTGTTTTCACTCTCTGCATGATAAATAAAGTCCCTGGCTATGGTGCCATATTAGTGCTTGGTACTCATGCTTGTAATTCCACTTATTCTCATGGAGAGATGAGACCTCTGTGAACCAAACCTCATCAGGTCAGGTTTTGTTTGGGTTACTGCCTATTCCAAAGCAGAGAAAATATCACATATTGCAAGTCTTCTGGAACTGATGAATCACACCTTGGCTTTGTAAGGTCATCTGCAGCAGTTATTCGAGCTGCAGACCACCCACCTCAATTTTTGATTTTCCACAGTGTCCAGTTTTATCTTCTATTTACCCATTTTAAAATTCCCCTCTCCCTCTCCCCGATCTCACTTGCAAAAATCAGCTGAAGAAGAAACTTTCTGTAAAAAGTTCTTTGCATGTTCATACAACTCTGTTTGGTTGAACCCTCCTGTAAACAATTTTTCTTGCGTGCCAGAGCATGTGCTGTGTGGCAGACATTTTTATGAGGTAGCCCAGGACAGGGCTAACCACATCACCCTGTCTCAGGTTTTGACCTTATCACTGTTGTGCACTGAGCCTAAAAATTGGACACTGGCAACCGCATTGGGGGAAAACAAATGGGAAATGACATTTTAGTTAAAAAGAATAAGTAGATTTTATTTTATTGAAACAAAAGGTCATAGGACTTTTATTTATTGTTCTTGCATGAATGTAATTAAATAGCTGCCATGTTGCCACGTCAAATGATTTAAAAAAAGAAAAAGGAGACAATTTCACTTGCCAGGACCCAATTCATGGTTCTGCAGCTGTTTTACATTCAGGCCTTTAATGAAGCCAGTGGAAACTCTACCTGGAAAGCAATAAGAGAATAATATTCTTATGTGAAACATCATTTATAACATCTGTAATAAAGCAGGCTAAATCATACCTTTGCCATTTGAAATCATAAATAGTATGTTAGCTTTTAAAAGCAGCCTTTGTCCTTTTGAAATCTTTTGATGTCAGGCTGCTTTAAGAAAAGCCTAAGTAGATCTCTTCTGTACAGTGGTTTGATTAAGAAAAAAATCATTTCAGAGTCTTCAGTACATCTCTAATGAAAAATAGTATATAAATGTGAGCCTGGTTATTCATTATCAGAATCAGAAACAGAAGAATTTGTTGATACAAACATTATTGTTTCCACAAGAAATAATAAAATAAGCTATTCTAAATCGATTACTGGCATATTTTTTAATATACAGGTATGTATGTGCATGCATGCAGATTGGTGACATAATCTTTAATAACCTGTGTTTAAGAACAAAATTTTTCACTGACGCACTAAACCTCTTATTCATAGATCTATTGGCACCTTTTACAGTGATAGCCTGACTGTACAAAATCAGAGAAAAACTCTAGCAGTACTATCATGAATCTTTCTTAAAACAATGTAGAAATAGGTCCTGCAAATTCAGAAAAAACAATGTGTATTTCTGCAAATTGGAAAATAACAGTTACTTGCAAAATGCCAGGCTGCAGAGGCAGATGTGGTTTGGAGGGCAAATTTGCTGCAGCTTCCAATATAAAACCATCTAAACCCAAAGTGATGCCAGAAAGGCAGGTCTGAGGCACACGGTGTGACCTGCACTGTCCTGGGAAGCCTGTGCACCACGGCCACGCTCAGGCAGCTCTTCTGGGTGCTGAGGTGCTGAGGCAGGGCTGGGGAAGAAACTCAGGTTCAGAAGAAACGGTGCTTTAGGGTGTTTCCTGAGTAATCTGACTCAGGTGAAAAATTTTCAGCCTTTTCACTCTTGAGCTTTTTTCATAGCTGTCATCTCTGGCGCAGAGCTCTGGCACAGAGCTCCCCAGAGCCCAGCAGCCGGCTCACACCGCGCCCTTCCCCGCGTCCCTGCCTCAGCCCTGCGGCAGGCGGGTCCCCTGGCTCACCGCGCTGCCTCCTGGCCGCCCGCGCTCCAGCAGAAGCCCGGAGACCCTGCCGGGAAGGGGCTGGAGTGGCGAGCTCTGGGCAGAGGCAGAGGCTGCTTCTGGTCGGGAGAAACGAGCAGACAAAGCTCGTCCCCGCAGCTGCCAATCAATCAAACTGAGCACAGAGCAGTGGCCAGCCCTGGAAACCCTCGTCACTTACACTAACAGAGTTATCTCTCCCCGATGTTGCCTCAGAGAAGCAGGTCCCAGATGTTACCTGCTTAATGATTTTCCCATTTCCCAAGGACAAAGCTCCCCGCAGCTCCTGCACCGAGGGCCGGGCGGACACCTGTGGTGGGTCCTCAGAGCTTCCCTTTGCCCCGACAGCTGACGGAGCACGTTGGAACGGCTCCTCCAAGAGGGACAATTGCATTAAGGCTTGATCTTATTTTTATTTTTATTAGGTGAAATAAAACAGGAGAAGCACAGTGCTCTAAACCAAGTACAAATGTAATTTCGCTGCCCTTTTTGTTGTGTGGATGCCACTTGCCAAAAGGCAGAGATAAATCATTTGGTTGGAATTTGTATCCCATGAGACATGAAGATTTCAGAAGTTTGAGACAGAGCCTGCTCTTGTCTGCTGTGTGCATGTATGAAGCATGGGGCAGGGTGGTTAATTGCAGTGATAGGACGCACATCCCCATAAATTTGGGACAATGTTAATGTTTTCTCTTTGCTTTTGGTTCACTGTGCCCAAACGACTGATGACCTCTAGAGCCCAATTTTCATATCATACTTTTGGCATGGATATTAAACACACTGTAATTGACCTCTTCTGATTTATAACAGGGTAAGTGGACTCAGATTCATTCTGAAGTGGGCAAGCTTATCCACAACTTCCAGATGTTGACAATGCAATTAGTCCCTATGTGGAAAGAAAGGGAGATGTTTCTTCAGGTCCGTATTCAATTTTCACTCTCCAATCCCTCTTTATTTTAACTTAGCCCACATGCTGGCATGTAGTGGTGATAGTTGGATATTTAGTTTTTTGAGTCATATGGAGAAGCTGCACCCAACTCACTGATACATAGACGGATAAGGTGCTGGAAAAAGAGGGTAAATACCTCCATTAGAAGCATTGTAAATAATTGGTCTCAAACAAGAATATATGGAGAAAACAAAAATACTGCTACTAAATACACCTTTGTTGTCTGCAATAGAACACAAAACAAATTTTCAACATTAATTATTTCCACCAGCTTTGAGTCTGAAATACAAATATGTCAGGTATTTAAATACTAATTCACTTAAAAGAAATCTCTACTTTATTAAAACATCATTATGCATATTGGAAAGTTAAAAGCCAAAGCTATGTAGCTGCTGAGGTAAAATTCACATTTATTGTCCACTGAACATGATGGAAATTGAATTTGTCAGGAAGCTGATTGATATCTAGATGTGTTTTGTTTTCAGTGACTGGCACTGCCGAGTTACAACCATCTATCATCTAACAGGTAATTAGTCAGATTTCTCATCATGAGCCTTCAATCCTGCTGTTTTATTATTGAAATACCACAAACCAGTAGGCATCTGAATGCAGATAAAGTTCTCTGTCATGGTCTTAAGGACAAAGACAACATTTTGCAACTCAACTGTAGTAAGTTTGAATAAAAGTCACTGAAATGTGAGGCATGATTAAATATATAGGGGAAAATGAGATCCTGGAAAATATCATCAGTGTTGACTTATTTTTTTCTGGAAAAGAATAGTTAAGATTAAAATCTTCAGTTTTGTAATGTGGAAAAATATGTCCCTGTACAGAAGGAGGTTGGCTGAGGCAGAAGACTTTTTGGAGCTTGGGAGAATAAGGTGGAAATCAGGGTCTGTCTCTCTGAAGCACTGTGTCCCTGTCCCTCCCCCCAGTGGCAGACATCAGCTCCTCCTATGCAGGACCTCCAGGTCCTTCCCGGGGTATCCCAGAGGAGCCAGTCCTGCTCCTGCATGTGTCTGGGGTAGCTCTCATTTGTCTCCAGAGAAAGCAAAGCACAGCCCACCGAGCTTGGCCCCAGTCCAAAGTGGGCAGGAATGGAGTTTGAGACCAGCTGACCCCCAAAAGTTTATGTTCATACAAAACCAGCTTTGTTGGGAGGTGGTTATAAACACTTCACTTATGGTTGAGTGCATGTTTGAACCATTTGCAAGCTCCAATAAAAAAGGATAAAATAAAGTATTCGATAACAGTTGTTACCTACATGACTGTGATAAAACTGTTTTTTTTTCTATGCACCCTTCTCTTACTCCCTCATCTCTTTGAATTGTTCACTGTAGATGATATAACGGCAGTTGAACAAACATTATTAGAAAAGGATATAAAAAAGTAAAAATAAACTGTTACTAGAGCTTCAGGAAAATAAGAACAATGAACTGATTACACTACTAACTGTGACACTCTCCAGGTTCTGACTGTCTTTATGTCTACAAAGAAATTGAAAATGTGTTGCTCTTCATCCTTAAAATATTGCTTTTGTAACAGAATGCAATTGTATGAACTAATATAAGCAAAAGCTTAATTAATGTTCAGTTTTGGGACGAATTGATGTAATCCTGCTGCACAATTCACTCATAGCACTGGCTTGCCGGCAACCTTGGTGGCTTCAGTCAAATCTAAATTTTTTTAAGCTTAATTCTAATTTTTTTTTTTTGGTGTTCATAATATCTCAGCCCTTCATAATGTCCAGACACAATACTGTTTAGTTCTTAATGAGTCATAAATGTTATTTTCCAGTGAATTCCTAGAGAATTGTTGAATATGCAAATTTTATGTACTTCTGTAATTCTGAATTAGAAAGAATAATTTGCCATAGCTGAAAAAGTGCTCTTAGTTTATGCTACACACAAGAAAACAATTGTTAAGAAAGTTAGCTAATCATACTAAAAATGCTTTGATCCAAAATGTCTAAACATGTCCAGAATTAATAAAATGTCCAATGAGTATCACTTTAACAATTTTAAAAATTTGACAGTAGTAGAATTTAAATCACAGTGTACATTATCAGATAACATATATGTGAATATTGTATTACAATATTTATTTGCAGTTTTCTTAAGATTATCTTGTATTGCAGAGCCAAGTAATTTTGAATTACGAGTTCTTTGCGCATGCTTGAGCTGACATTGTCACACGTGAGCAAGAGACATGATTAACAGTGAAAGAGAAGAGTGTACATTAAAGAGACAGCTCAAGTGTGAAGGAAGGCAGCTCTCATTCCACTGAGTTTGGCACAGAGGAGGACCAAAACTTGGATGTTCTGAATAACACCAGACTTTTGGGGAGAGTGAAATGAAATTTACACTTTGTGACTGAGACCGATCTTTCAAGTAAATGCTCCCTGCAGAGGGGATCAAATAACCCCTTGATGGAAAATGCAAATATAAACCTGATCACAAGCCACAGTTTTTCTTTACTCTCCTTCAGTACAAGAGGTCTCTTTTACGTGAAATTTGGATAGGCTGTGTGTTTGGGTAAACTAACCCCACCAAGCTGTTTGTAAACAAATCCCTTGTTTCTGGTGCAGTTATTCTACAGTCCAGCCCTAGCAATCCATCTGGAAAACAAGGATAAGTTCCTGTCTGGAGAGGATATAGTGACAAGAATTTGTAGATAAAGATCAGAGGCGTACATGAAATCAGGGTAATTGACAAAAACCCCCAAACTGGCAGAACATAAGGTGACTGTCAAAGCGTGGTGGAACATACTAGCAGTAATAAATAACCCAGAAATCTCACTTCATGGAAACAAACCAATGCAAACACTGAAGACAGCCAATGTTAAACCCTAATTAGATATAACTGCATTTTCAAAATGATTTAATGGGTCAGAGAGCCATTCCCTGGCACTGCCCTAGTGGACACCTGGGCAGAGGCAGTCAGCTCCCCCTTCAAGGTCCCCAGGCTTTGCAAAATGCCAGTGGGGAACCAGGGGCCGGATCAGGGGGACAAGAAGAAACAAAACATCTTATGCATGGCAGACCACAGAGAATCTGGGCCATGGAGCAATACAGAAGTCAGGATTTCTCTAGGTTATTACAGATTAATAAGGTTTTTGCAGGAACACTTCTAAGCAATAGGTCACAGGCTATGTTAGGATTGCTGAATATTTGCAAATATGAGTTATAGTCCTTGCCAATACACTGAGCTAGTCATGTGGGATGGGAGTCTTGTGCTTCAAGCTGTACTTTGAAGCAGCTTGTACGAGTGGCTGACGTGATTGCTGACTCTGGCATTGTATGTTATAATTTAAAATAATTGATACTGGTTCTGGCTCTGCCTTTTTCTTTCATGAGCAGTTAGCAGTTTAAATTTTAAGAGCTCCAGAGTACCAGCATTTTGTTTCTTGCTTTACTTTTCTGCCTCCCATCAAGCAAGAACCTAGCTGAGGGCAGGAGGCCAGGGATGAAATGAAAGATGAAAGACATTTCTAGTGAAATGTCAAGATGTCTTATTCTTAGGCAATCACTTTTGGACAGTTGTCACATGAACACATGGTCTCTCCTAAATGGCTGTTCACCATCACCAATAGTTGCTCTACTGGTCTCTCAATGGAGGAGCCTTGGGCAGCCCAGATCCTCTGCTCTCTCCTCCCATCTCCTCTGTGCCTGTGGTCTGTCTCCAGGCACTCGTAGTGTTCATTATTCCACATTCATTCTCCTGCCTGGCACTTGACCACCAAGAGGTCTGTGGGCTCAGAGGACTTTGGCCAGTCACTGCCCAGGGTCTAACACAGGCAGCCTGGTGTCATTGGCACAGCATGGGCCACAGGGAAATGTAAAAAGGGGCTACCCTGACTTCCTGCCCTCTCTTCACAGTTTACTGCCAGGTCCTGCCACCACAGTGACCTCACGACCACCTCTCATACAGCCATAATCTGACAGAACAGCCTGTGACAGCCCAGACCCTTCAACCCCATCGATTTTGGTGCTTTGTGGCTTGTCTCTCTCTGTATGGATGAGTAACAGATTTAGAGCCTTATTTGGACAAAAGTACAGAATAAATAGCAGTGATCAAATGAGTACTTTGCAGAGGTCTGGTGGAACAAAAGTGACAGTGGTGAAGGGTCACAGGAAAGGGTTCTTCTCGTCTCTGAGTTTTACACTCATTTTGATAGAGGCGAGATCGGTTTCTAAATGAAAGCTCAAAGCACCAAGTCTTTAGAAGGACTGCTTGGAACAGATTATTTTCCTTTTGATGTTAGTAGATTAATTAAGCTGCTGAAATGTAAAGTGAAGGGTAAAGTCAAGCCTACCCTCAGCAGTAAGCATGAGCTGGCAAGTATGTCATGGGTACTTTTCTCTCGCCTTTCAATTGCAATTTGGGCTTCCTGTTTAGAGTGACGATTCTGTTCTTTCCATTCTTTCTGGCTGTTCTTTCAGGAGATCCAGCAGGCACGTGCTGGTGCCAGAGCAGGGCACATCTCCCAGTGCTTTGCCAGGTAAAAGCCCGTGTGTCCATCCTGCCTCATCAGAGCTGGGTGGAATGGCATCACCTGCTCATGCAGCTCTCATTCCCCTCCCATGGAGAAAGGTGGAGGGACACAGGGGACATAAGGGGATGAGAGGTGCTGGTTTTCCCTCCTGTGGGTGCAAAAAGCCTCGACTTCCACCCACGCATCCTCCCACCTCCAGGCACCTGAAGCAAATCCTGTAAGAATGGCAAGGTTGTGAGGGGCTGAGTACGTGGGGCTTAGCTAATACCCTCGGGGATAATGATAACTGACGCATTCACAGAAAGAAATTCTTTAAAGTTCAGTGCTTGTAAAATGGATAATATATTAATGTTTCGGTATGTTTATTAAATACTTAACAATGCAATTTTTTGGAAGACTGTCCTAGCACTGCTATCTTTTTGCATGTGCTTAGTTACCATTTTAAATAACTACAAAACAGTGACATGTGGTAGTGAAGATTTCCTAAGCATCCCAAAGCAATATATGTGTGTGATATATGACATCCTTCCATAAATCCTAAATTTACACAGTATGCTAATGCTTGATTCCATAATTTCTTTTAAAAATGATTATACCCTGCTGCTAAGAGCAAAGGCATACTAAAATCAGTTTTCTATGCTTTTCCAACAATGAAATGCAAGCCAGCACACCACATAACCAATACTTACCATATGTTAGAAGATAATCCAGTAGGCTTCAGACACTGACATGATTTGCTTAAATAAAAATCCCGTTTTTTAAGGCAGTAACAACAGCCTACCATTTTTATTATTCCTTCAGTGACCTACTACAGAAACACTAATATTAAATATAAATATTTTTATTGTAAATCAGCCTAGTCTATTTTCATTGCCTTTAATGTGGGATGGCATTGGCTTAGATGCTAGGCTAGAGGAAAAAGAGCTGCCATTAAATCATTGGGTTGTTCGAAGAAATTCTCAAAACCAGAAAATATTCATCAGATCAAAAGAAACCTAAAGAGCAGCTTCAAGATTTCTCTGGTATATTGGAGATGAGATGAAACAGTTCAATTTGGTATCAAAATAATTAAATATAGTCTAGAAAAACAGCTATAAAATATTTTTGTAGAACACTGGTGTCTCTTAAGTGCAGTTCATTGCCTTCCTGTTCTGTACCAAATGAGACTTAATATTAAGCACATGCTCAAGTGTTTGCAAATTTGGGGTCTAAGGAAAGAAAATGTGAAATGCAATTTCTACAGTGAAAGGAATGAATGCATCTGACAGGTTAAGATTAAGGCTCTATGCGCTAATGTGGCATCTTTCATTGTTACAGAGTGATAAGAAAATAGAAAAATTGCATGTAGAAAGTAGAAGGTAGCAAATACATGAATTCCCTTTCTTTCAGACTCACCAGGGAAAACATACTTGATCTCAAGTACTGTTTAAAGGTAGAAAATAAATTTTTTAAAGCTGAGATACTTCCAATTTTTCCCAAATCATTAGGACATCAGAGCTGAACTCTTGGCCCTGCTGAAGTCAGTGATAGATGAAAATACAGATCTAAAAGAAATTTATAACTATTATCACTAGACCCTTTCTCTCACATCATACTTTTAAGTACTGTTATAATTTCAAGTCATATAATGACATGATCCTTAGTAAAATGTATTTGCACCTGTGAAGCAGTGCTTTATATTTCATTTTAATGCAAAAATGGTGCAATAAATCTCAGCTTGCTGGATCTATTAACAGCCCAGTTTCTCCAGCTAGATGTGTTTGAATTTCTGGTGCCCTTTTTCTCAGACCAGACTATTCCAGCTGGAGTAGTGGCTAGTTTTATTGAGTAATGGACTGAGCAAAACCAGTAGTTATGGGGATACAAGGAGTATTCCCAAAGGGAGCATTTGGCAGTATGTAGAAATATTTGTAATAGGAGGATCTGGCATGTTTCCAGCATCTGCAAAAAATGTAGACTCCTCCTTTACTCCCAAAATATGCAAAGGGTTTAGAGCCGAGAACAGAGAAATGTGGGAACTCCACAACTTGACACATTGATCTGCTCCCAAATTGCCCACAACTGTGTACGTGCCTTGGAACACCCTCTGCAAACCCCAGCACTTGGAGTAAGAGTTCGTTAGTTCTTCTTCTAATTAATAGCAGAGTGAATTATTTTACTCATTATGTAGTTAGCTATTTATTGGGCCAGACCCTCAGCTGGGGTTAATCAGCATAACTATTGATCTTGACAGAACTTCCCCAATTGTATCAGTTATAGTTCTGGATATTTGACTTTATGTCATTTTTCAATGATACACTAGAAATTAAAAATGAAGGTGTATGTTTGAATATTTACAGGTAAATTAAATTCAGAATTTTGATAAGTACAATAAATTACGCACAGAAATTAATTTTGGACAAGGTTTTGTAGGAACAAAATAGGATTCATTCTTT
The DNA here is from genome assembly GCA_013397155.1 of Irena cyanogastra. Classification (NCBI taxonomy): domain Eukaryota; kingdom Metazoa; phylum Chordata; class Aves; order Passeriformes; family Irenidae; genus Irena; species Irena cyanogastra. The sequence continues at coordinate 762,366 of VWZV01014643.1, read as the reverse complement.
TAGCTGCAGGGATAATTTTGTGAAAATGGATTCAAAATTACTGAGAGGATTCTATTGTGGCATAATCCCATTGAAATTAATAGCTACACTATACAACACTTACTAGCCAACAATTTTTTTTTTTGACATTTGGAAAATATCACAGGTTATCTCAACCTTCTGTTCAGTCAAAGCTCACATGTTCATTTTGTTGTAACCTACTTTAGAGACAAATCAAGCATATCCTTTTCCTTAGTATTAGAAATTAGATTGTATTAATTGTTTATAACCTTGGGTTATAAATTTACGCCCTGGGAAAAAGGGCCAACAGAGGACACAGAAAATGATATGACTGTCTAATGGTAGGAATATTACTTTTGAGAAAATATAAAGGTACAGTAATCTTAACAAAACTTATGACATGAAAACCTGAATGCCACCTTCAGAACATTCAAACATGTAATCCCTGTTGCAGTAAATCCCAAATCCTGCCCTGTAGAAATGCAGACTGTTAGCACATTTCAAATTAATGAATGAACCCAGTCATGGTGATGTACTAGAATTTAGGGAGGATTTTAAAGCATGCTTAGATTCCTAACTCACTTATTAAATCAAGTAATCTAAATACCTTTAAAAATGGAAGTATTTACTAAAGGACCACTACAATTACAGGCTAAACCCTCATTTAGTTATGCAAAGATGTATTGTGAAAGTGTTAGGGAATTTTGGCCTGAATAGTATTTTATAATAATTGTCATATTTCTTTTTCCAGTTCATTCTCTGTGTGTAGGAAGAGCCTTAGGATGGTCAGGGTTATCTATGAGGAGAGCAAGTTACTTCCACACGCACTGTGCAAAATAGTATGGCTGCTTGGAGGCTTCTAAAGTTGCACTGTTTTATGCCAATGTGACAGTGTCACTTTCCAAAAAGGTGACTGATTTACACTTTAATGAAAGTGTGTCCCCCACAGTTACCTGCATTAGCTGTACTGTGCTGTCCCAGATGAGACTGATTAGTCACAGACTGGGAGGCACATTGCTAGGAAACTCCTATCCCTGAATTTTAGTCACATGAGGACTTACTGTCCCAGCTGCTTTTAATGACAGTTGCATGGCTAAAGCCTAATCTGCTCTTGAAGATCTTTGTGCAGAACCAAGAATTAGTCTAGCAACAAGAGATTTGGCTCAGAAAGTTGTAAATTAGAGTTCGTTAGATAAATATTGTGTCTTTCCCAACCCATAAGCAAGATGATGTACTCTAATATGGAAGCTATAAAACTGATTTTAAAGTGTAGAGCCAGTGGTCAATGTATAACTGTACCAATAAGATAAACTCAACTTGTAGGAGGTTTGAATAATCTTGCAATATAATGTACATCAAATGTATCATACAACACTTGCCTCTTATTTTCTTGCCTGTACCATGATATTTGTACTTGTTTCACAAACAGGTAAACTGAATTACCTAGTAGTAGCTATAAAACACATTGTGTAAATACAGATTTCTCCTGGTATTTGTGGACTGTGGTCCTGCAGCTCATTGCATGGTCAATTGCTGGAAAAGCTGTTCCTGGAGAATTTCAGTGGGCCTTTGTACAAAAATGGCAGCTTCTGAGGCTTGCCAGACATGTGGAATAGACTGTGATTTGTACAGAGGCAACACCTAACCCAGGTATATGGTACTTTAGTACTGATATGGAAACACCCTGCAATCACCTATGTATATGAGGCTTCTTTTCTCCTTCTTGAGTCCTGACTGTTCTATAGAAAATTTGAAATACATTCACTCAGTAGATCTTCAGTCATCAGTCCAACTGCAGAGTTCAGTTATACTCACTTTAATTTCTGGGAGAGAAGTACGTAGAGCAACTCCTGAAGAGCAACAGAAATATCTACAAGCAGAAGAAATTCTTCTTTGCAAAGACAGAAATTTCTTGACAGTTAGCTCAAGGATTTATCTACCTGTACAGTGCTTTCTTAGCAGAACTTCCCCAAGAAGACTTGTTGTATTGGCAAAAGTGTATTTTGTCAGCACATCTTCTGCTGGTTCCCCAAGTAGGAGAACTATGCTGAAAAAAGGACATTAATTGACAGAAGGAATGTTTAACCCTGTAATCTCATCAAAACTACAACTCTTGTCTGACAGAGATAGAGCAATTAAAGGTTTTCTCTTTGAGGCATCTGTGGTGAAACTAATACAGATGTGTGCACATCTTAAGCACAAAGTAATTTAATTTCTTCAACTTATATTGTGTTAATACATCCATGAAACAGTGTCTGACCCTTCTAGGCTGGGGCTGATACACAGCAACCCTGGATCAGCACAGTTTAACCAGTCCTTGTTCAATAACAAACTTTCTCATAGAAGTAAACAGCTGGCTCTCTTTCCTCCAGAACACCTTGTCCCCTCATGTTTCTTTGCTTACCTGTCACTACACGAAAGATCCATCCTGGCTGTAAGTTGTGACACAGCTTTCTCATTAAGCACCACAGACGACTGCGCAGCCACAGAAAAACTCTGTGCTGTATTTCATACTTCTGTCACATGAGAAACTAAGCTGCTAAGTATGGTAGCCACACTCCAGTTGGCATGCTTTGAACATGTGATTGCCATCACTTCGCATAAAGCCAGGCAATCAGCAGGAGCTCTAATCATTACTAGATAGTTTATTTTCACACTATTTTTCATATAGTACATTATTTTGGAATTCATATTGCTGAATGGGTTAGTAAAGATTAAATTAGACAATGTAATGATAATCAAGACATTGTACTGACTGTAGAAAAAGTCTCTGAGAATTTGACAAGGGGGAGGGAGCAAGAACTAGAAGTTTTAAATATCTCCGAGATTTGAGGAGAATGGCATTAAACAGTAAAAGAAGGAGACATCACAAGGTATAAATAGCTGTGATGTAATTAATAGATAAATAAAAGAAAGGTTTGAAAATTAAAATTGAAAACAGTGATTTTATTTTTTTAATTAAAAAAGTAAATGTTACATTAGACACTTTTAATTACATATGAAAACAGTCTCGACTGATTTAAAAGTCTGCATAGAGGATAAAACTGAAAATAGTGAAAAGTAAAAAGAAAAGAAACAACCCAAAACAAATAGAATTAAGAAAATAGAAGGGGAAAAAGCCCTAGAGAAGGAATTAATACACCTCTGTTTCAGCATTAGCACTTTCAAGGAAGCTCTGGCTGCCTGTCAGAGCCCCACTGGAATCAATGGGTTACTGTATGGGTGTGGATATCAACCAGTTCTGTGCAGTTTGCAGGCTCTTGGCTAAGATGTGAAGCTATCATCACCTTAACCACTGTGCTTGTATGCTATATCACATTTCCCCATCTGGATTCTGTTTTTTTGTCTCTTAAACCAGCAGCCTCCTTGGGGCAGGGACTGTCTCTTCTGAATATTTAGCACTTAGCACAATGAAACCTTGATCCCAACTGCAGTTTAGAAGAGCAACAATCATTTTTAATGGTATAGAGTGTAAAGATTTTCAAAATAAAGCAGAATCTGATCACCAAAAATGCTTGACCGGCCTAATAAAATTTGGGAGTTATTTTAATAATTCTGTTGTGATATTTACGGGTTCAGCAAATGTCTGTAAGACTTATGTCAAATCCAAATGTTTCAAAAATTGTTTTGGTGGTGTTTGAAAACACATATGAAAAATTTGATATAATTACTCACTATGTATAGATCAACTGATCTCCTCTCTTTCAGATTTTAGCCAGTCAGTCGTGGGGTAGAGATGCTGCTGTTTGAATGAGATCTCTTCTTACAGAAAGCTGACGGTGCAGGTGAGCACTGTAAACCCTCTGTGTGGGCTCCACATCCCACATGCCCCACAAATTATCACTGGTGCTTATGGTGCAACGAGTGAACGTTTCAAAAAGCCAGAGATGACTTGCAACCATGCCACTTTTCCCAAATCTGCAAAGAGGAGTCAGTTTTGGGATCCTGAAGATCTGAGGTGACCAAGTTAATATTGATTTAAATAATTTTAGGAACATCTTTTGAGCCCTCTCTGTCGGCACAAAACCACTCAAGTAATTTTTGAAAATTTTGGCGTAAGCTTACCACAGATGTTGACAGAATATGACACATATACAGCTCATGCTATGAATTTAGATACCTCTGTAGAAATATTGTGTTGGCAATAGTGATATTTACAGAACCTTTATACCCTGGACAATGCCACTGTTCTTTGATACTGAACATTCCCCATCAATGTACATCAGAGAACTGAGGTCCTTCTGGAAACTACGGAGATACTTAGTTAAGAGCCATAATGGGTAGAAGAGAGAACACCCCTGTGACTTTTAAATGAAGCAGTGAGCTTACACGAGTCCTGAAATTCACATTATTTTCACATTTATGACTACATATTTTTCATTTGGAAGTCAACAAGAAATGGTCAACTGAATTAACAGAAAAAAAAAATTCTTATCACAAAACTATCTCTGCTGCTTTTACAGTTTTACTGATTCCATAAATTTAAGTTTAAGAACCAGCAGTTCCTAAGAAAATAGCCATGGAAAGTCCATTCTGGATGATTACAGACCCAATGTTCTCAGAGGCAAGCAGAGTGACCAGGCAGGAGCTGTGTCTAGGAGGTGCAATTGTGACTTTGCCCAGCAGCCTTGCTGTTTTGACATACAGCTGTACTAATACTGCCATCACCTTTCAGATCCCTGCAGCTGGAGAAAGGCACAAGCTAGATCTGCTTTGATTTAATACATAAATATCAGTTTTTAAGGTGCTTCATTCACATGGGCACAATACATAATGACTCAACAATGTAAAAATTATGAGATTATGATTTGTGTCATTCAAGACACAGTACACAGGTAATCCTAGAAAGCTGGAGACTGACAAAAAACATATGGGTAACTCTTAAAACTGTTCACTATTAACAAGAGAAACATGGTAAGCCACTGGGGAAACTTGACTGAATTTACATTTTTGTAGAGTTGTTGAAGATGTGTATCTGGACATATTGAAGCAAAATCTTACACATACAGCTAGTATATTCACATACATTGGCTAAAATTTTCAAATGCCTAGGATTAAAATTTAGTCCTAAACTGATATTAAGTTTCCTAATTATGCGTGTCTGTGAACCCCGCACTCATAATTCTCTGCTGAAGTCAGAGTTTTCAGTTGGGCACTGCCTGTGAATAATCAAGCAATGTTATTTAGAAGCCCACAATTGGATGTAATAGTTTAATGCTGTAGATACCTATCGTGATGTTTTATTTGCACGTTTCTCTGTTTGAAATATTAAGTGTTCTAATTTATGTTGTGATAATATGGCTTTTACTTCTAAAAATTTGTTTTATTTGGAGAGATCAGTAGAAACAATAGGTGTAAAAAAGGTGGTTTAAAAGCTCTGACCAAGCTGGGGCTTGCTTACAGGGAGCTGTATTTTTTTTCCTGACTCTAGTCATATGTGAAATAATACAAGTGGTGATCTACAGTACACCCTGTGCTTCAATTAGTCAAAGGTTGATTTGTGTAATGGTATAATAACAGGGGCAAAATCTTAATGAGTCTACCCACAGCTTTGCACGTTCACTTCACATGGGATTGTCATGATTAAGGCTCAGGAGCCATGGGCCACAGAGGTCAAATCATACCTTGCTGCATATGGGAATCCAAAGCTTCTCTCTTTTTGTTTTGCTGGAGTTGATTCAAATTCACTGTGGTCCACATATGAAGAGCAGAACTTGATAATAGCTGAGTTGTGACAGGAAACACAGTCAGCTCTGTGAGTGCTAGTAGGCACGAGTGGGGCAGTGGGGCAGGCCAGTGCATCCGTGTCATCAGCTCTGGGTCAAGGCTGGCCCCTGCTCAAAGTCCCTGGCCACTAACTGCCTGCACAGCCACCAAACCACTGTCACCACCGCTGAGGGATCTTTGTGTGTGTGTGTGGGGGGGATGCTGGAAAATGAAGCTTTTCATATGTAGAAAAAATAAATTCCTGAGACTAGGTTTGTAGAAGGACATATTATCACCCTATGGGACCAAATGAGGGAGTCAGGAAAAACGTGGATGGTTCAGTCCTTCTGTAGCAACTGCAGAAGCCTTGTGTGCCTGGGGTTGGACTGCCTTAATCAACTGCTGTGTTGGGATGACAGAAAGGTAATTTTTGCCCCTATTCTTTCTTGTTAATACTCTTTTGCCACCATGCAAACCCCGAGTGCTGCTGTAGGCATTGTGGAGCAGAAAGGGTGGGTCACAGCCATGAGGGTGGCAGGGAGAGGGGCACAGACAGCTCCTGGCCATTTGCATTTCTGGAGTCAGGGACACCAGTCTCTGCCCAGAACAAGCTCAGTTTCCTCTGAGGTTTACAGAGATGCACAGGGATTTAAAAGGGTGCAAAGCAGGCATGATGATGACTCCAAGTTGACACCATGAGTAGCAGACCTGACCTGTGCATCACAGAGGCATGAGCCAAGGTTTGTCCCAATGTTGGAGAAGCCCTGGGTTCCCAGCAGCCCATCATCATCCCTCCTCTGAGGTGTTTCAGCCAGGGCGAATATCTTTTAGAGTACCAAGGACACCAACATGTGTATTTTTTTGTATGAGAGAGCTGATAGGACTGTTTTATTTCTGAAATTTCTGAATTCATGATGATAAACTAAAATCCTCTATTTATTGCAAAACCAAATCGAGCCCATATATTTTTTCACATTGGGTACTGGTGAAATTTTGTAAAATTTAGCTCTCCATTTAATTGTCTAACTCTCCATATTAAGACATCTTTTTGCCTATTATGCAAACATTCAGGTAGATTTATATTAGGTGCATTATAAAAAGTGGGGATAGGTAGTAAAGATTATATTGATGTACATAAGACAGAAGACAACAACACATGGAGAAGAAAGATATATGACTGGCTGGAAGCATTGCAAGCTAACACTTTGCTAACTTGCCACATGTGTACATCACATAAGCAGCTGAAAATATTTAATAGTGAAGGCTCACACATCTACAGTGCATTCGGTTTGGGGGAAGCATATGCAGCTGTTACAGATTTAAGTTGTATTTTCTTTTCCTGTTGGTGACACTGAAGCAAAAAAGTACCTATAACTGAAAGATTATATGTTAAAGACAGGCTATAATGAGGCATGACATGGAAGTAAAAATAAGTATTAGGAAGAGGAAAACTACTGCATTCTCTGAAAGTGCAGACATGGACTTTAAATACAGATAAACCTTTCCTTTCTCTCTCTCTGGGACTTCCTTTGTTTAAGGACTTGCTTTGAATGACTTTCCAAAATGGGATACTAGCAAAAAATATAAATTAAACTATTATGAGAACATAAATGATATTTTGTGTACCAAAACTTTCAAATGTGCTATGTCTGTGTTATTTATTTTTTAAATAATGATGGTTAAAGAACAAATGTTGTTACTTACAATGCTTCCAGTATCCTCAGAGCTTGCTTACTATAGTCTTTTAATTTGCCATACAATCAGAATCTAGTTTAATTATATAAAAGCATCCTCCATAAAAAGTAGTGCAAAATGTTTTGCAGAGAGAGATAAAGAAAAGAAGAAATGTTTTATGCAGATTGCCATAGTGACTCTCAATGAGACGAAAAACAACCTCTGAGGATAGGCTACCATAAACATAAGAAAATCAGAAATAGAGAAGAAATAGCAGCAGAATTATTTTTGAAACATACATTGAGTTTAGGAGCCACAGAAGAAGGAAAAAGGGAAGGGAAAATAATGGAAAGAAAATGAGTTGTGTAACAACAAAAAAAGGAAAGGAAATGGGAAAGTTTTCAGATGAGATTTAAGAACAAAGACATTTCCGGGAGAGGGAGATAAGGCAGCAGCACAAGAAAGGGGAAGAACATCCATGCGGAGTAGGAAATCACAAAAGAAAGAATTAGCTTAGCTTACAGTCAACCAAGCAAGGATGTGGAAAACCTGGATACTGCTGTCTGGGTGCCTTTTGTCTCTCTGGAGTTTCCTACCTATAAAATGGAGAACAGGTTATGTGATGAGGCATGAGGGTCTCAAGAGTCTTCTGAGAGAGCAGCTTCGAAAGGGCTATGGAGCAGTTGCATAAAAGTAAGCTATAGCCTGTTGATCTTCCCTGGTGAGATACAAATGTTCAAGTCTTCTTTATAGTTGATAGGTAAATTATTTTGTTGCAAATTACAAGGAGTGGGAAGGAGCTGTGACTAAGCCAACATAGAACATAGGGGAGAACAAGCAGAACTGTGATATTTAGAGTAGATATAGTGATAAAGATAGAATTAAGAATGAGAAGGCCTAGGGGGAGAATGGGGAACAATTGGTTTTAATGAAGATGAAAAGCTCCTTCAAGGGAGCTGGATAGATAACTTTTGTTGTAACAAGAGGAAAAGTACACCAGAAACACTGAGCCAAATGTAGCCTTGTGTTATGCCAGCTTTTACCACCTTTCTCCACAATATGTGTTCAAAAAATAAATAAAATCCTCTCACAGAGAAGCTTTGAGAGTGAGGTGCCCTGCAGGTTGGCCAGTGTTGGCTGAGCCCAGAAGGGTGAAGATGGAAAGGGACCCGTCTGGGACAGGCAGAAGTTTTGTTCCTCCTGTCATGAGGAGCAAATGATGAGGAGCAAATGATGAGGCGCAAATGTGGAGCAATGCTTTTCTCTTTTACAATTTCCCCTAGAGATTACTTTCTCCTCCTCCTCTCTGGAGTCCTCAGGAAGGCTTTCCTGCCCCACCTGCCAGTGCCTGCCTTGGCTATGTTGACATGTGATTTATGTTTGTGATGTTCTAAATAGTGATGCAATCTGTGCCATGTATTTAGTATGACAAACCAGAGGAAATGGCTCTCTCCTGCAAGATCTTAGAATGTGCTGAGGAGATAGTAAAACTTCCAAGAAGAACAGCTAGAGCAGAAGAGCTAAAGCAGGGCTGTTTGATTCAAGAAGTAAACATCACCAAGCATTCACAGAAGTGAAGACTCTCTTAAAGCCACTCTTTAAGCTATACTTTTACTGTAGCCATTTGGAATAAATTTCAGTTTGTTGCCCAAAGGCTACAAAGTACCATAAAGCCTGCTGTACTCAGATAACATAATTCACAAGCATGGTGGATCTTCCTGAGGACTTTCCAAACTAGCTACTCTATACTTTGTGAACTTTCACACACACCTTACTTCTCTTAAAATGTTTCTTTTATCTTCTACTTTACATCTTACTATACCTAAAAACTTGAAGGGGATCACATTTAATAGTGGAGTCCATCAAATGTGGAGATGAGAGAAGGAGAAATGGGGCAGTTATGTCTCTGCCACTCCTCCACCCACAGTCTTTGAATAAGTCTGCACAATGACACTTGAATGCAAGCCTAAGTAAATTCTGGTTGATAACTGCATGGAACAAATGTGGAACAAAGAAGCTATGCTCTACTCTTTATATGTTGGAAGAATGAACTTGTTGCTGCTTGATCAGTTCCTTGTCCTTCACTAGTACTTGAGTTCCTCTTTTTGCTGAGAGAGTATGCAACTTTGCAGTGCAGGGTTGTGTTATATTTCCTGACCTTTGACTCTTTTTTCCCCCCAGAGATTTAAAGGAGTTAATATGGGAAGCAGTTTTTGTCTCACTTTGGCTTTTAAATAGCAGAGTCTATTTATTTCTCATTCAGCAAGCCTCAATTATTTGTTTGTAAAAAATCATTTGGTAATGGGTTTAATTCATCCTTCGTGTAACTACACTGGAAAACAATAACGTTACACAAGAGGTGAATTTAACAAATACATAACTCTTGTAGGGACAAAAGGAATTCTTTCTAGAGCTGTGTGAAAGGTTTGTTATACATGCCTGATTTAGTGTGTTTCTACAAATCTGAGCCTTAGAGCCCATTTGCCTCTCTTCAAAAATACTTAATCTGAAATCAGGCCCAAATGTTGAACCATCACTTTTGTTTTTTTAAGAAAAAGTGATTTGATTATGCTTGTGCTGAGGTTGTATAATGCTTGCTTGCTCCTGGCAAGTGCTCAATTCAATATTTGCAATGTAACACAAAGTTGGGCAAATCCACAAACCCACACAGCTGCACAGCAAGAGGAGAGCTCATGTTAAGCTGCCTAACTCCAGGTTCTCAAGGGCTGGTGAAGTGGTGGTGCTGGAGGGCAGATGGAGACCAGGCAGGGCTGTGTGACCTCTGTGCCTGTTCTGATATTCCGCTCTTTACCATAGTGTCTGCCTAGACAATCCATTGATGTGTTAAACAATGTCAATCACATCTCTAGCATGCTGTTCTTTCTCTCCTCTTCCCCAAGGCTGGAGCACACAGAGGCAATCATCTTGCTTTTGGACAAGTTTTTGGTTTTTTCAATTGCATGCACCCACACACACCTGTGATGCTACGTACAGTGTCTCCCTAAACTCATGTTGTGTCTGTAACCAGGCTTTGCAGTGAATGTGGTGTGTTTGATTTGTGTTCTGAGCATGGCATTCCATGCCCTGGAGAGAGCAATAACCCATGACTCAGGAGCCAGGATTGCTAATCCTGGCTGTGCTGCCAACCTGCTGCATGGACCTAGGCAAATCACTTGACCCAGATTCCCAAAGACAGATAAGTACCTAAGATCTTTAAATAGTGACGTCCAGGACAGATTTATCTGGAGTGCTGGGTGCAACTTATTAGCACTCCTACAATGGGGCTGCAACTGGGTGACTGGGCAGCTTTCTCTCCTACTTTTAAACCTGTATCTGTTCTTCATCTATAATCACTATTTCAGCTCCATCCAAATGCTGAGATAATGCATTCTGCCAGGAGCACCAACATTCTACTGTGTATATGGAAAACCACGGGAAAACTCATCTATGGTTGATGGCCTGTAAGCCCTGCAGTGAGAGTTTTAAATTGCCATGAGAACCTGGGGTTTGAAGGTGTGCCTGTATTCAGAGTATGTGTAAGACAGAGATTTAGGGAACATGGAGGCAGAGAAGTGGGAGTTGCCTGGCTCATTGGGTAGTTAGAAAACCAGCCCGGGGCGGTGAAAAGTGCAAGTTCAAGTCTCTAATCCAAGCCAAGAATGCTAGGGATGATTTGGCCACAAATCACAAAAAGCGTCTGAACCAGTAAGCTACCAGAAACTCTGTGAAATGCCTTTTTTTTGGGAAGAGAGGGAATTGCAGGGTAGAAGGAAAATCAATCATGGTAACTGAGTCACGGATGAGATTTTTTTGCCTAGAGTCCATGGAGGCACCAGGACAGGTGGACATACCCAAACCCCATCCTTTAGCCTGAGCATTCCAGGCTAGTGTTCCAGCAGGAACAATAAAAAGTGTCAATAAGAAGAAAGGCAGCACACAGTTAAAAGCTGTGATGTCTATTGTGACTCTGAAGAACCACCTGTGTGTCCTTCTAGGTTTTTTTTTTGGTTCATAAAGGCAAGGGACACTCTCCAGGGCATTATTTGCATGTGTGGAGGTGACTCTGCACACAGCAGAGCATGACCTTCATGACCTTGAACCTTGCTGCCACAACAGCAGGCAACACTTCCACCATTTGAATGGGAAGCTTCAGGAGAGGCAGGGCCAAGAGGATGCCAGGCTCTTTGGAAAATCACAGTAAGAAGGTATAGATGGTGCACAAAATAAGGATTCATGCCCTTCAGCTCTGGCTGTGTTCTGAGTAATGTGACAGGATTGTGAGGGGCCTCTGCTGCTCGCAATCAAAGTGGTGAAAATGTTCAGAGCTGCTCGATAGCCTGGAGAAGCCTGGTACTGTGCAGGATGGAGTGCAGGTTAAAAAAACCAACGTATTTGATGAGTAGATCTGGAAGCAAAGCAGCTGACTGCCTCTTTCAGGCAGGCTTTTCTACGTGGTCGTAGGGTATCCGGGAATCCATGAATCCATGCTGACATCTGCACACTTACAACCATGATGCTGCAGGCCCTAAGTATATATTTAGACTGCATCTACAAACCTTGCAGAAAAACATTAAATCAGCAAAATGAAAAAAAGAACCAAACAAAAATGAGACATAAAAATGAGCTGGCTACTCTAAAACACAGATACAGTAATTATTTCAGTCTTTTGCTTAGGGGTGTACCAACTGTTTACAATTTACTGTTTGGCAAGCTGGGTGTTCTCATTTCCCTCATGGTTCAGGAGTCAAAAACATATGCTACCTTTAGTAATGAACTCTTCCAAGATTTGAAACTATCCATATTCATGTCACAAGAAATGTTTACACAAGAGCAAAATGCTCCAACATCAAAATAAATCAGTAACATCTCAGAGTTTATATTTCCATATGCTTCTTTGGCATAATAAAGCAGGAGAAGGGCTGCTGTTGTAAAATGGAGTTTAATTAAAAACAAAAGAAAAAAAAACTTTATCAGAAATCATGGGCATCCAAAAATCATGCAGAATAATGCACAGATTGAACATATTCTGAAGATTTATCATCTATCAATCGAAACAAGAAAATGCAATATAATCATATCCTCTACACACCTTGCATATTTTCCATATTATGTGCATAAATTATACATTCATTTTCATAATTATGGTAACATTCTAGTTTTCGCATAAACTGCTATTACTCCTGGGTACCAGTAAGTTTACATCTACCAAGGCTACACGCTAATTACATTTTCTTTTTATAATGTTATCTATTTATCAAGTTTAGTTTCTTAATGGAAATTAATAGACTAGGTCTCTGCAGTAAAAAAAAATAATCAGAGGTAACATAGTGTTTTGGGTATTTTTCAGCTTTCATGTTATTCAAGCTTGGAGAGCTTTGAGTGTTTGATTGGTGATTATGGTGTATGAAATAAGTTATAAAACCAATGTCCAGGCTGTGGTTGGGAAGGAGTTAATGATTTCCCTTTTGCTAGAGGAGGTCCACAGCTGCCTGAACTGAGTACAGGGATTTTCAGGGTAGCCAGCTGTGGGGATTTAATTGATTCACCCACCAGTCTATAAAGGGGGGTACCACAGGGTGACTCTAAATCCTGCTGTGATTAAGGGAGGAGGAGGTAATTTAAGGGTGGGTATTGTAGCTGTGAGAAGACCTAAGCAGGAATGGCTAGATGGGTAAATACTTAATGTTATTTTCTTCTGAATGTCAAGGGAAGAAATGCAGTTTTTTTTTTTGTTGTTTGTTTGGTTTTTATTTTTTTATGTGTGCCTGAGAAAAAGAATGCTCTTTCTATTTTTCAAACACTTTATTTTTTTAACTTTTAATGCAGCTCTGTAATACTCTTGTTTGGGTCTAAAGTTAGGGCAGCAAGAAAGCTTGAACTGTAGGGACATCTGTGGATGGAAGATGTGCCTCAGCCAATTGCAGCAGATGAAGATGAGTGGATGGGTGTGGGCAGGAGTAAGGAATAATCCCATAGTGTGTGGGATGCTGGAGGAAATCTCCTTGCCTACGTATACAGAAGGGTGAGATCTTAAGCAGTATTGGCTTTCAGATCTGCAGTGTACCTGTTTGCTGGTCAGCTGAGTGCAGTAGAATTGCTTACTCTGCCCAGACACTTGACTGCTTTTAACAGCAGGGTTTATCAAGGCCTGGCTTATCCCCTGGGTGGGTTTCCCTTCTTTTTCTCCCTCTCTGAATCAGAGCATTGTCAGAAATCTGTAACTTGTTCTATAGGGACAGCAGTGGTATTGTAACACCTTCTGCAAGAACCAGCTTTGGTTCTATTTTGATTTGATCCTCAGCACGTTTTTTTCCTTCCTCACCTGTAGTGAGAGAGGAAATTTCTTTCCTCACCTCTATCTGCCTTGAGGTTTCCCAGGTTTAAGCATGGTAATTTACCTGAGGAAACAGGCTTTATTCCGGGCAAGAAATTCTACATAAATGTAAGCAGCAACCTATTTTGAGTATTACAATATATTAGTTGTAACATATTCTATTTCTAAACTACTTTAGAAATAGTTTATATATTTCAAGCACTATTTATATCCACTTGCTCTTCCTCTGCCAGTAACTCTGCTGTAGCTGAAATGTGAATCCAGAGAGAGGATACCACAGGATTCATTCAGCAATGTCTATCTAAACAGCATGTTGTATTTGAAGAATGAAAGCTAGCATTTATGTCTAGCACCTCATTCTAGCAATTATATACTGCTTATCTAGATACTAAGTGTCTCTGGGATGCTTTGGACAAGTCTAGAAAAGAGCCATGAGCCTCACATAAGGCATTCAGAGGTTGCTGCAATGTGCCACACTTCCATGTCTTCCATCCTTTAACATGGCAGATGTCCTCCCAAATCTTATTGGAGTGAAGGCCTGAATGTGTGTGCATCTTCCCTGTGCAGCACACACACTCCAAGACTTTTCTAAGTATTTGTGTATAAAAGTTGTCTTTCATTGGTATTTTGAAACCTTTCATAAGGGATTTTTGTAGAGTCCTTCTTTTATAGACACAATGTGTTGACTCAGGATATTGTCATGGTTGAAGTGTTCTCAGACCATTTTCCCCCTAAGATTTGAAAAGCTCACTTATCTTTTGCCCTCATTAAGGTCAGCTACTGCCTATGAAATACCTTATGTATTCAGAATGCTCAGCGAAGTGTTAATCATTGACACAGGAGATGTTCCAAGTGTTGTGAGTGCTGTATGTTAGCCAAAGTCTCATCGGCCCATGAAATCTGTTCCAGATCCTCTGGCTATAATTTATTGCTGGATTATTCTTTATTAATCCCTGATAGGGTGCTCTGCTGTTGTATGCAACAAGAAAGGAGATGGTACTTGCTCACTTAAGTGGCAAACAGAACACTGAGAAGTGACGTGGCTGTTGACGGCAGCCTATGTTTTTTTTTATTGGCCAAGATTTTCAAAAGGTCACTGACAGCACCTTATTCCACTGCAGTCTCCCAGGAATGTTTGAGGACACAGGGTAGGCAGAGACTCTGAACCTCCCTCACAGACCTTCAGCTTTCCCTCAAAGCCAAGGGATTGCTCACCTACATTCAGCGTGCTTCTGAATGATCCCAGGAATAACCTATTATAAAATGGAGAGAGCACCAGTCAGCCTTAAACTGTGTAAAACCCAAATTGGATCTAACACAGAGGAATGGTTTAGATAAGCAGTCTTGTACATGTGAGATTATCTCTAAAACGACTTATATTCAGTTTGCCTCCTGCTATTAAAATCTCAATCACCCCTGGATCATAGCAGAGCTCAATGAAACATCACCCTCTTTCCTCTCTCCTTTTGTGTTAATGTTTTTTCAAGACACAGCATTGCTCAGAAACATGAAGTGTGTCCCGAGTATTTTTTTTATAATGTTCAGAAATAATTTCGTAAGAGCAACTGCAGTGGTTCAGATGAGGGCTTGTCTAACATTACTGTTTTTGTAACAGTGGCCAAAATTGGTTGTCAAGGGAAGATTATACAGTGTGCTCAAGGCAAATGGCAAAATCTGTCCACTGAGTATTTTTCTGGCTTCTAACTATTCTGGCTCAGGGACTTTAAGACCACTGTGGCTTGTCTGTTTACTAACCTTCTCCAGCTCTCTTTTCAAGTACTTATTAAGCCTACCCTCGAACCCAGGAAAGTTTTGTTTCTGCCACATCATTTGGCAAGGGTTTACATAATTTTGCTACATATGAATGAAGAACTGCTTGTTTGTTTTGAATTGGGATCAATTGGCTTCCTTTGGCCACCATGTCCTGTACTGAAAAAAGGAAAGAGCAATTAATCTCTATCTCATGGTTGCTGTGGACCTTCATAATTTTTCCCCTAAGCCATCTCTTCTCCAAGATGAAAAGCCTTAGCTGACTGAGTCATCCCTTGTATAGAAACCATTCACCTTTATTGTTCTTCTCTGTTTATTTTCCAGCTCTAAGATGTTTTTCCAGGTGGAGATCTTAAAATTAACCACAGTTTGCAATGTGTAGGAGAAGCATGGATTTGTACAATGAAAGAATAGAGGACTTTATTTTTGTTTTTTGTTCCTCATGTGTGAATGATCTTAGTGTTATCAAGTGACATTTTCCTGGTACTGTCATAACTCCAAGACTTCTCTGAGTGGTGTTGACTGCCTCAAAACTAATTCATCTTTAGATATACACTAGCTAGCACTATTTTCCCAAACAAATATTATTTTACCTTAATCTGCATATTAGTAATGCAGCACCCTCAGTTATTGGATTCTTTTTCCTGAAGTATTATCTGGATACTCATTCTCTGACTTTCATTTTCAGCATATTTTGTGTGTAGTTTCCATAGTTGTCTTAAACTGCATATCAAACCTAATTTTCACAAACAGACAAAACCCCCAAATATCTTTCTGGAGTATACATTTAAACCTCTTTTATAAGTTTTGAAAAGAAGTATTGTACAGAAATAATTCAGTGAAAAGACTAGCTGGTGCTCAGGAGCTAGAATGGGTTTTCTGTGTAAAAGTGGCAGCATTTAAGAAAAATCATGATAGGAGGTTATGAAGAAGCATTAGGAGGAGCAGTGTGAGATGAGCCCAGCCAGCAGGAGGTTTACTATGAGGAAAGAGAGCTGACACACAGGAAGGACTGGTAGACTGTGGTACCTTGAAATAAAGATGAAATACTAGAATATGATACAAAAGGTGAAGGGAAGCCATTGAAGGAACTTGAAAGGGAATTTGTATGCTAAGAAATGGGGAAAGATGATGTAATACCTCTTGATTTCACCAGGAAGGAAATAGATTCAGGATAATTTTTCAGGTGTTTTCCTGGTGTTCCAAAGCATGGACAAGAGTATAAAAGTGCAGCACACTAAAGCAGTGCCTCATTGTGTGGGGCCCTTAAGAGCTACTGTGACAATAACTGCTGCTGAAAGGTTTGGTGCTTGGCTTTGGCTGTGAAAATCTGATGAAACCAGCAAAATGTCATCTGCTAGAAAACACAGAGATTTCAGAATGTCCTTCCAGTAAGCTGGCCGCTACTGGAGAGGGCAGAAAACATCTGTCTGTTTTTGAGGGAGTAGTAGCAAGCTGTCATCTGTACTCCTCATGCTGAGGGTAGATCAGAACCAGGACTCATCTTCATCACTCATAAAGAGAGCCCCATGGAAGATGCTCTCTCTTCCTGTCTTTGCATCCTCCAGGACAGGCTTCTCTGACTTCAATCGTATTCTTTGTGATACTTGGCTCAAATCCTGTAAACGTGGACATTGTCTTAGCACTCATTCTCATTTGATGATTCCTACTTATGCTTTTAGTTAGGAAATTTAAAGAGTATTTGAGATTCTCAGCTAGTGTACATTGATGTAGACCTGTAAGCTTGTCATCTTTATCATATCCGCTGCTTGGTTCCTCTATTAGAGGAAGTGGGAATGATGAAACCACCTGTAAAATGCTTTGATGAAAAATGCTTGCAAGAAGTGAGTATTTTATTATTTTGACAACTTTTTCCAGCTGATAATATCCATGAGCATTTCAGTATGTTTCACATCACCTATTCAAAATGGGGAGAGATCTGGGGTATAAGGAAGGAAGAAGCAATTTATTACTAAATCTGGTCATTCCTGCTTAATAATGGTATACAAAGAACTGGAGTTTTTGACAAAGTATAACTGGAGAGAAGACATGTTTTCACCAGATGCATAGAACACAAACGAAGGTATTGTTGAGATATTTGTCAAGATACTAAGCGTGCATTTAGGGTGCTTGCTTTTTGTTTGAGGATTTTTTTTTTCTCCCTGAGAGGAAAATAAAATACCTTTAGGGCCACCTAACTATTTTTAAAAGTATTTCAGACTATTGAGACTATTTGAATTATCAAGTTCATACTGGCCCAGGCCTAAATGTTATACCAGGTGGTGAGGTGGGAATCTATAGAAATATAAAGTTTTCTATTCACATTTTGATTAAATTTTGGAAGAAAATTTTTTGTTAGGGAATTATTTTCATTTTTTTTAATTACAAAAGCATTTTTTTACAGACAGTGTTGTGTTAGCGTTCTCATAAAAAATCAAAACACTTTATTCTGATCTTCTGTAATCTTACTTCTAGAAACAGAACAGAGAAACTGCTAGAGCTTTACATTTAAAAGAAAACATCAACAGATGAAGTGCATGAATAATTGTGAATGTGGCAAAAAGCGAATCAAGCTGAGGGTTGAGAATATTTCATAAAATATTGAAAGCCTGCAACTCATGCATGCTGCATAGCAGTGTGTGTAGCTAAGTGTCTGTACTGACTGGCACCTCAGACCAAAGTGTTTATATATCTGGCTGCCTTCAGAAGGCATACGAGGCGTTAGGTCTTAACCTTATCACAGTTATTTTAATGATGATGTTTTTATGTTTAATTTAACTGTAAATCATGTTAGTGGAGTTTTGACTGCTATGTCAGAGAGCTTAAAAACTGAGCTCAAGTTATTTCAAAAGCTAAGAATTTGTCTAGCTGTGATGTTTAGTCAATGTGATCCACTCAAGTGTGGAGCTGTCAGAGAGGACACCAGTGGATGGGGCTTAATCTGCTCCGTTTGCAAGGGGAGTAGGACTCTGAGCATGAAGTTAAGTTTTTGATCTATCTCAGTTACTGTTAAATAGCCAATTTATGGATTTGTTAAATGCATTAAGGGAGTCACAATGGCCTACAAAATACTGTGCCATGCCATAGTGCATTTTCTAGTCAGATATCCATGGAGTGTTTACTTTTGCTGTATGGGAAATGATTGTTTCAGTTTAGTTTATTCACTCTGGTGTCTCATACAGCGCTGGGTAAATACTTCAAAAACCACATTGGCAAATGTTGGTTCAGATGAATCCTGCACACCCGTGTAAGCAATCATGAGGCTTTCTGTTTGCTTTCTTTTCCACAGGCATTCACACATTTAGTTTCCGTGTAGTCGAAGCAATATAAATTTAGAATGACTCTGTAGTTTTTGCTGCAGCATTCTTGTAGATCCAAAGTCACTCTCTGCCTTCCTGTCTCTGCTGATGTGCTCTTGATCATGTGTGAAAGATCACCTCTCTGTCTGATTCTCCACACAAAAGTAAAAAATCTTCCTGGGGAGCCCTGAAGAGTTTATGGTCAAGGCAATGACCAGACTGAGACGAACTTTTGCTAATGTTGTTTTCTCACCATGCAAATCACAAACTTTCAACAGGCAGATGATTTTTTTTTTTTTTGCCTCATAGATCATGAATATGCAAGTCTGTGCACCAAGCTAGGAAATAAGGTCATGTGTAGGAGGACATTGGTAGCATTGCTTGAGCAGGAAAAGCCTGTTTAGATGATTGTTTGGGAATATGTTTTATGTGGGAAAGGTTCAGATTTAAATCAGTTTCTCTGATGTGCTATTCATACAATGTTCCAGGAGAAACTGGAGCAAGACCATTATGGTATCTTCAAGGAGAACAAGAAAAATAAGTTTTTTCTTTCTGTAAAAATCATCTAAAAGGTCTTGTATTTAAGAGTAAATGAGTCAAAAAAATGTAATGAGCCTAAGTTTGGGTGTTTTTGCTTGATTGGTTGGTTTGTTTCCTTCACCCAATCTGCTCTGAGCCTTTTGAAAACTGCCAGCTCTGAACTCCAAGCTATGAGACAGCAAAAGTTCACATAGATTCAAATGTTTTCATCAAATCTTAGCGCTTGTTGAAAATTTGGTCTGGAAAATATTTCTACTGAGTTTGGGCAAGCAGTATTTTCACCAGTGAAAGTCTTTGGTTTATGGAGCCTATGAGGACCTCTACCTAGAGCAAACCTTTTGCAAAGGCATGGAAGGTTTATTAACCATCCCATCCACTATCACTATTTAGAGATAACATTATACATGGGTGCATTCAGTGGTGGTGGACTGCGCATAGATGCAGTGTCTGAAAAATTCTTGCTTCTACCACACTTTGACATAAAAGGGTTTTTACCTGAAAGTAAATGAAATATTTGTTTTCATTTTGATTCATGAAAGTACTTGCAAGATTTTAAAATGAAACTTGAAATT
The DNA here is from genome assembly GCA_013397155.1 of Irena cyanogastra. NCBI lineage: Eukaryota > Metazoa > Chordata > Aves > Passeriformes > Irenidae > Irena > Irena cyanogastra. The sequence continues at coordinate 742,471 of VWZV01014643.1, read as the reverse complement.
GCTGGAAGTCGTCCTCTTTCCTGGCCCTGCAACAGTCTTTATTTTTCATTCTTATAAGTTACATCATATTGTCTAGGAAAAAATTACACAAGATCTTAATCTCCTGGCATGTTTTTCCAGGGAGAAACCAGTAGAACATTTACAGTAATTAACATATTTTCTGTCTTCTCATTTTGTTAATGATATCTCTTTGAAGGCTGTGCAGTAATTACTGCCCACAGAGGTATGTACTCTGAAATAAATTAATGACCAGTGACCAATAATGATTATAGATGTAATCATCTATTGTGGAATATGGGCTAAAATAGATACTAGGAACAGTGTTGGAAACAAAAATACGCTGCACTGTTAAGCACTGCTGAAAGTATTTTAGAAATTGATCAGAAAAATTTAGAGTAACTTATTTTCTAATCATATGTTAATTTTACTATTTTCTCAGTTGTTTCTAAAAAATTTCCTCAACAAACTGATACAGTAAAAAGCAAAAAGTTAATCCTACAAGAGCTATATATTTTTGGTGAAGCCTACTTTAGAGATATGAGTTTATTGTTAAATGTTATTTGACAGATGAATTTTCAAGCCAGAATTAGAATTTAAATTTAATTTCATATAAGCATGAGTTTGAAGATCTCAACCCCTAACTTCTTTTTCAGCAATTTCACTTGTTAAAAAATGCTGCAGATGAAAAAAATCTCCTCCCTGTGCCTGTTCAATTTTGAACTGATATTTGTATACAGAATTGAAAGGTTTAAAGGTGGAGAGTCTCCTATAGACTAATATGTTCTTGCCATTCAAAGGAAGCATAAAACATACACCCAAAGTTTCTTAAAAATTAAAATTTAATAAAGCAAGCTCTTACCTTCTGTTTAAGGCAGCAATTTATTTTTAAAATAGAGTTAAAAAAATCCAGTGGCAATTCTTAAAAAACTTCACTGATTGAGAGCATGGTTCTTTTTCAAACAGCGTAGTTTAGAAGCCTTGTTGAAATCCAATAATTTGGTTGTTCACCAGTAGGAAATAGATATCTTAAACATCTAAAATATTTGACCCTTTGGCCTTGCAAAGCACATTTTCACTTTAGCAAACCTCAATATGCCCAGGGTGGTTTGGATTAACATCTGTAGTGTCCTTACCTGTCTTTAGGCATCTTGGGTTAAAGAAATACAGCTTTAGAAAATAAGCTCACCTGGAAGAGTTCTATACTTTGCACCATACAGCAATTGGCAGTGTAAAAGTGGCCCTTTTCTTAAATCTTCAGTGTTCTCATCTTTGAAACCATGAATTTTGGAGGTATGTGTGAAAGAAGAGATGAATACCCATTGAATTTTGACCCGAGACCTTTATGTTCTTAAATTTACCCAAATCGATGGATTTAGCTGCATTTGAGCACTCATTAAGATACAATATCTCACAGTGGGTTAGATTCTGATTTTTCTTTCTGAGTTAATGCCAGCATAAATAGAAAACATGCCCTGAAAGTGAACAATATAGGAGAGGGGGACTCTATAAAATCCAAATGTGCGTATAAGCAGCCACAAGTCCATTATCTGAAGTGGTTATGTCATCTTACACCAGCAGAAAACTCTGCCCCTCTACGTTTGATTCCTAAATCTCACCTTACATCAGATGTTCAAAGGTTCAGATGAATAAGATATGTCTCTGTACAGTGTGTTTTAAATTAAAAGCTAGTGAAAAGCATGTCTCTCGATTTCTGGATGACAGTCTTGGAAAATGTGTTTCAACTGGCAGCTGCTCTCTTCCTATTTGCCTCCACCCTCACCTAGAAACCAGCATCCAGCAATGTCAGAGCTGATACACTCAACAAAACCAGTAACCTCTCTTTGCTGCTTCTTCCCTGGTTTGTTCTGGGTGCCAAGAGGTGGCTTTGAAAGGGCAGCATGTACAGGGCAGAAATATTTCTTGAGGGTATGGGAGGTTGTTCTCTTGTTTGAAGGAAACCGAGACTTCCAACTGATTTTAATTTTATTTTTAATGTTCATGGGAACCAGTCTTACATGCCTGACTGAATTCAGAGTTTGGATTTTTGGCAGGTTTTTATTTGAGCCCAGCTTGGCTGTTTGTCAAAATGTCCAGATTGCTCACATTAAATCTGAATAAGCACTACCCACTAGTTTAATCAGAGTCATCTGGTATACCTCTAATTAGTGTTAGTTAAAGTTGAAATTCTTAATAACACAAACTGCAGCATTTTTGGGATCTATTTTGTAAACTCCTATGTGTAAAAACTGTAGGAGAGAAAATATCTTTTGCAGTATTATTAAAAAATTGGAATACACGAATTATGATGACAATAATGAAATGGTGACAAATAAGGCTAAGTTCCCCAAAAATACCATCTTTATCCGTTTAGGCATGCTTACACATATACAGTATTTTTGACACAAATGCATTTATGAACTTTAGTTGTTGTTCCTGCTAATACAATAATTGACTGTAACAGTATATTGTGCACAAATCAGTAAAACATGTACGCATCTGGGAGTATTTCAGCAATTAAATAAGCATGCGACACTGTGGGTTTAGATGTAAATTGTTTCCTGGTCTTAACCCATTGCAATAAATGATATGTAAACAAAGTGTTATAAAAGTATCTTTCTGTTTGAATTCAATCTATGTTTTGCCTGAGCCAGGAACAGACCATTACTGTGTTACTGTAGGTTGTCAAAAATGAAGCTTGAAAATTATTATATTTGTGCAGTTATTGGTGCCTAAAAGATCAAGACTCCCTGCAAATCTAGTTTTTTGTATTATGATCTACACCTATCTGGTGCTTGTTTTGTGGAATTCTTCCCTGAATTCTTGCCTTTGAAGATGTTTTAACTTTTATTATGTCAAGACATAGACCAATTAAAACTGCAAGCCCTGCAGTTTGATTGTTTTATTAAACAATCAAATCAGTAATGCTAGATTTGACTTTGATTTTTCAGGTGTCTCTTCTAAATCCTAAAGAACTGGTGAACCACACTCTTATATTTTGTAGATGAGCTATTGTTTTTACATTTGGAATGCAACAACAGTGCAAAAAGCATCTGTTTCCTCCGATTTATGTCTTCAAATGTTCTTGTTTCTCAATCATGCTTCAATTGATACCCTGGACATAAAAATATAATTTGTATTCTTTTTTTTTTTTTTGGACACATTTCAGCTTCACTGTTCAAAGATTCAATGGATTGTGATTACAGAGGTGTGGTTTGTTTTTTTTTTTTTCCAAGGGCATCTGTTCTTAGCCACAGCTGAGGATGGGGCCCACTGAGCTGACTGGAAGGATCCACCTAGAATTTGTTGAATTAAGTCCTTGCACCTGGATATAATTGTCATGCTGCTGTGCTGGGGTTTTCTTAAGCTACTGGTAAAACAAATTAGCTCAATTTAAAGTGGCATCCAGTAGGGAAGCAACAACTCACCTCATATAATGTTTTTCAAATAATTATTTTTCTATTGCCAGTTTTGCTTCATGAGTATTTTCCTAAAGGCAGGATGACTTGTTAGATATTAAAAAAGAAGTTAAATGCAAGAAGCAAAAAAAGCATTCTATTTTGTGTATCTGCTGAGTTACAAGTATTAGAGTGCTAAGCGATTATTGATTTTGTGTGACTGTCTCTTAGATAAATATATGTATAGATAAATAATATATAATAGATAAATAATATATAAATATACATTAAAAGCATTTAAAAATGCAGTATCATAACACCACCTTTGACCTTCCAAAATCTCCAAAGCACACACACTTCATGTACTTTTTGCCAGATTTAGCACTATAATGGTATAACTGCTTCTACATTTGGGAAAGATTCATGCAAGTTTGTTTTTTTTGTTGAACAGTAGACAAAGGTAGCCGTTTATGTCTGACATGGGAATTTGTATAAATACCATGGGATCTCATTTCCTTAGAGCTGTTTGAACTTGGCAACAAAATTCACAAGCTTCCTGGAAGGTCCACAAAGGTTCATCGCCTCAGTTGGACTTGCAGTGGCAGGACTTCACATGAATCCCTGGAATGTGTGCATCTGTGTTAGCTTCAGCTTTTCATAATATCCCCCAAATGTAGACTCTGGGGGAAAGCAATGAGAAATCACCTCTGCAGCTGAACATTTCAGGATGACTTCCTGAAATGGAAGAAATAGTACTTTTACTGGTTCTCTAAGTATTGCTGTTATTTTATTGGTGGGTGATGTGCTAATTTGGAGAAGAGAGGGTATGTTCACTATGCATGGAGGGTGCTTTTGGATGTGCCTCTGGAATAACCCCAGCATCAGCTGTGACCAAAGATGCTGCTTGTTTGACCTGATCATGTGACTGTGGATACCAACTTAAATTGCTAAGATGCTTCTCAGTTGTCTAAAAAATAACATGGACTGAAACTACTTCTTGTTTTTTAAATTTTAAAGTAAATTTAAGGATATAAAAGGCGTCTCGGTCATCCTCTTGAATACTGTGGCAGAAATATAGATGTACATAGTATTATAAACCATCCTCTAAGCTATACTCTCTTTTAATATTGGGAAGACTCAAATGCACCAGGAATGTGAATTAGGAAAGCAGTTCTTTTCTAAAGGATGGCAAAATGTCCAGAGATCAAAAGTTAAATGTAGAAGCTGCTGTCAGTCCTTCAGCCGTGCTGTGAATCTCAAATTTTGGAGAGTGGCAGGGGCAAGCAGGGATATTTCTGTAGCTCTCAAGAGCAGTTCAACTCATGCAAGCATCAGTTTAAGGTGATCTCTGTGTCACCATTTCTGTCACCTGCTGAGCTGCTGTGTGGCCCCGAGGCCAGTGGGGAAGTGCTAAATGCAGACTGTCCTGCATGAAGGCAACCTTCAAACAGCACCTAATTCCAAACTCAAGACAGCTTAAGGCTGTAGTGCAGTTGGTTGTTTTTAAATCACCTCTTTCATTAAAAAAAAAATTTGTTTTTAACTACCGAGCCCGATTCTTGCTTGCAGTGCAGCCTGTTTTGTCCAACCCAGCAGTGTAACAGGCACTCTTCCATGGCATGGATTTGCCATTGGTGCTCCAGCTGAAGGCTCTGCACAGACCTGGGGTGCAGAAAATTCACAGAGCAAAAGGGGCCAGCACATAAAATAACACTGAGTTATTACCCCTCGTCTGCGGAAGAGCAGGTCATGGGAGAGAGCTGCCATACCCTAACCTGTTGTGCTGGTGCACACCCAGAGCAAAGTTTTTCTTCCATCTGACACAGCCCTGAATCAATGCATACGAGCGGGCAAGCCAGTTGCTTTCATATAATATTCCTTTTCATAAGTTCATTTTTCATGAGCTTCAGGGGAAAGAAAAAAACCTTCAGTCTTCCCTCAGACAAGAGGTTGTAACAGCTGTGGCTGGTGTAAAGGTTGCCTCAAATCCTTTCTGTGCTCCCTCTCCTGTCCTGGCTTCCAGGGAGGAGAAAGTAGGGAAAAATCAGTAGCAAACTGAGTTTAGTATTTTTTTCCTTATGTGATGATAATCCTAGGACTACATTTAGAGAGAAACTTCCAGTGGGAAATTAAGCTAAACTGAAAAGCATAACAAAACCCAAATGATCTAGACTGCAAGAACTCCTTTAGTGTTTTGTTCTTTAACGCTTATTAATAGAGACAATACCAAACCCTTTTTCTTATAGCATGGATTTTTGTTTAGCAAACTCCATGTCATATCTTCTAATTTAATTATTAACTCACAATGAGGATAAATGTACAGACATGACTAATAGCATTCTCTTATAATTTCATTACAGAGTAATAGACGTGGTTTTTTAAAACAGATTTTTTTTCTTCTGTTACAGAATGTTTGTAATATAAATGAACTCTCACATCCTGTCTCCTTTTTCTCTTTACACTTCTTTCATTTCTTTTCAGATTTGATTCCCAGAAAAATGCAAGAGATGGGTGCTACTGATTTGGGTCATCTGCATGCAATTCAAAAGAAAATGGTGATTTTTTTTTTAATTGCCTGACAAGTAATTGGGAGAGATGCAGAAAAAAAGTGGATTTATGCATAAAACAGAAAACTTCAGGTGAAAGAATGGACCTCTTTTATCACTGTAGAAAGAATCCATCTTCAATAATTAATAGTCAGACTATCCCCACACTGTTTCCTCATGACATCTGAGAACTGCTGCATTTCTTGAACCAATAGCTGCTACACAGGAACCAGCATCAATCCTGAATGAAAAAATCGTCCCAACTGCTGGTGAATGGCACTCAGTGGGTTTCCCATTGAACTATGCTGCGAAACAATGATGCACGTTGGTAAATCACTGTGTGCCTTTCAGTTCTTATGCATATCCCATACTGGACAGCTTCCATTCACTCTGGCACCCACTGCAAACAAATGTAAGTATGCATCAGAGATGAAAGTGAAAATGCATATGTTAAATCCCAAATGGAAGCAGAAGAGTGTAATATATACATAGTTGCTTAGCAACAAACATGTTTTGGCCACAGGAATGGTGGTGACATCAGTCAGAGGAGCGAGAGGGAAGCTGCTCTGCCCTCCTTGTCTCTCTCCCTAGAAGCTTCAGAAAGGTCTTTTCTTATTTCTTTCAGAGCAGAAGAGCGAGGGCTATTGTGGTCATTTGTTTATGCTATTAATGCCACAGGCTGTAGGACAATCAGACTGGGAGCAGGGAAATCTGCTTTCCCTCTGGAAGTCTGCTGCAATGGCGTGGGCCCTCCTGTGCAGGCAGGTGCTTCCATCCTCACTGCACGGCTTGTGCAGAGCCCCTCTTGACCAAAACACTCCAGGAGGAGAAATGAGATCTGAAAATACAGACCGCTGCATATAAAATACATTTTTGGCATCACTCGCTCTGCCTTTGACCCTATCACGTCTTTCACGCTCCTGTCATGGGTGTCTATTGTGACCCTTTCAAGCTCCTAGAAGCTTTTATTTTACCGATATTTCACATTCATTGGGCTCTGAGTTTTTTCAGGAAAGCAAGAAATGTTCATTTCAGTTAACCACACACTGTCTATGGCTAGTAGTCAGGTATTTATTATTTCCTCTCATTTCAGATGGTTGAATATCCTTTGTTTCTTTTCCCCCTTCCTGCATGGTCCTGCCCCCTACAATGGGAGGCAAAGGAGGCAGCTGGTGAATCCTGGTTCCAGCAATGTGTGCCCCTCCATGCAAGTGGCTCCTACAGACACAAGTACAGCACACACACACTGTGCCTCATGTTTCCAGCAGCCTGGGCACTCCACTGGCCCACCTTGCATCTATAGAGAAATTGCATCTCAGGGATCAAATCCATCTGCCACTTTGGATTGCTGCAGACACGTCCCTGTACACACTATTATGGAGTGTTTCCTTTTAATTTAAGGTAATTTGTATGTTTGTTGGATCCCCAGAGGGGGAAAGAACATGTCAGGCAGCAAAAAAGGCTTTCTCGACCACGTGAGAGACGTGTAGGAATGCAAGATATACTGAAGAACTCAAGAGAAATTAAAATAATAGATGAAAGCAGACTTAAAGGACAATGATGGTAAAACAACATATTTATTTCCATTCAGAGAGCTTCTAATTTTGTTTGCTCTCATTTTCGGTGAATTCATAGAGCCCCTTTTTCACACACTAGCACATATCAAACTGACAAGGTATAACCAATAATATATACTTAGTATCAGATAAGTTTGGGGACAAATGTGTGTCATTCTGAAAATATGGCAGAACTTGAGACAAGGTGTGGTGGTGCCTCTAACCAGAAAGGCAAATGAGGTCGTTCTAGCAGGGTGGATCAAAACAGAAGGGAAACACAAAATACTGGAAAACAGGAAAAAGTCTGTCATCGATTCTTTCTGAAGAGCTAGGATATTTTCTTCTCCTGAAATGCCAAGAAAAAGCACCAGGAAATATATAGTTGATGTCCTCAGCAAACAGTTGAGGTGAATTCCTGCCTTCATTTTCCATCTGTGACTTTAAGCAGTTCTCCTAGCATGGCTTTCAGCCTCAGTGGCAGTCCCGAGTGATCCTACAGCAAATAAGGTAACATATGGATCAGAAGTCCGTGGCTGGCTCCTCAGTTTCACCACAGGTGAAACCTGGCTCCCACACTAAATTTTGTGAAGTTGGCAGCTTGAGCAGTGAACTAAAATCGGTTGCTTGAGGTTCCCCCCAGGAAATTCTCCTACCATGCTGCTGCACTTTCTCCCCATATGCAAACTCTTCTTTTTTAATTTGTGAAATGAATGACTATATAGCTGAAAGACAATTAAACTAGAAACCAAAATAGATGTTTTAGAGGCCTGTTAGATTGCTGGTATTTTTAATGTGTATAATAAAATTTTTTAATGGTAATTGTTGTCATTGAGTAACACGAGATTTTACAATTCACATTAATTACTGAACTCTAATTTATTTTCCAATGTATACATTTTAGTTTATATCTCTGTGATTCTCCTCTTTAAACATAGGCTCAATCAGTTGTCAAGAGTTGGCTTTCTTAGAACTATAATTTATAATTTTCCTAATGGAAAATTAGGAAATTTTCCTATTCCTATTTTCTTATAGTTAACCACAGAGATGGGCAGGTAGTTTCCTTTTTAAAAAGATACATCTTGTTAAAGAAAGATTATGACTCATGCTTTCAGAAGTTGTGTTGTGGAGCTCTAATCAAGTGTCTGTAAAACATATTGAAAGTCATTAACAAGTTCATATCTCTAAGAGTGAAGTTCGAGTTTGAAGAGTAACAGTAAGAGAAAAGATGGGATGGAACCATGCAAGTTCAGAGCATGAGTCAGTTTTTATGAGTCAATGACACTTTCATGTCACTTGGAGTCATGGGGGTATCCTTAGCAGCTCTACTGGTCCAGTGCCATGACTGGGGAAGCTGGCTTTAAGCAAGACTTCTGAGACTGTTTCACTATGCACACAGGCCTCATCAAGAATTATTAAACATCCTATAGGAAAAATTCCAGATACCTCAAACCCCATTTAACCTCTCCCCCTCTTAATAACTCTCGATAAATTCATTTTAAAAAGCTAAGAAAACATAGTTTTGATGAAACTTTCCAAAAGATGGGTATTTTCCCAGTTGGAAAAATATATTTGGAGATCAGTTACCAATGAGAAACTGTTCAAGTGGAAATCTGTACCAAACAGGATCCTGTTCTGTGATCTGTGCTCACTGATTAGTGTCAATAGTGTCCTGGGTGCAAGAACCAATTGCAATCATTACAACCACAAAGAACAGCAGCCTGGGAAAACTGCAGATATGGTGGAGAGTGGAACTGGAAATGAGATTGGAGAAGTGATTAGAAAAAATGTTATTCATCATGGAGAGAAAATAAAAGGTACTTACTGTACGTACAGAGGAAAAGTTGGCTGCAGAATGGAGGGTAAAATATTTGATTCTAAAGAAAATAATAGGAGAAGTTATGAGGGGTTCAACCTGCATTTAAGTGTTCACTGATATGAAATTGTGAAAAAGAAAAAGGTACTACTGAGAATTTTTTTAAATGAATGTAACCTGGAAAACAGGAGTATATGTCCTTCTTCCTTCCTCAGCACGGGCAAGCTTTGGGCATTACTTTCCAAAAAGGATATGAAGGAAAGGAGAGAATCCTGAGCCAAGTGGTCAGAACCAGAGAAATTGTAAAGATAGGGGCTGTTTACAGTGTACAGAAGAGAGCTTAAAAATCTTCAAATAAAAAAGGTGCTGAAGAGAGGAAAGAAATTAATTAACATTTTTGCCCTGAATTGATAAGAAAATATAAACATAGATTATTCAAAGAAAAAATTAGGTTAGGCATTATATAAGTCATAATTAAAGAACAGGTCAGATGGCATTGGGAAAATGCGTGCATTTCCACTGCTGAAGGACTTTACAAAGTGATTAAATAAACAGCTGTCAGAAACAGCACAGGTACAGTTGATTTCTGACCTCTTAAAATCTGTTTCAGCTCTGCTTTCTATTATTTTCTCCAAGTGGATTCTGTCTCTTGGATGTTTGTTGGTAAAGCCAGCAATCAAAATAATAATGTAGAAGCAGAGGCCTGTAAACACAGAGGGTCTGGTACGGTTTCCAGTCATGTCATTCAGCCTCTGGTGGAAAGTGCCAAGATATGTGCTTTGGAAGGCTCCTAGGGCACATAGCTGCATGTCAGCCTATTTCAATTAGCGTGTTGAAATGGCGGATTACACATCTCTATAAAAATTAAATTGGTCTCATCCCTGAAATTATAAAAAGCCTGAGGATCCGACGGAAGAATGAAATCTTGAGCACCTCGATTTCAGGGCCGCTGGAATGCGTTGTGGCAGCGTTTCCGTGGCACCCCACTGCCGTAGCTTGTCCCCTCTGAATGTCCCCTCTCCCTCCGTGGGGTCACAGAGACAGGGGAGCACACATGGAGAGCAGTCCCTAACAGATGGCTTTCTGCTTGGAGTGTGTTAGCTGCTGGGATGTCAGGGAGCCCTGGGAGCCTCAGTTTTGCAGTTTTCTGAAGACAGGCTTGCTCTCTTAAGTGCCCATATTCAGACTATTTAAATGTGCAGTTTAGATGGATTTTGAGTGTTTAGTTGTACAACTGTCCTCTCTGCGATATCGGGCTTGTGGCACACTGTAGCACACCATCCATTCACTACCATCCAGTGCCTCAGCTAGGAGCTCAGGTGAGCTGCTGGTTTCCCGTGTGCGCTCGGTCACTTCCCTCCTTTGAGCCTTCTCCTTCCAACCCATCTGTGTCTCAAACCAGCCAACACATTTGCCTCCCCCAAGCCCTCAGGGGGTCTACCATGAGATCTATATGAGACTGAAAAATTTCTCAGATTTTCTTATCTTCATGCCACTTAAGGGGGTTGTCAGAATCCCTGAAACTTTTGGTCACCACTGATCCCTTCTACCTGTGCTGTAGGTGTGTAGCAGCCCTGGGCAGAGGCAGAGACTCACCCTTTGGTGTGAGGCATTCATTCCTGAGGCAGCCAGATCTTTCCTGGTGGCCTCTCTGTCCCCGCTGAGTCTGCAGTGGTGGGTGAGTGGGTCATTGAGAGGCTCTGAGAGCCACAGAGCTCCATACTGCTGTCCAGAGGGAGAATGGCCTCTGACAGACCTTCCCACCCTGTGCTGGGTGGTGACTAATCCTGAGGGGAAAGCAAATGCAGGGAAAGGTTGGGCAAAGTTCACACAGCTTCCCTGGGGAGGGAGCTTAGCCTTCCATGTGTGGATCCATGCTCTCTACATGAATACAGTGACATTTCTATCTCTCTAACATCTCCTAAAACTGCTCGTCTTGCTTGTCGGATGTGGGTGGATCTGGCATCGCATTTCTTGTGGACCAAGGCACAGAGTTCTTGGGAAATGGTCTCAGGAGTTGTTATTTCCATAACTCTCATTCTCCAGGGACTGGGGGAAGTGGGGACAGGAAGAATTGTGAGACTAGCTATTATAAAAAGAAAAAGAAAAAAAAACAAACAAAAAAACTGTTTTCTCTGATGCTGCATGCTTGAGCTCTAAATGTACTGTCTTCTAGATGTCTGTAAAAGTCACTGACATTACCATGGCACTGAATTTCTTGGCTCAACTTTCTTTTCGTGGTGAGAAAGACACTGAAAGGTGGGGGGACAACTCCAACAACTTCTACCAGCAGCCCTTAGGCCTGGCACACGGGCTCACCCCTTCCTCCAGCTGCCCCCCTGGCCATCCCTCTGAGCCCCAGTGCCATCACAGGCAATGCAGAGTGGTTTTGCACAGTGCCAAGGTGTCAGGGAGGGCTGCCACAGCACAGAGCTCTTCAGGTGCAGTTCCAGGTGACAGGCAGGAATCACACAAGCTGGATGTGCAGGTTGGATTCTCTCTGCTTACCCCTGTGCTGGGTTTTGATTGACAGACAAGAAATAAAAAGCAGACATATTTCAGGAGATGCAAAGGAAGTGGGGGCAGCAGACCTAAGGTTCAGGGGTTTTCTGGACTGCAGTTCAGTTTTCAAGAGAGGAGCACTGGTGGGATGGCAACAGATTGAATCCTCCCCCACTGCCTGATATTTTCCTTTGCTTTTCTTTGCTTCTTTTTCACCAGGGAGAAACATTTGGTGTGGGTCCTTCTGAAAGCAAAGGCTTGGAGGCCCATCTTCTGTCTTCCAACAAAATAATTCGTATTGTAAAAAATTTCCTGATAAACGTAACTTCTGCATTACTTGAGACAACATCAATGCATGTGAAACAAAATTAATTTAAAATTGAACTGTCTTGAAATGAAAATGTTCTTTTTAGATAAAGTCAGAATAAAATGCTTTGAGACTTTTCCACTTGGTTTGGTTTAGTAAGTGCAGTACAGGTGAAATGGACCTATTCCTCCAGGAGTTTTTTATTTTGAAAAAGCAATTTTTTCTACCTGAAAAGCACTGCCCTCCTCCAGTTAGAAGCCTAACAGCCTTGGTGGTTTGTGGTGGCAACTTTCTGAGGTGCATAAATAACTTGGGTAGTTATGAACACTTTACCCAGAACCAGATTTATCATATTTAATGTCTTAAATAGTGGTGGAACAACTCGTATTAAATCCAATGTACTATAATTTTTTCCTGATCAATTCCATATTTATAGCATTAATCATTTCTCTGCAGTTAATTAAGAGAATTGATGGCTCTCAGGCTTCCTTAAGCTGATTCTTTAAATAAATATATCAAACAAGATCTCCATTACCCAAATCAGACTCCGTCACAATAGCTGTACAGCCGCCAAAGAGACAGGAGCACAGATCTGGAGAGCATCCACAGGGACTTGACAAACAAAAAAGTGATATTTCAAGCTTGTGTCTCAGTGGAATGGGGAAATAATAGCAACATAATCAAGGGAGTGTTTGTGTAGCCCTTATGGTTTAAAAACCTTTTGCCTCAGCCGTGCTAATACTCTGAAACAAGGATGCTGATTATATGACCAATTGTTTGGCATGTGTTCCTAAACTGGTTTATAATTACCAAATTAATCTCTCTGAGGTATTAAAAGCCTATTTGCACAATCTTTGTAAAACTAAAAGGGAAGCGAAGCACTTTACCTGTGTTGATACAGAGCCCTGCAAATAGCAACTATTTGTTTTTGTAGCTGTTGTGGCTCTGGGAACAAGTAAATATAAACAGCAGGAAACACAAATACAGAGGCAGTGCAATTGGAGGCTGTCAGGAAGCAGTATGGTGGCTTCAGGAGCTGAATTCGGCTTGAAATAAGCTTTGTCTCAGTATGCGTAAGAGGCTTTGGCACTGTATCAGACCTCTGGGGAAGCCACTCAGCAGGGTGGGGATTACTATAGTTTGTGCTTCCCAATTCACAGCAAACTTGCTTCTCTGTCATACCCGCGCATTAACTCTCTCTGTCCCACCTCGGCGCTTTTTGAGGGGATTTGTTTGCTTTCCAGCGAGCAGCCTGACATCTGCTCGGGAGAGCGGGAGCCGCCCGGCGCACGGGGCCGGGCGCTGCGAGCGCGGCTCCCACCGCCCAGGGAGGCGGGCAGGGAGGGAAAGAGAGCCGCAAAGATGGCTAATTTTGCCAGGCTGGGTAATTCTCCTCCGCAATGCATGTGCTGTAGCTGCTCTGACAATACCATCTAAAATGCAAATGAATTATGCCTGCGTCGAAGAGCTGGCAGTGAGGGTTGCGTAGACCCGCTGCTAGCATAAACTTCCTCCTAATGGGGATTTTTTTCTCTCTGTGCGAACACATGGACTCCGCTCTCTCTTTTGAGGTCTCACAAGGGTTAATTCTCTCTTAGCTGTGGGAATATTTTTCGTTAGGAGCAACTCGATGGTTATTCCTAACACATGACTATCAAAGAGTCAGATTAGCCGAGGGGGAGGGGAAAGACTCCTGAGTTTGCACTTCCTGTCTCTTAATAAAGCGGAGATTCCAGAAGTATTTAATATCATTGTGGTTTACATAGGAAATTGTCTGAACACTCTTAGTAAGTAACTGAATATATGGCTGCTATATTGAATACCATTTGTCCACGGTTGTTTTTCTTGCAGTTATGTTAGATATCTAGAAAATGTTGTAAAAGCGGGATCTTGTTACGCTGCACAGCTAATTGAGGAACTATAAAATACAGTTTTAAAAATTTGAATATTTAATATGTATCGAGAAACGTGAGGTGCACCAGTACTAAAGAAACAACAGCAATTGTTTTATATGCACTGCTAAGGCAATAAAATGTGGATTCCTTATGTAGGTCCAAATGTAGCAGCTGGATTTGGCTTTATGAACCATGAAAAATAGTTCCCATCTGGAAGTTGATGTTGAATAAAGATGCAACAGTAAGGCTGCATCTTACATGTAACATTTATACGTTTCCAACTCAATAGAGCACTAGTGTTGGAGAGGAAAGAGTGAGGGAGAGGGAGATGGGAATATACAAATCAGAAACCTCTGGCCAACATTTTAATGTGCATTCTCTAATTTAGGACCCTCAGGTTTTGGCTGCTGGGTTGGGTTTTTTTGATTGTTGTTTGTTTATTTGGTTTGTTTTTTTTTTCAGACTAACCCTACCAACAGTCAGCAGTGTATAAGTAAAAAAGGCTTCTGAATGTCTTCCACCACTGCTTCAAAGATCATTGTCTTCATCTCCCTGTCAGATAAGTAAGAAAGTGATAATGTTACTACTCTATGATATTCATCCCCCCAAGCCTCCCCACAGCCTTCCAACCTATCAAATTGGCATTTAAAAGTACATTCATGGGGCCTGCAAATCAGGAATTCTGTTTCAAAGTGGCTGGCCCCTTGCTCTTTACTTGCACCCTGCCATGAGCAATGTTTGCAACATGCAAATCCCTCATTTTCATATCCCAAACCCCAAATCATAAGGTGCCCAGGAGATTCTACTTTCTCTCACACAAAAATATTGAGGTCGAGTTTAGAGACCTTTTTTACAAAATCTGGCAGATTAGACAAAACTCTATTAATTCTTAAAAGATTTTGTCAGATTAATGATGCCCCAAAGTTTTCTAAAATTCAAATTGCGTACAAGCATAGTCCATGCTAAAACCTTACACTCTAAATTAGGTTGTAAATTCTTATTAATAACATAAGGCAACAAAAAGTCAATAAAGGAATGAAGTTGGAACATTTTATTGGCTCTTTTTTACTTCCTCGAGCAAGAATTATTTCTAATGCAAGATGAAGTGTTAGGAGACGTGATGATCCCCTTTTTGCCTAGAAGATGTTGTGAGGTTTCTTTAACTGCAAGACTTTCATGGTGGCCCCAGTGCTGCAGTGCATCTGGCTGAAAAGATTTCCTGTATTTTTCTAAAAGGGTGCTGTTATTGTTCCTGCTGCTCTGGTTGTTTCCATGAGCCTTTAAAATGAAACCAGGTCCCACACCGATTTGTGAGGCAGACATTTTAAATGTTGGGAAAACTTAAAAATCAAAGTTGGATTTTGCAGGTATTCATTGTCATCAGACCATGGGAATCTTGAAATACCCTTAATCCACATTTACTTTTCATTTGAAATAACAACACACCCCTGATGCTTGCAAACTTTATTCCTTTAACATAGGAAATAAGAACCACATATGTTTAATATACTGACATGTGCAACACTCACTTGGTACATGTGGCCCACTGATGTGATCATAGGCTTTCCTCAAGTCAGCTCTTCAAATCAGAAGGTAGTGTCACCCTTTCACCTCTTGATATCCTGAGATCCCACACCAACACTACTCCTGCTTATCTGCTCAGTGTAGCACTTGAGCACTGGTGTCAGGGAGGAGAGAGAGAAAGAGAGAGGGGCTGATGGGAATATATCAGAAGCCCCATAGCAACACTTTTATGTGTATTCTCTAATTTTGGAGTCTTGAAATTTGGTTCCTTGTTTTGTTTTTGTTTTAGTTTTTTCTTTTTGTAGGATAACCCCGCTACCAACAGTCACTGTACAAGTGAAAGGCTTTTGAATATCTTCCACCACATACCTTCCTCCAAAGCCCATTGCCTTCATCTCCATGTCAGTTAAATAAGAAATTCATGTCCCTATTTTGTGATATTAAACCCCTCAAGCATTCATACAGCCTCTCCATCCATGGAGTCCCTTGCTGGGGAGGGCTCTGGAGGTTTGTCCCAGGAAGGTGTGTGGCTGTGCAGGCACAAGGGAGGCCACAACCCCTTTGACAGAAATTTTGCCACAGCCTGAATATCTGCCATAGCCCTTCTGGAAGAAGTTTCTGAAGCTGAACTGAATGATGTGTTTGTGTTCTAGTGTTTGACTCTAGCAGTCTATTTTCCATGCAGGGATCTTGGAGTTTCTGGCAGATACTCCTCAGGCTGGAATCCAGACAGCCTGTCTGAGCACAGAGAAAACACTCTCCTTCACTCCTCAAAATATTGGGAAAAGGCACTGTATTTGCTGCTCCTTGGATAAAAGCATCTCTAATGGTGAGTGTGGTCTGAAAATAGCATGATGGACCTGCTTCAAAGGAGATTCACACCTGTAGGTTTAATGTACCAACAGCAGCCAGCCCCTTAGAAGGGAAGGGTTTGTGGGCTGTGTCTGCCACCTGACACAAGAGCATGAGGGTGGCAGGGCTGGGGCAGGTGGGCAGCAGACGCAAAGGGCAGAGTGAGGGCAGATTTGGGACTGCAGAGTGGGAACAGAGAGGTCAGAGGAGCCAGTGTGGCTTGAGGAGGGAGGAGAGACCTAACAGCCTCCCTCACTCCATTCCCTCCATCGTGGGGCTGTCCCAGCTCTGCACTGCAGCCCCTGCACGTGCTCTGTGCACCTTGGGCTGGGAGGACGAGGGCAGCCACGCTGTGGGTTGGAGGGGACATTTCTGCTCTGTCTGCCAGCCAGTGGGCTGCAAGCCTTCAGCTTCCCTTGGCCTGGCAGGACGAGGAAGAGCACAGGCCTGCATCCACAGGAACGGGCTTTTCAGGGTCAAGGATGCAGCTCCTTTCTCCTCTGCCCAAAGCAGAGCAGATGAAAACCATTACCTACTTTGTCTATGCCTTGAGCATGCTCTAGGTTCAGTACAAAGACCACAAACGTTCATTAACTTCCCTATTCAGCCTCCATGAAAAAATCCCCAACACCTGGAGTGAGTCTATAATGTTGGCTACGGCATATGGAGAGGTTGCTTCCTCTCTCCACTGTATATATACATTTATTGTTCAAGTTAGTTTTATAATTAAAATGGCATTAAAGAAATAAAATATCTAGGCTTTCAAGTCACAGACCCATTTTTATCCTTAAACTTGCAGGGAAAAAAAAAAGATTTAGGAATGGAGGAGATTTCTATCCCCATTTGCAGAATCTCCAGCTTTTCATTGTTTAATTCACGTGCATGCAAATGTAGGGATTATGCAAGCCTTGGCAGGACATGCAGGGAAGCTGTATCCACTGCTGGACAATTTAAGGAGCTAGGTTTCATGGAGCTTGGCAATCCCTTCCAGAAGTGCTGAATCTAGGCCAGGATTTAGGATAGACTTGCATGGTGCTATTAGGAAGCAGAGTTGTGTGCAGTTAGGCTGGGAGCTGGAGAGCAGAGCTACAGTCCTGCTTCTGTCCAGTGGCGTTAATAAAGATTCCCATTTATATTCATTACCGCAACCAAGTCCTGCCTCTAATCTATCGCAAGGGACACTACAGATACATTATTTCTTTGTAGTCTCAAAATGCTCAGATGGTTTTTAACCTTATTAAATCTAAAGCCCTTAAATGTGCTTCTGAAGCAAAAGTTTTAGCAATAAGCCTTCCAAAAAGTGCAAGATTTACAAAGCAGATTTATGGCTGTGTGGTGAGTTAAGTAACGTTTCTCTCAGCATATCATCTGCCAAAATTAGAGGAAATTCCCTACTTCAGCTGAACAGGGAGCATTGGGAATGTGTATCGTGCTGGTAGATCAGGTTGTTAGCGCTCTAAGAAGCAAGACGTGTTAATCTACCTAGATGATGTTCTGATGGTTGTTGCATTTCAGGAAATAATAAAACTTTGTTTGAATTACAGAAAGCTTCAAAGTCCTCAGGACTTCACATTTACTGTATGAGAATAAAACTGGTCATAACCTCTCAGAGTCTCTATCTCTGTTTTTTAATAGAACCAAGAAAACAATTCTTTTAAAAGGTTAAACCACAATCACATGCACTATGGCTGCATACAACTCTGTGATTGTTTCTAAGTGTGCAGGTATTATCTTGTGTTTACAAGTAAGGGATCAGGCAGGGTGTTTCAGAGCCACTGTGGTACACGGTGCAGCATCATGCCAGTTTATTTCACACAGAAAAAAAGGCACACAGGTGCAGAAGTTGTAGGTATTGATGAGTCTGAAGTGAAAAGACAGATCCTCCTGCTCAGCTTAGGATTTTTCTTCTGGTCAGAAATGATTATTTACATCATTAGCTGAATGAGAACACTCAGTGTTATTAAAATAATATACTATCAGGTTTTTGCTATATTGTGTAATAAGTAAGCAGATTTTAGCTACAGAAAGAGGAAACAGCACATAGACTGGACTTTGATTTCAGCATTTGGTAAACAGTATGATAATGCAGATGTTTGTTCATTTTTCATCTACATTTTGGGGCCACATGTTTTCAGTCAAGATTTGGAGACTTGTTTTCTGAGTTAACTGTTTTCTTCTAACTGTATTCTTTAAATTATGATTTTAGAAAGAGCCAGCTGGAAACTAAGGGAGAACTGCCCCAGACACACAGTACACTCACAGTGGTTAATTTTTTTTATCAGTAAAAGCAAAATTCTGTGAGAGTATGGAATTAAAAGCCAATCAATGGAGTAAAAAAATGGCTTTAGAAACACCGATGTCAGCATCACAGAGGCAGGAATTCCCCTTTCTGTATTCTAGGCAAAAAGAGTTCTAGAGTGGAGCCTTCTCCCAGCACCTGGCCTGGGACAGGGTGTGTATTCTGGCAATTTGGCTAAATATGCAAACTGAAAACTGAGCAAATCTACACTGTAAAATCCTGTAGCCAGATGCAACAGGAAAGCAAATCTGTCTGTCTCTAGGCAGATTGGTACAAAATGCATTTGAGGGATATCTTTTCCCTAGACAGAGAAAGCAAAATTTGGATGAGCATTTACTCCACCTGCCTGTTTTGGACAATGGTGTTCAAGGTGACCAGGAAACACTTCAAAATAATATGCTGGTGTTCCTCTGAAGGAATTTCTGTATGTTTTAAGTGCCTTAAGTTCCTAAATGGGTGGATACTGATTTTTATAACAAGGAATGTATCCCCTAGCAACGTGATGCTACTGACAACAGGTCTCATCAGTATCTTCCATACACCAGCCACTGACAATTCCAGGGAGAAAGGATTTCCTTGAGTAACAGTGCTTTATAATATGAATCCATTCAAAGTATATTTTTTCTGTAGCTTTTATATTAAGTGGAAATGTGTTGAATATAGTATGAACCAATTGTTCAACTGGATTTATAATAGCATTTATATAAATATGAAATGTTCCCAAAAATGAATTTACAGAAAGTTTGAGGTTAGGTCTGTATTTATTCGAGATCCTTTTATGTATCCATAAAGTACTAGGAGTTAAAATATCCACTTTTGAAATTGTATTCTGGGCTATAAGATTTTAACTTGGAAGTAGATCCATCTGGAGTGAAGTCTGTATAACTTGAGGGAGAATCTTTTTTTAAATATGTATTGCCTTCAAAGCAATGAATATCATCCTTGAAGTTTGGTTTGTTGATAACTTCTCAAATACTTTGAAGAAAGAAGTCTTGGGGTGCATTTGCAAACTTAATACTTGGCAGAAAAGGAATTGTGAAGGCACAAAATATTGTAATTTCAGGTTCTTGGTCTCATTTCAGGTGATATCCAAAATGCACAACTGCAGACTGCCAGAGCGATTGATCAGTGGAAACCAAGGACACGGATTCATGTGTGACTTGCAGAAAATCCATGGATGTATCCAGCTGCCTTCAAGTAGAAGTAACCCCTGGGCGAAAGGCAGGGTGCATGTCTCTACTGGTCACCCCCAGAGACAGCTTTAAGCTGGTCCCAGCTCCTCTCTGTTGGGGTCTGTGCTTCCCAGGAGAAGGCTGGTTGCACCTCAGGCAGGAAAACCCTCAAAGGCACAGGCTTTGCTGTGGGGATTCCCTGCTGTGGGAGCCCCTCAGACACCAATATCTGTCTTCTTTCCTATATGGAAACTTAGGAAAGGGTTGAAATACATCTGAGGGAATTCTGCCAGATATTCATGTATCTACATTTTCTACTCACTCAAGGGGAGCAGTGGTAACCAATGTACTAAAAGTCTTCAAATGCTGACAAATACAATTTAGCTTTGAAGGCTGCCAGCAATTCTATGGTAGTAAATCCCATTTGCAATCAAAGGGTGAGTCATTAGCCTTGACATTTGAGAAATGGAGATTACTATGAATTTATGAAAAAGGTTCCCTAAAATGTTTCCTTAGCAACTGCTGCTGAGGAGCTGGGGGCATCTCTCAGGTCCCCAGGCTCAGGAAAGCCAGCAGCAGTGGAGCAGATGGTTTCCTATCAACCTGCTGTATGTAGTGCTAAGGGTTCACTATCCCTTTCCACTCAAGTCTTGTCTAAGTGAGGAAAAAATGGTGTTTTCTTGTGTTCGGTTATCTTTCCTGAGCTGACTTAATGCTGCTGAAACTATTGCAATAGGAACAGCTAATAAGCTGTTTACAACTCAGAGGTTTGAACTGTATCCTACACAGGGCTATGAGCAGCTTGGCCAGTTCCAAACATGAAGTGAAGTGATTTGACAGCTTGTTACCACCATAAAAAGCATACCATTTTATTTTAAAAGGGTTTTGTTAAAAAAAAAAATTAGAGAAAGCTATTAGTTTTCCATTTGTCCTCTGTTTCTGAAATGCTCTTAAATCCTCTACTCAATCTTTTTCTTACAGCCAGGAGTGTTTCTTCTAGGTCATGAAGACAGAGAAATGAAGGCCTTCCATCTATAGGAAAACAACAGAATATTCCCTGACCTACTGTAAAATCACAACCATCAACAATATTATGTATTTTGTAACTTAGCTGGTTAATTTAATCTCAACACATTTAGCTTGGTTAAGCTGGAGGAAAGTACTTTTCTCTTAGTTAAGTAGGATCCTTAGATGGCTGCCACATCAACAAAAAAGGTGAGAGACCTCAAGGTGAGCAGTGGGAAGGTGGGAATGGGGGAGGAGGGAACATGGGCATGTGGAGAGACCCGGGTGCTCCTTGGAAAGGCAAAGGGGATATTGTTTGGAGGTGAAAGGCACTGGGGTTATACAGGAGGAATCTCTCGTTTGGTTTGCAGCAACATCTGTGTCTTGCCTCAGTCATGTAGGCTGTGAAAGCAGAGATAAATCCCAAGAGAAGCTGGATGGTTTCAAAGCCATGGAGGAATACCCTTATGGCATCTGCATAGACCAGTGCCCAAAGTTTCTTCTGGACCTAGGGAACAGGTCCTAGTGAAGAAATGTGCAGCACATCACTTTTTTTTTTTTGTATTAAATTAATTCCTTTAGTAAATTAAATTCTAATTTTCTGTTTCCAGTAGTCAGTATTCTATTTGCATGACTTCCTATGGTGGAAACATCTAATGAGTTTCATGTATATGTGATTTTTTTTTCTTCAGGTTTTTTCGGATCAAAGTGAGACCAATAAAAAACCTAACAGTTTCTAAGGAAAAGATACTACTGCTGGTGTAACCCACAACACAAATATGAGCACAGTTCTTAGCAATTCTACTGCAGAATATTTTCAGGGGAGTGGTTGCACTTCATGACATCCTTACAAAAATACGAAGAATATTAATTTTTTCCAATGGAAATAAATATTTTCTCCTCTGTGAAACAAGACACTCCCCACATTTCTATTGCTCCTGGGCTGTATATCCACTGAGAACGGCCTGTCATTCTGCAAACTCTCGTGTATTTTAGAGTCAACATTGCTATTCATCTCATGCAACTGCAGCCGATCTTGGCTGCCAGGTGAAACACGATGTTGAAACAGAGAAACTGTCTCAAAGAAATACAAGCTCTCAAAGCGTGAATGGCTCCGTGGATCAAAAAAGGCATTTGGAATTACAGCTGGAAGTGAAGCAGAGGGCGGCGAGGTGCCCGGGGCGCGGTGCGAGGACGGGCAGCAGGAGCGGGGCCACGGCCGGCGGTGCCACCCTCGCCTGCTGGGGCTCCTCAGGTTGGCTCTGAGCACATCAGATATGATTGGGAGCAGCTGCAAGCTGAGCCCAGTGCAGCGCTCCCAATCCATTCCAGATGATGAATATGATGCAGGCTTACTGGAAGAAAAAGATATTTCTGAAGAGAAAAACAATTACTTCTCAAAGCGAGACAATGAAGCTGAACCGGCGCTACATGGGCATAAAATAGAAGAGAACTTTTGGGCAATGGCTTTAGCTTCTAATAAATCACCCACCTGGAGATATTTTTACAGAGTGAGCTTGGATGTATCAGACCCCAAATATTTTCAGAGGTATATAAAGTTAAAAAAAATTGCCTTTAAATCTCAATTTCTCCCCAAAGGGACTATTTTATTGTGTCATAGCCTCCGATTTTTGTGTTAGCAGAAAGGTGCCTTGGCCAGTCCAAACAACACGTGGGTTGTCTCATGGAAGTTATGTAAAAAGGGGTTGGAAACACCACTTGATACAGTGGGTTTCAGTGGCTGAATCTTCAGAGGGGACTTGAATGAAATTTGCAAAAACATGTCAAAAGTTAAGTGGCGAAAATCAGCTTAAATGCCTAATTTTAATTTTGTTTGTGCTCTTTGTTGTTTCATTGTGGAGGGAGGGAAGAAGCTGTCTTTTTTCTCTCTGTCCTTTCATTTTGTTTGGGAGAAAATGGATGTTGGTGAAAAGAAGAGAGCTCTGGCAGGGACTGGAAAGAGGTTGTTTATTCTGTTTTGTTTTCTTTAGAAAGGGGCAACTCTTCTAGAACTGGTGATGATCCAGTTAAAGGGGGACTCCGGGTGGGGAAGAGAAAAGAAAACTAATAATCAGCCTCTAAATGACAAGTTTTCTCTTGAACAAAAGAGCAACAGGAGGCAGTGCAGGCAGGGGGTCAGTGCCCAGGGGTAACGTGACCAAAACAATGGCTGGAGAATGTGTGTAGCTTTTGCCACTCCAGAAGCTGCTGCCCCAGTGCCTTCACTGAGGGACTTCAAGGATCGAACCTGATCCAATGCTGGGCAAGTGTGGTGCCACTTCTGGAGTCCTCCAAAGAGGAGGCAATGACTGACTGTGGGTAATGCAAGCGAGAATTGAAGAATTGCGAGGGAATCCCCCAGTTGTGAGTGACAGGTGTGATTGAACAGCCCCAGCCAGTAAGGCAGAGCCCCTGCCAGCACCGGGGCTAAAGGTGGGGTTTAAAGTGACTTCAATTAAAGATGAAGACTGCTTGGCAGGGCCTGTGCTTCTCTTGCACTTGGTCAATTGCCTGTTGGGGAAAGCCAGCAGTGCTGGACAAACTGAAGCGAGATAATTGTAAACTATTATGAACATTCACACAGAAGTTCATTCTGGTTTAGACTAAATTGGTTTTAATTTCAATTCATGTAACTTCTGTGTGGACGAGGCCTATGGCTTGCCATTTTGCAGCAATGGTGAATTTATAGCATATGTGCTGCAAATGGACTATCATGCAAATTCTCCTGGTATTTGCTCCAAGTCCAGTTCCAGCTGTCGGTGGAGATGGAGGAGCAGAATAGACCACTCACATGGCCTCCCATGTAATGCAGATTGGATCTATTGTCAGTCAGATGGACTGGTGGTGTGGGAGCAGTGTGAAGCCAGTTCTTTCACTACATGGTGTGTAAAGCAATGAGGCAGACAAAAGCTGGATTTAAATTGGGGAATATTTCTGCCAAATTTTGTTCTCTGAAGCAGAAAAATAAAACACTTAATGTGTCTGGCAATGTTTATTCTGTGCATAGGGTTTTAGCTGATCATAAAAGAAAAGCTACGTGTAGACATTATATGGCAACTTCATCATATTCTGAGGAGATGAGAGGGTATGGTTTCACCACGGTCTGAAAAAGTATTAGACTGAGAAAGCAGAAACAATTTGGCAAGAAAACATGATGGCAAGAGAAAAAGAAAAATGAATATTTTTTTTTCGATTAAGTAGGAATTGCCAGTTATAATCACAGCAAATTCGTATCTGCCACAAAGGCTCAGTTTGGAAAGTCCTCAATGTCCTCAGTGTCCTGCTCAATGGCCAGAGGCTTCCCACTTTGCCTTCTTGCTGCTTATTCAAAGAAAGGTAAGATCTGAATGTCAGGAAAATACATGTGCTGCTCATGCAGTAACTGCATGTGCATGAAAATAAAAGAATTCCTTGCCCGTGCACCATGGGTATCTGTGCTGATAAAGAAGCAGTAACTCTTATTACGTGCATGTTGGCCCTTTGAAGATTTGGCCCTGAATTCTACTGGTGAAGTATTTTCCATGACTTTTCCACTGTATTTTCTTAGAGGTTTGTGCTCCAGTCATCCAATACCTTGACAGAAATAGAAGACAGTGTTAAAAATAATCCAAACAAATAATACTAGACCATTTTTAATTCCAGATGATTGAAAGAGCTAGTATCGGCTAATGTTAATGAAAACATAGATGTGTAATCCAAGTAAGAAGAATGTAAAGAATAACAACTTTGTAACTGGATTTGGAAAAATAAACAATTATTTCCTTTTTTTTGCATAATAAATATGGTGCGGGTAGCAAAAAATATTTTATGAATGCTGTAATGTGTTTTTATTTCTACTGGTTCTAAACAGCATTTGGTTCTTGAAATTAAATGGAATCTGATTGAGGTTTGTCCTTTCAGAGCCTTGTGTGGTACAAGGTAATGCATTGACTACCCTATTGATATTGTAATTTTTCTATTATACATAGAAATTCTCATATTGCAAGTTGCTGAGGCCCTCGATATTTTACAAATTTGGGATCATTAGGAATGTTTTCCATGTCAGAGCTATACTAATTGTGACTGTGTTGATGACATCCACCATTCTACTTAAATTGAAAATTGCTGCTTACTAAAGAAGTTGGACCCTGAGCTTAAGTCCTTGGTGACTGATTTGATTAGTCCATTTGAGTGAGAATAGGGCAACACAGGGGCTATGTTAATGGAACTTAAACAATAGGCCATCACTAATCAGAGACCTCAAGGTTGAAGTGAGGTTAATTGTTATGCGGGTGGTATTTGAAAAGAAGTGTTGACTGGAGTAATGCACTATGGGACTGTAGCATTTGAACATGCAGCCCTAAGGCCAGAGGTTTTGTTTAGTTTCCCAATGAAATTTAAAGCTACATTATGTACATCTCTAAACAACAGCCTATATGCTACTGCCTTTTGATACATCACAAGAGCAACAGCTAATTGATAACAGAAATGAGCCCCCAGACACAAAATTCAGATCCAAATCTGGTACTGGATTTTAATACCTTTCTAAACTTGGGGAGGTGGGAATTGATTGAGTTTTGATTAAGCCCTTCATGAAACGCACATAGAATGGCTGCCCCGCCCCCAAAAGTTTAGAATATTCTGAATTCAGTTTCAGTTTAGTCCTAGAGTGCACATTTGGTGGAAACATATGAGCTGACAACTACAATGTCAATGCAAAAACATTTTGGCATAATTGGGAAGAACTGTTATTGGTATTGCTGTGCAGACAGGGATTTTATATCTCAACATGAGTGGCACGAGTTCTGGCTAGATTTCTGAAGAAATGGAGCTTGTATGAAAATATTGGTATTTCATCCTTCCAGAAACTGCGAACCTGTAGAGATGAAGTCTCAAACTTTGTGAAAACAACCTTAAAGGGCACAGAGGTTCTTAGTGATCCCACTGAAAGAGAGGCTGCAGACTTGGCAGACATTACATGTACTATAGACATTAA
The DNA here is from genome assembly GCA_013397155.1 of Irena cyanogastra. Taxonomy (NCBI): domain Eukaryota; kingdom Metazoa; phylum Chordata; class Aves; order Passeriformes; family Irenidae; genus Irena; species Irena cyanogastra. Next base: position 716,630 of record VWZV01014643.1, on the reverse strand, counting down.
ATCAGCCTGCAATTTACTGCAATAGAAACAGATCTTGTAAACTGGATTGATACGTGCTTAGGCTCCTCACAACTCCATTTCATATGGTTCACAGGACTTATTTTTAATTAAATAGAGTTTGGACCTCTGGCTTGAATGCCCCCACTGCACATGTGGCATAAAATTTTCTGTAAGGAATGTATTATCTGTGCACTGGAAGTCTGGCTGATGGTGCAGCCCTCCCTCCTGGTTGTGACTCAAGTACCGCTTTGGTGCTGGCATATGGCTTTAGGCTTAGTTTTCTCCAAAGGAATCTAGTTTGCAACCACAGACCAGTGGATGAAGCTGCTCTGGTGTGAATGCTTTCAAGGAAATTAATGAGATGAAAAAGAAAATAAACCAAACTGGAGCAGGATGCAGTGAGGGAAGGGGAGCAACTCCAAAATAGTTCAGCAATAAATATGACTCATTTCTTACAAAACATGGAAAATAATGATAAAGACAAAGGGACAAAAGGTGGTATAGGTGGGAACAAGAGACTTCCTTCTTTTGCTGCAAATCAACTATTTTTTTTTCAGAATGCAATTTTTTTTAGGAAAACAAATTTTCCATTTTTGTGCATGTAAAGTGGCATCAGAGGAGGGGCCGGGAGAATGTGCCAGCACACATAAAACTCTAGTATGAGCATGGGAAATTAAGGACATTTTAACACAATCGCATAAGGAATTTACAAGGTCCTAAGTCATGAATAAGTGCCTTATTCACAGGAAGCCAATATTTTGATGTATTCCCATGGCAGAAACAAAACGATGGGCAAGAAATGGACAGACACATAATACACACTCCAGTTGTCCTTTGCAGTCAGTGCCTTTCCCTAAAAAGAATCCTTTCTCTATTTTCATTTCATCTATCTAAATAATCACTCCTCCCAAGCATACCCAACATTAGCAAAGTCTTTCCAATGTGATCAGAAGAGTTACTGGGTGCTGTAGACAGAGCAGCTGGGCGCCTTACAAAAACCACTGATTCAGAGTATTTTAGCATAGTATCCCACACACCAAATAACTACTTAAATGAAAGTTTAATTGCAGCCCCTAGGGAAGGATGGAGGAAGGGTCAAACTGTTAGACACATATGCTTTGTTCTTTGTAACAAAAGCCTTTGAGCGTAAGTAAATGAACGCTGAAAAATAAAACGAAATTGTGTTTTGATGTTTTGGATATTGACTATATGGGCGGAGAGCACACAAAAGAAAACGTGGAGCAAGTTTAAAAAAAGCAGTTTGTTATCTACTGCACCATTTACATTTGCTTTAAAAATCCCAGTAGTGTTCAAACTACCTGCTTGTATTGTATTCTGGGCAAATTCAGGGCTCAGGGTTAATCTGGCAGGAGTTTGTTTACTTGCCTGTGTATTACTGCATCTATTGCAATGTTTAAAAAAATCATGTGTTTTGGGTAGTGTCTGAAGCTCCATGTTTCCACAAGGACAGAATGTGCTCAGAGCCTTACAGATGCAGAAACAGGGTCCTATTCTCAAAGAGCTGAATGTTCACAAAAGGACCCAGCAGCCGACAGGTGGTTGCAGACTGGTTTTCTCAACAAGCATCCAGCCCAGCCAAGCGTGCCCTACTGAAGATTTGTCCCATTGAAGTCAGATGAGAGTATTTTCAAGTTCAAATGAGCTTGAAAATTGCAAGGGACATTTCTCACTGTGTGGAGACACTTTTTTTGCTGAAGAAAAAAGAGAGCAGAACTGTGCCTCCTGAAGACATGAAATCCTTCTCCCTTGCATAAGGCAGGTGGTATGAAGAATGGGGAGGAAATGCATTTAGCAGAACAGGTGGCTTGTTCTCATTGGGATTAAATCTTTCAGGTCTGCCTTTTACTTTGGAAACTACCCTTGCTTTCCATTCACATGGCCTCAGGGTGAGTCTGTCTTATGTTTCCCTGTGATGCTGTGAATTATCATTCTGAATATCATTAGTGTTCAAGTTTCTTCCATACCTTTTCACTCTGCCCACAAGTCACTGAGCTGACTTTCTCAGGGACAGTCAGGAGAACTTAGGCTGCCTTGGTTATCTGATCAAGTGCCACTAACTGAACAACTGTGGAGATGCCAATTATATCTCTTCAGAATGTGTTCTGAGTTCTGGTCCCTCTATTTATGCAATTCCACTCCTTTGGCTATAAAGATATATACAAACAAGTGTTATCTATGGCAACTGATGGAATAAATAGACTTTCTTTGGAACTTGGAGCTTTCTCAACTTTACAACATACAACAGCCCCAATGCCAGAGCCTGAATTCAGAAAGCTCCCTGTACTTAAGACATTTTTACGGCTGCCCTCTGTAGGCCTCCCTTATTTTAAGTGCAAAATTTGGGTTCTATGTTTGTGTTCCAGGAGTTTTACCACTGTTCCTCTGGCAATGAGTGAGGTACAAGCCATCTGCCATTGTTATGCACTGTGGGTGTTCTCACTCCAGCCATGGCACTCCAGCCTTTAACCTCACTCAGCTTTCAGATGTGGGGATACCCCTCTCTTTGCCAGGAAAGGTTCTTGGAGCTGTCATTCACTATCCAGATCCATCTCATTACACTGGGAACTCCAGCCTCAGCCCAAACTCCCACGGGATTCAGGGGGAGATCTGATAGTGCTGAATAACTGCATGGCTTGGCCCACGTGCTCATGCTGAAGGGTGACAAGGGAGGCATTACATTTAACATCCTTACATGAAAGAAGAATGCCACAGTGTGTATGAGCCATGTCAAAAGCTGTGGTCCCCTTTCTACCTTACTTTCTTTTGCAAAAAGCTTCAAAATAGAATAATTTAAATGTAACAGACATCAGAAGTTTTTTAAGGATTTACTTTAATTTGTGGATAATCAAAATTTTCAGTAGTGTAACATCTTCTAAAAAAACAACAGTAACTTAAGAGAGATCATTCTGATTCACAGCTGAGCTCTCAGTTTCCTCAGTGCATACTCACCAGAGCTTTGATTCATTGTCCAATGTCAGCAAAAGCTTTCAGATGTTTTAACTAACGAAATATAAAAATTCTTCTTTCAGATCTAGATACCTTTTTTGAGGCTGGTTTTGGCTGAATAATCTTATTTTTATACCACAATCAACACAAGCCCAGTAATGAAATAATTTTTAGCTGCTGAACTGTATTTTGTTGTTACTTTCTTCTATCTCATATGTCTGTGTTTCCAGGTAGCACAAAACCCCTCACTAAGCATGCCAAGTTTAAAAATACTCAAAGGTTTTCAAATCAGCCTTCAAAGATACCATTTTTATCCCCAAATTGCAATCTAAAAATTAAACAAACTTTTTCCTGAGGCGAAGTAAATTCACACTGGACAGCAGACATTGCTAAACATGCCAGTGTGCCTGCTATATGGCCAAAGTGTTTATTCAACAGAAGCTTGGACGACAGCCACCACATCAATGTCACAGCCTCTCAGCACATGTGAAGAAAATACATGTGATACATAGCAAATTAGGTGTCCTGCTCTAGAAGGAGTGGAATGGGATTGATTTGCCACTTTTAGCAATGCTCTTTTACTGTCAGCTTGGCTTTGAGAAAAGCATTAAAGATTCTTGTCACAGATGTTTCTTTCATAAACTGTTGTGGGAGAATGACATTCTGCAAAAATGGTTTACTACTCTGCTTTCTTCTCCTGGGAAAACAAAGTGCGCTAGTCAGCCCAGCCAAATGGGCTCAAGGAACGCTCTTCAGTTATACCACAATAGCATTAAGGATCATGACATTTACAGAGCTGATCTTAGAAGCTCTCTTGGCAAATGTACAGTGTAGAGGTATTTATCCAAAGTGTGTGCCATTGAGGTTTTTTTTTTTTTTTCCGTCTTGCATTAGTTCAGTGGGGTAAAACTGGCCTGTTGGGTGTTCAAAACAGGGGAGATAAAAAGGACTGAGCTTACACACTGTGTATTAAGTGAATGGTTCACACCGCATTTGAGTAATTAATCACCTTTAAACAAAGCAAAAAAAAAAAAAGGGAAAGGGAAAAAAGAGGGAAATCTACTACAGTAGTTAACATATGAAGCCTTACTAGAATTTACTCAAAGCTACCAGATTGCATAAAATATAGATTTGAGATGAAATCACTTTTTAGATCACAGAGTAAGTCTTTGACCAAAGAAGCATAATTTTAATTGCTTATATCTAGCTGAGAGAGATGGGAGAAGGGAAAGACAATGAATCCATTATTTTTAGGTCATAAAGTTTACTTGAAAAGATTTTGAGAATGCAAATTTTCTTACTAAAAGTCAAAAGGTTTTGTATGAGTATTTGCTATGCTGTAAAAAAGAGTTACTATAGCAACAGCAACATCATATAGAATCTATGACTTGTAAAACACCTTCTGGAGAGAACAAGTTATCCACATTTCACATTAATTTTCATACTTTATATAAAGTTAAATAAGCAAAAAAATCCTATAATGTCCAAGTTTGTCTCATTTTGTGATGTTTACTTAAGGCAATGTTTCCTCTCTATGCAGTTCTATATTTGCTCAGTAATTTAAATTCTTAGGTTTTGGTATTCCAAATGCACCCCTTGTTGTTCTCCGTACAGCTCTCTGAGTTACTGAACTAATTCCTGCTAGAATAAAACACCACTAGAGGAACATGAAAGAAATTCCAAGTTTGCTGTGATTATAAGCAGGATGACTGCTTTGCAAAAAGGAGCATCCCTTTGTGTTTGAACAGCCTCAGCACAAACCTCAACATGTGATTCTGGGCTGCCCAGAATTGCTACTGCTGGGCAGGGGCTGGTGCTGGAGTGAGTGTGCAGAGGGAGAGGGAGCAGAGGTTTGCAGCTTCTCTTTTTCTTTTTTTCCTGGGGCAGTGCTTAAATATCATCATTAATGGTGTCAAACTGCATGAGGCTTGACATATAAAGAAATGTTTACTAAAATAGGAGTGCTTTGGGCAACAGCAAAAGAAGGCTATAGTAACTAGCAGCCAGGTGAATACCTAGAGGTGGGGTGTTAATTAGGAAGGTGTTGTACAGGTTTAATGCAGTGTTGCACAGGTATGTGATAAGTTGATGAGACTTGGTTCTGCCAGTAATACAGTCTAACACATATCCATTTAAAAAAAGTGGTTAAAAAGGGTGATTTGAAGTTTTCAGAAGAGAAAAATTATTGGAAGTCATTCTTTCCCTGCCCAACCAGTTGGAAATCCAAAGGGACCTCACTGCCCTCCAACTTCCAGCGCTGTACAGGTCTCTGTCACCAGCTCTCTGAAAGAGTATCTTTCTTTCTACAGATGTGGTTTGCCTTGTTTTCAAGTGTACTGCCTGGTGTCCTAGAAAAAGGACAGTAATAGACAGATTTTATTTAATTTGAAGCTGTGACCATGTGGTCCTGTCATTATGAACACAGTTATACTGAAAATATATGTTTTAGTTTCTTAGCTGGCTTGATTCCCAGATTGCAATGTGGTAAGACTTTTGATTTGAGATATTAATCAAATGACAAGAATTTCATGCAAGATTTGCTTCTATAGAGGGCCCGTGTAATCTATATCTTTCTTTTCTACACCATTAATGTATTCAGGGGAGCCACTTTTTTTCTCCATCTAAATGTCAACAAGTCTGATTAAGTGTAAGCAAGAAATCAGTGTTCCTTCTTCAGTAGTATCTCAGCGCAAAGAGGACTTTCCAGAGGAGACAGTGTCATCACTTTTAGACAGTCTCTTCCCCAAAACCAGCACTTCTGGAATTCTGTCACAGCTCAAGACCGACTTTCAGACTGGGGTAAGGATAATTCCCTAGCTGCAGCCCACAAACCCAGCCTTGGTGAAAAATCCCCGAGCCTGAAAATCAGTCTATAAATGCCTATGAAATAGTTTCAGTGCACACTGACACAGCTCCTGGGGAGCAGCAGCAAACAATAGCCCACGTCCTGCCCGTGCCTGCGCCGGGGGGGCAAAGAGCAAAGACAGCGCGTGCAATCCTCCTGCCACACGCACGCATGAGATAACAGCTGACAGTATCTGACAAGCTGCAATCACAAGTACCCCCCAGCACATCGATTGGGTCTTGGGTGACTTTGCCACGGGAGGACGGGCAGCACGGCTCCCGTGTCTGTGAGCTGGGTGCACCTGGTGTCGCACGTGGCAGCGAGCTGCCCTGGCGCCTTGCGCCCACGCCGGGCTCTGCCCCAGGATGGGGCCCAGGGCCTTTCACAAAAAAACTGCCAAGGAAGTGCTGAATGCTTAAATATGTTACATGTGTTTGTGTGGAGAGAAAAAAAGACAGACAGAGAGAAAAGGATAAGAGTACAGGCTTGGTTACTGAGCAGACCTGCCTGGTGGCGTGAAAACTGCTAAAGCTGGATTTCTCCATGGATGTCAGTGATGACACCAGGCTCTAAAACCAAGGAAACAAAATGATAGCATACTGCTGTTGACAAACCTGGAAGGAACCGGATCACTATTCAGAAGTCCTTTTTCTTGCCCCATATTTTGATTTTTCGTATAGTCTCCCCTTATCTATATAGTGATACTTCCTTAAAAAAATTTTTGAGTGGGACTGTCTATCTTAAAAAGTGCTCGAAATGATTTTGCTAAATCAGCGATATGAAGCAGACGCTGCTTGTCTGAAATTCCTTTCTCGGTGTGGCTATTTTGCCAGGTAACAGAAAGGGCAGAAAATAGCTATTTGAAGGCTCTTGAATGATGTCACCACTGAAAATAGTGCAGGAGCATCTAAAATAATCTTGGTAATAGTATCTGTCTGGTTGTTCTTCTTTTATTAGTTTATTCCATATCACCATTTTGTTTTCAGATTTATATTTGGTTAGCACTTAACATAACATATAATGTTGATAGAAAATTTTGATCCTTCATTTAGAAGAATGGTATCTATTTTTAAATAAAGTAAAATGAATTCTCCAAAAACACTTAAAATATCCACAGATGTTGTAAATTGTCTTTAATGAAGTTCATAAACTTGAATTAAAGTCCCAAGTGGCTGTGTAGTCTGTCTACAGCCATCTCTCTTTTTGCCTGTGAATGCTTATTCAGGAGGGATTTTCCTGAAGGTAATATTCAGGAACAAATATTCTTTAGCTCAAGGCCCAAATTCTCACATACTGGCCTGAAGATCATTCCTCATAACAAATTACTCATTATTAGACAGTAATTATTTATTCCTTTTTACAAGTTCCCCTCTTGCAGTCTGTCTGTGCAAACAGCTGAATGCGAATTAAAAAAAAACCCATGATGAAACAGATACAAATATCCAGCAGTTGAACTTTGAAAGCTCTGCACTTGTTTACAGATCTACTGCTGACTCAGAGAAGAATAGACTGGGGGAAAAATTGCCTATCCATAAATTTTCTTTCAAAACAGAAAGAATAAGGGACAAATGCAGCTGACAAATTGTTCCCAGTGAATGATGTAAATATACATCTACCTCAACTGTATTATCGTCATTGCTAATGAAACAAGATTTCGGGGTTTTGTGTCACTACGTGTGCCTTTTGCTTTCCATGAAGCACTCACTACATGGCTGCTGAGACTAATGCTAGCTGGAAAACCAGCATAAACTTATAAATGATAGACATCTATATTGTAATGAAAAGGTCCAACCAATTGATGAGTGGGCATAATGCCATTCAAGCAGATGGGTCTGAACAGCAGCAGCCAAAACATCAAGTAAGTCCATCAAATGGAGATGTTGAGGCTGGGTACATTTCACAGCCAGCAACATTGAGTGTTAAGACTGTGTAATTAGCAGAATATGACACTATTAAACCAGCTCTGGGCTGGATTAATTTGGAAAAATCTAATAAATACTTTCCACATTATAGGAGGAAGGGCCTGAAAAGATGCTTGGCTTTACTAGGATATGACAGATGGAGGTCAGGATTTCCAAGTTGGGAGTTTGAGGTTTCTCTTTCGAGCAGATTCATAGCGCAGTGCTGTATTTAGGTATTTCCAAGGCTATATAAGGGCAAACTCTTGCTTGCCTAAAATGCATGGCGTGCTACTGTTATGGAAGAGGCTTCTTCCTACAGGAAGGTCACACCTAACAAGAGCAAAGCTCTTGCTCCTGGCTAACATTTGCAGAGTAGCAAAGTGTCCAAACACAGCTTTTAGTGATTAAAGGCTAACTTAATATATATCTTAATTTAGTCATCCAATAAGAGAGTTAAAAGAAGAAAATGTGACTTTAGCTAAATGAATTGTGAAAATTATATCTGATAACCCTACAGGAATTCAAATTATATTTCAATTTCATAGATTTGCTGCCCCAGAAACTGCGAATTACTCTGCTTTTCTAACACAAAACATATTTTCTATGAGATTAATGGGAAATGTGCATTGTTTATAATAACTCAGGTTTCATAAATTAGCGGTGATCATATTCTGGTTTTCATTTGCATGCTTAGTTTTTAATGCCTCCCAGACACATAGAGAAAACTACTGCTTAGATACCAGCCAAAATGGCAAAAAGATGCACGGATACTTTGAAATTGCCATCCTGCCAGGGTTCTTTCTTGAAATGGGAGCTTTGGGCTTCTCTTGTGTCTTTTCTGGAGAGGCACTAGGAAGAACAGTCTCAAGGATATCTCCCCCTGCTGCACTGTCTAGCAAAAAAATCCCTATCCCAAGGCCTTAATGAGTGAGTTACAGTGAAACCCTATGGAAAAATTAGGGTTTGAATGAGTGTTTTTAGGAAGAAATTGAGTGCCCAGAGTGTATTGGTCAAACGGGAGGAAGCAGAGCCTTGTGTGCAGTCACAGAACCTCACCGTTGCTGGAATAGCTGGGCATGGGGGGGGAGGTTTTGCAGGTGGACTGACATGAGGAACAGCAGGCCAGGGGTTGCCTTGATGAGGAGCAATGTGTCAGATGAGTGGATATCCCCTGTGGGATGGGCAACACCCTGGGTGGGAGCTGGAGAATCAGAGGCAGAAGGGAGGTCAGTGGCGGTGCCATCATGGTGGTGGCACGTTGCAGGCCGACCAGGCCTGGTAAAGGGCTGAAGTGCAGAACAGAACCCAACTAACCCAGGAGATCTGTGTGGTGCTACATGGAAAGCAAAGAGGTCTTGGGCACTCTGAGGCACAGAGCAGACCTCTGTTTCCCTCTGTGACCAGTTCCTGACTGATCTGCTGGCCAAAGAGCGTAGCCAGACCAATAGACATGGTCTGTTGCAACGGATGCTTGTTCTTGCTGCCCTGAGAAGCTGCTGAAGAGTGAGGGACACGAGCTACACTGAGAACTAAAAAGACGTCGTTACTAAGAACAACAGCAAAAACCAAAAAACGCAAAGAAGTTTATTCCTCTTTATGTTTTAATGCCTTCCTCCTCCACCCCCAACGTTTATGTATATCCTTAGTCATTTAATAGGCTTATAATGTCACCATGGGAAAGCAAGATGATATAGCCACAGTGCACATTAATAGACCACTAATCACAAAGCAGCAAGAGTTTGGTTGACCTGAGGATATTCCAGCAAATGGTGAATATTTACATTTTTCATTATTTGTATGGCATTATGTTCACATGTAATTTTCAGAAGCAAAAGCCAAATCCCGGTTTGGCCCTAAAATGACCTGTTGAAAATGAATTAGCAAGGCTGCTCTCAAAGGTGGTTTTACAATTTAAGGTGGGATGTGACAAAAAGAAACCTAGCACAGCATGGTGCAGTCTTTATGGATGATGATATGTTAATATTAGTTTTTGCTAGAAACTGGAAGCTTGAGAAACCAGAGAAAACATTGTATTTTTTAAACTTATGCTACTTTGTTTAATTTGCACTACATCGTAGGTGGAGCTGAGGTGGGGAGGGTAAATCTCTCTGAATTTTTTCATCCATTAAACCAGTCTAAAACATCCTGAAAAAAGCATAATATTGTTACTGTAACCATACTGAAGGACATTTAACCTTTGACTTTCTATTTCCCAGTCTTCCCTAGGTGTAGTGATATTTTCTTAGTTTCGTTACCCAAATTTATCTTCTTAACAGCTGTAAAGCTTCATCCCATCCATTGTAGGTTATGCTAATCATGTGGTTTCTTCATAAGAAATGTTTCATCTGAGTTGTGTGAAGGAGATAGAATAAGGCAGAGGCCAATTTAGAGAAATTTGAAGAAAAGGGAAACTAATTCTCAAAATTATGTAACATATTCAAGATTGCTTTTACAAATGTATTTGGAGTGACTTTGGGTTTTGGCAAGATGTTGCATGTTTTAAACTGAAATGTTGATAAAGTCAGCTTTTATTTTGAATAATCAAGATGCAAGAGTAAAACCCACAATTTCTATCTTCTCAAGACCCGAAACACATGGTTTGCAAAAGGTTGCCTAAGGTCTTCTCTGATTTACTGCCACATTTCTCTTGAAGTCATTAGTGGAGCTTCTATACAGACTGTTTAATATCTGGCTTGTGAAAAAGCAGCACTGCCCTTCATTTTTTCATTAAGAAAATACCCAGCAGCAGTATGTGAGCCGTGTTGTTTGTTGATCTTTGTGGGTTTGGGGGAATTACCTTGCCAGCTGTAATCCTGGCACCTGGCTGCATTCCTGGGAGCCGTCCCAGGGTCAAAGCCTCTGTCCTGCTCTGGTTTGCTCGGCCCTGCCTTTGCCGCCCTAAGGCTCACTTGCCTTGCCCAAATTCACTCTTCAGGACACAGCTCCTTCTAATGGCACAGTAAAATCTCACCAGAGACTGTCTTGAAAATGTTTAGCCACAAGCACGCATAGCTGCTCCATCACTTCAATCTTTAACATAAAAAGTGCCTGGTTTGTATTAATGGACCTGTAACAAGTGGGAAGTATTGTGTGAGCAGAGAAACAGTTTTCTGTGGCTCTGCCTTATTATTTCATTTGTGCTAAATAAAATGGGGCTAGCAGATGAGTTATTCATATGAAGGTTGGAAGAAATATCACTTTTAGTTCCAGAACCCCTGCAGATATTCACAAATTTTACCAAAATATTTTTGTAGATTCCTATTGTTTTTTTACTTAAAAATATGGCAGAACTGAATGAAATGGATAGGACTCTTTCAAGAATAAAAAAAATTCAATTTCATTTCCCAGCATGTAACATTTTTCTCTGTGTTTCAAATATGCTGTAAAACTAGATCTCCATGTCTTTCTAATAGAGAAACTTAGCACTTTGAAAAATCACAATAAAATATGAGAACACTGTTGATGATTCAGCTTTCCATAGCTATACTATTATGACATTTTTCTACTTTGTTTGCATTGTTTTGTTTTCAGCAAGTTTTGCTTTAACTGCAGAGAAAATACAGTCTCTCCAGAATTAACTTGTGCTTTAAATCAAATATGGAATAATAGCCACATATACAAGGACATAGGTATATATGGCTGTTAAGCAGATAAATCCCTTCTGCCTTATGTGGTCCAGAGCTGGAGGCCCAGATGACTTTACATTTCCTGGAAAGGTTATTTAGGCTTACTAACACTTTTATCTGAGATCTGATATATCTCCTAACAGGAAACAGCAACAAGCAGGGAGAAAAAGTCCTGAAATTACTGATTTCCTTTGTTGGATACTCCACTGTAGGAACACCCTGATAAAACCTTGTCTATCAGAATCTGCTGAGAATTCTCCAGTGATCCATGTTAGGAGTTGCATTTGGACTTTATCCTAGGTCAGCTTGTTATGGCCTTTCTGTCTAAAGCATAAACTTTGTGTAGTACAGTAGTTTGAGGAGTGGGAAAACATGCTGCTCATATCAAGAAGCAGCAGCTGTTAAGTTTGAATTACCTGAAATTACCAATACCTTCAGGTCCATAATCTAGTATCTAGGGAAAATGGAGAGTAATCACATTTCTTTTAAATATTTAACCATTTTAGAAAGTAAAACAAATTTCTCCATAAACACTATGTTTTTACAACCACACTTAAAATTGTTTTCCTGAATCCATGACCTATTTTATTTAGTGGGAGACACTTATTATCTGCTGCATTTTGATCTAAAATTTAGTAAATGACCTTAACAAAAAAGTGTCTGCCTTCACACTTCTCATCAAGATTCTTTGAATACTAACTCTGTGCTTGCAAGGCGTAAAGATAGCATTCACTGAATTTTTTATGCAAAGCATAAAGACTCCCTTCAAAACACACTTAATGCTTCATGCAGCCATGTCCTGTTTAAAAATAAAATAAAATGCAAAATCTGGATTGGGTGTGTACTTTTGAAAGGGGCAACTAAAGCAATTGCCTGCATGTTGTAGTCTTGCCTTAACTGAGGCTGGGCAATAATAAGTACAAATCCCACTTCATTATCCCTGCAGTGTCCTCTGAGCTAACAAAATATTATCCAGCAAAATGTGGGCAACCTCCAGACGCACTCTGTCCTTGTCTTGGCCGTGGCTGCCAAGGAGAAAGGCAGCTCTTGCCAGCAGTGGCATGAGAGGCCCTTTGGGAAATGATCTGAGACTGCAGAACTTGTTTTCTTTTGGCTGTTCCAACCTGCACAACCATACCAAAGCACAAATTCTTAACTCGCTTGGCCTCTCAGTCCAGCAGGGATTAAAGGACAAATAAGATGCTCCATTTCTTGTTTTTTTGAGATGAATCTTGTGGTGGGTGCTTAGTTAAGAGTTTGTTTTGCCTGAACAGCTGTGGATACTTAGCTGGCTTCCTAGTTGTTTTTTTTAGCAGTCTGCCTGAGGGTTTACTGTAGGCTGTGTGTTTTCTTTTTGGTGGGCTTTGGGATAACTGCCATCCCAGCACTGGATGGTGCCAGTCTCTCAAGCCCTGGATGCCTGAGCTGGCCCTCTGTGAGCTGCCTGCTTGGCTTTGTGCTGCTTTTCATAGGACTGCCTGGCCTTAGGTTGCTCTGACTGACCATCTGCTCCATCTCCCTCCATCAGCAGCTAATTTATTCAAATCTCAGGTAAGCCTTGTTTTGCTTGTATTTTCTCCTCCATTGTTTCCATCTCCTCTCATTCCTGCACGGATTATTACTAAGCATTCCATTAGCAATTGAGAAAACTGGAAGACACTGCTCTTTCAGTACCTAGTGAGAAGCAGAGGTCAGGTCCCACTGCTTTAAAGTAGAAACACACAGGACATTTCCTAGAAAACATCAGGCATTGTTTACTACCCCAGCATCTCTGCTTGTTAGGGTGTAGTAGCTCCAAAAGGCACAGAGTTTGGATTAGATTCCTATACCAGAAGCTGATGCCAATAGGAAAAGGACAATGGGACGAAAGAATAACAAAGGAGTCAAACTCCATATGGTCTTTTTGTGGAGTTTAAAAATCTACTGGTAGTTTCCAAGATATAAGAGTCTATGATGCACCTAACTGATTACCCTTCCGGTTTTACAGAGAAAACCACACCTCTGTGTAAACCTGGGAAATGATGAACCTGCTCTTGATTCTCTCCTCCAGTCTGAGCAGAGAGGTGGTGACTCAGAGAGTGTATGTACTTATCAGTCCTCGACTTTTGTGGAGAAAATGACACCTCAACGGCATGAATTTCAGTGACTGGATGCCAGTTCTTGTAACTAGGACCAAAGATTTCCAGGATGGCAAAATGTGCCTTGGAAGGCAGTGACAGTGAGAGACCTGAGCCCCAGATAACCATGTCCCCATGACATTCAGTGCCATGTACCTCAGCCATGGCCTGAGCTATGTAGGTCAAACTAAATGACTGCAATTCCCTTTGTCTCAGGTTCTGTTAACTTGCTACTTAGAATATGAATCTGTTATTGAAATCAGAGGACATTGCATGTTAGTAGCAATGAATAGAGAGAGGGGCCAGAAGTGTGAAATTTTTGTGGGAAAGGAAAAAATAACATTTTCCAAATTTTAGTTGAGAAGTCTCTATAATGAAGGACCATATATCTTTTAATGTACAGATCACTTCCTTTTTTTCTTCCAATAAATTTCCAACATCTTACAGGTACAGAAAACTCATACTGTATATGTGTAAGGATTATCTCCATGGGTACATTGTTTTATTTTATCTACCATTGCTCTGGTGTCAAGATTACGTGAATGTCCACAATGGTAATGTGGAGATATAAATGTTGCATCCTAGACCTGAAATAGACTACAATAGTTTTTTCTTATTCCCTGTTTTCCTGTATTTTTATTTCCCCACAGGAAGTGGTTTCACTTGAAGCAGAATATTTTTTATATGGCCTTATTTGAAAATTTGATGACAGCAATAAATCAGAAGACAAAAGGAAGTTTTGAACAAAGGTGCTCAGCATTTTTGTTGATAGTTTGAACTATGCATGAGTGCACAGGCCTTCCACTCATTTTATATCAGATAATATTCTGGGTGCAGCAACACCCAGAACACCCAACTGCAGCAGCAGTACTATAATAGTACTGGGTGCAGCAACCCATTCCACTGCACTGCAAAACCGTGTAAGGGAGGATCTGGGTATATGTTTATTTCCAGCTCCTAAATGCTGTGCAACCTAAAGAAACAACCATGACAAGGAAGTCTTTTTGTGGACAGACAGTGGCCCCAGACTGCAAACAGAGGAAGCCTTTACAGTATACATTTAGTTTTGTGTGTAAACTTTTCAAGACCATTCCAGCCTAATAGTCTGAGTGCATTACCTCGGAGGGTATTAACGCGTTCAGCTAATAAATTACAGTGATGTAGCAGCTTTTTGTCAAAAGATCCTGAAGTGCTTTACAAACTTTACAGTCCATAGATGCATGAATCACTTCACCCACTATTGAAGTATGGCCAGGCCAGGGATGAATTGTGGCAGCTGTTTAACAGCACACAGCAGTTCAACACAATGGGTTTAGGAGAGCAAAGACAACGCTCTCCCAGCGCCAGTCCAAGTAATTCAGAGGGACACTGGAGAACACCTTGGGAGAGAAAGGGAGAGATTTCTCTCTTGTGGACTATGGCTAGGCATTATTACTTGACTTTGGGGTCTGGGGTCGTGTCTCTCATCTTGTACCAAACCTGTTGCAAGAAAGTCCCCTGTCAGAGCTATAAAGTCTGTAAACACACATAGGGTGTGTATAGGGTCTTGAAACCATCAAAGAAATTTGCGTAGGTAGAGTTTTCCCAGCCAGACTGGAGCTAGTCAGAACTTAATGCTGCCTCAGTATGGAACATACTAAAAACACGCAGTCGGTTTAGACTGTTTGAGCTGGGAAATTGAAGGAAAAGCGTCAGTTGCTCTCTGTATGTGTCTGTACATCTACTTGAACAGAACCCAGATCTTTAAAGAGTTAGATAGGAAATTAATTTAGTTCCCACTCCCTTTCTGGTTACCAGCTGTCTTCTAACATAAAGTGATGGTCCCCATAAAGGCCTTCTGAAGAAACAAGCAATTTCCTGAATAAATCAAGTTATCCTTTCCTCCTTCCCTTTTTTCTCCCTTTCAGTGAATAGTATCTTTAGTGATGATCCTGAGCAGTCTTGTTACCAGCTGCTCTAATCTAGGGGGTTATGTCATTTCACCTTGATATTTCTTTCTCCATTGTTTTGCCTAAGTGCACAAAACAAAGCCTATGAGTGCTGCGTGCCGGGCTCAGAGCAGAGGGAGAATTGTTTGCAGTGACACACATCAAACTAAGGCTGGCTTCTTCCATAGGAATAGATTTGTTTTTCCCTTGGAAAAAATACATTTGGTTTTTAACTTCTGCAAAAGAATGTTATTTGAAGAATTTATTGTTTCATTTTCCCATTTCTATATGGATCCATGCACACTAGAGAAAGTCAATGTGAATGTGTGGGGTAAAACCAGTAGTGGCTATTGACTTACACAGAGTTGTTTGCATTGGGTACTTAAAATGTTGCTGATTCCTCCTGCTTAATAGTGTAATATTTACATGATTGGAGACCCTAAATGTATAGTGTTGTGAATTTCTATCCAACAGTTCACTGCAGAAATAGTAATTAAGAGGCCTCTACCTTCACTCCTAGTGCATCGTTGTAAACCTTCCTCTTCCCCCATGGAGGTTTCTAGTGGGACTGCTCAGATGAGTGTATGCTATTCACAGCCACAGAGCTGGACCCTTGCAGCCCTGAAACACACTGTTATAAGCAGGAAGAAAATACTTGAGAGAAGAAAGTTCACTGATTTCTTTATGCTGCGAATCCCGCCCACAAAGAGTTAAAAATAAATAAGAATCATAGAGTATTATCCTACTTATTTTCTAAAGATTCCCAGAACTAATTCCAAAACTGAATATCTAACCAGGATTTTACGTATAAAATACTCTAGGTATTGAAACTAATTTTTGTGCATCAACTCTGTGCTGAATAGAATCTTTTGCTTGTAAACGCACTGAGCCTTAAAAGCAATTTCTGTCATATCGCCCTTCATATTCCTATCTCTTTCATCACCATCCAAAAGGAAACACTTTAACTTCAGGCAATAAAAAGCTTTTAATTCAGACATAAGTTTACACAAGCTATCTTCATTACAGTGTACAATGTAAAAAATGGGAAAATTTTAAATCATATTTAAAAATTTAATTAGATAATTTCTGCTGTTTCGCCTGTTTTAAAATACATAATAAAACTTCAATAAATTATATTCTGGGTCATATCAGCTTCTTCTCAAGAAAATGAAGTTAAATCTTTGTAGTAACCAGCAGCTTAATTTTCATTAGGCTAGCTATTTGATAATTAGTCATGCACCATAAATCAAGTCCCCAAGTCTTCTCCAGGTTTCTTAATTGAAAATTATTGTTTCTTGGCTCTGTGGCTAAATGTGCAGCAAGTCTGAGGAGTGATAGATGCTGAATCTAGCACAAACAGTTTGAAACAGTCAGAACTTGATAGATCATTGCCCTGAAGGGCCTTGTAATGGTGGAGAGACTGTGAATTTCAAAATTAAAGGTTTGTTCTTAAAAATCACAAGTGTAAAAGCTAGCTGTAGTTTACCAAATAGCTCCTAACCTTCAGCCACTTTTCCTTTCATTGCTAGCGGGATTTCAGTTGCTTTTCTAGTGACAATTGTCATGTGTTTGTGTGGCTATATTTGAAAAGTTAAAATGTTGGCTTGGAAAGACACAGACCGAGAGTATTTGTGTTCTCTTTTGTTGGTAGTGTTCTTTTTCTGGTAAATCTCATTAACAAGTATGGAAGTTGTTTCATTTTTGGCATTTTTAAACACTGAATGAAATGGTGGCAGTCCTCTCAGAGCCGCCATGAGAGAACAGATGGGCCTGCTACCCACGCCTCAGGACATAAAATAATTTCAGATATGATGCAATTGTGGCTAAGTAAAATACTTTTGCAAAGTCAGAAATATATTACTTCACTGAAAGAAGGGAACCCTTTGTAATTTTTCTTTGACAGCCTAGCAGACTTTGCACAGAGCTCAGCTTGTATTTGCCATTCTGTAGATAAGGACAGCCACAGGGTTTTCTGCCATTCATGCCTTGCTTTCTCATGATCTGGTGGCCAAGACCTGGTGATGACCACAGCAGGAAACAGTGTGAAATGGTCCATCAATTTAAAGTGGGAATCAATTGATGCTAAAAAAAAGCCCCAACAAAAAACAGGCCTAAGATTTTAGGTGAAAATTTCCAAACCACATTGGTAAATTTATGCTGAAAACCTTCTCACACCTTATTTAACTTGATGAACAAACACAGACTTAGAGCTGATGAGAGGATTTATCTGTTGTCAGGTAAACCAAGACTTGCACTGCAGTTGTTCTACCCCATGGCCCATGACAAAACAAAGCACCACACTGGCCTCATGGGCAGAGGCCCCAGCCTAAACCGAGAGTGTCTGTGCTGCTCAGGGCCCTTCTGGGACACACAGGGCTGCCAGAAGGAGCTGCTGAGCCCAGGGTGCAGCACTCAGCAGATGCTCCCCACGGATGTCCTGCACTGTGCACTGGGGTGCATCACAGATGGGTTTCTGCTGTTCTAGGTTCATCTCCTTCCAAGGGCAGCTTTCTACTGCCAGTGCCAGGAATTTGGTGAGTGCGTAATAGCTTTCTCAATGTGCTACTCACAGCAATGTCAGGGGTGAATGATGAGTAATTAAACTCCAAGGAGGGAGGGATTTAAAAGGCCACGTTGTCAACTGGAAGAGAGTTTATTAAAATATATAATCAAATGATTATAGTATTTGTGGATCATATTCTTCTTGGGGCCCTGAAATGACTGTGCGTAATCTTGTTTTTGTAGAGATTTATTCTTGGAAGGGAAAGTCATTTGCCTAAAGGATATATTGATTTCATTCAGTTGTCACCATCCCTTTGAAAGATGTAACAGACGAAAAGCCAAATTCAGGCCCAACTTTGTTTTATTTTTGCATTATACCAAATCTAAATATGGTGCTGCTCTTATAAATGAGAATTGTTTTCCAATTGATTGTTCCAGTTTCACACTAGACTAGATTGCATCACCAGCTGGGTGAGGAGCAGTAGAGGATGGGGGACAGCAGAGGACAAGGGAGTGAGCAGTGTCAGAGGGCGTTTTTGGAGCCTGTCTCCAGGGAGGAACTCCCTCCTGGTGGGCAGCACTGATGAGGGGCTTCCCACAGCCCACGTGGGAGGAATGGAAGGCACCAAGGCCAGCGTGGATTGAGCTTTCCATGAGCAGCCCCCTCACCTGGGGCAGCGCTGGGATGCAGGGAGCAGGCTTTGCACTGGGTTGTGTTCTGATACACAGAGACACGAGCTGCAGCTCCCCACAACGCAGGGGTTGTGGTGTGGTCGAGTAAGAGAC
The DNA here is from genome assembly GCA_013397155.1 of Irena cyanogastra. Taxonomy (NCBI): domain Eukaryota; kingdom Metazoa; phylum Chordata; class Aves; order Passeriformes; family Irenidae; genus Irena; species Irena cyanogastra. The sequence goes on along the minus strand of VWZV01014643.1, from coordinate 697,958 downwards.
CAGAAAAGAAAACCCAGCACAACTGCAGTGTGAAACAGGAGCTTGCCTCGCTGATCAGCGGGAGCACCGTGTCAGCGCTGAGGCGCAGCCTCCAGCTCCCAGAGGTGTGGCTGTGTGCTGAAGCCATGTGCTCTGGCCTGGCCATGGCTGCTCCCTAATCAAGGCCACTTGGTTTGGTGGCTTCCTGCTCACAATCTTTTAGGGCTGGAGGCCCTTTGTGCCCCTCTAGTCTGGCAGGAGCAACCGAATATTTTATCTGAGGGGTGGACAGAGAAGAATTTACTCTGTTGACACCTGGACTGAGCTGAAAGTGTGAAGATCAGTGTGGGGATCATCCTGATTCCACTGAGGTTTATAAGAGATCAGCAGATTTTTTTTTTACACAGAATCATGGGAAGAGTTTGTGGCTAGATTCATTGTGAAATGAAATCAGGCAAACTTTTTTCTTCAGATTCTAATGTAAAATTGTAGCAGCACCAAACTATCAGTTCTTGGCGTGTTTTGCATTTGCATTTATGAAAACAGTTTTTATAGCTAGTGTGATTTTCACCTGTTACAACATTAAAATAATAGTATTTTCAGTTTCGCCCATCTTTTAGACTGGTACAAATAGATCCAAATTCAGAATTAAAATGCCTTCTACTCTCCCATCTCTGTTTGTGTTATTACAAACACATGCACAAATAAAATGGAATGACTGGTGTTTAAGGTTATATTTTAGTTGATTCTCAATTGCTATGAACTTCATCTCCATGATACTAAAACTTCAGGACTTCCAATAATGTTTTCTTAAGGCACAAAGAATGAACACACTGTGTAATTTTTATTGTGGGGTTTGTTTTCAGGATGCAGAGTGTGCGTATTGTATTTCACTAACATTTTACAGAACTATATATAGATACAAATAAGATAAGATCTCTTTCTCCCTCATAGCTCAATCAGAATCAGAGCTTGCGTGCACAAACCAGAGAGGCATGTGACTGAAATGGTCGCCGTACGCCATCAAAATGAAAAAGATCGTAAAATAAAAGTCCTGTAGCTATTGTTTCTCACAAGATGCGAGCTCATTGTCAGTCTGTACATCTAGGTAGAATTAATGTAATATATATGATGCAACAGCAACTAGTGGATAGATGAATTTGAGTGGGGCTGTGTTCTCCATGTAAGGAAGAGGCAGTGCTTACTCAAATGCTGTTAAAACTCCCTCATTTACAGCTCCTGGAGATGAAACATACAGCAGATTGCCTGTAACCATAGCAATTGGCTCTGACATGAAAGATCTCCAGCATAGAGGTAGTGGTAATGGCAGAAGCAGTGTGGAAGATAAAGGTGTACAGATAGAGACAGTACCAGGTGGAAGTGAACTACAAAATAAGAGAAGACAAGGTGCCCTAGATGGATTGGGGCAGATGTGTGAGTTTGATGGGAAAGTTTGGGCTGGCGAGGTGTTGGGGGAGGGCAGAGACAGCTGAAGAGAAAGGTGAGGTTTTGGAGCTAGTCTGGTGTAGAGGACAAAATCAGAATAGGGCTGCCACAGAATATGGGGAAGATTATGCTGCTGGAGGCTGCTGCCTTGCCTTTCAGCAAGGGTAGATGGATTTCAGGGATCCCAGCCAGCTCATGGAAGGACTCCACACAAGTTGTTAGCTCATGATGATGGGCTGTGGTGTGATTCCGGGTGTCGAGGTGAAGCACTCAGAAAGATATAAATATTCCATGTCCCAAAGCAGTGCCAGAGTTGTAGACCTGCACATTGGAGATGTGGAAGGAAAATGCCCAGAAAAAAAAGCTATGCTAAGAGGTGGGGGAGTTCAATTGCCTTGAGTTATGAGCACTGGTATAAATGAAATATCTGAGATATTTACTTTAATATTTTGCTTGATGTTCAGTTTTGGAGCTTTTGTTTTGGGAAATATATAAAAGTTGTTTCCTCTTATTATTTCTGACAGACTTAAAGGGAACCACTTCTAAGAACAAAGGCCCTTGTACAGTGATCCATAGAATCATGGATGTGTATAGATTTTAAATAATAATAATAATAATAATAATAATAATAGAATTGGCCTATGAATTCCAGAGAAGAAGAATCCATTTACAAGAAGAAAACCGTATCAATGAACTAAGGACTGCAGGTCAGGACTTTTTAGCTTCAAATATACAATTTACTTCTATCCAAAATGAATTTATGGAATCATTACAAAGATTGGGACCAAACCTCTCAAAATCTATTCAGGTCATTTTTCACAAAGACTTTTTCAGTTTTTACTGGAGAAAAAATCTCAGTAAAAGATCTTCACTGTGATTATGGTTTAAATAGGGATAACTTTATTTGAGTGACTGAAATGACGTGTGGGTAAGAGGACAGAATCCAGCAGTGAGAGTCCCGGGTTGCAGGACTGTTCTCCAGGACTGAGCTGCCTTCCTGAGGGAGAGAGCTCCCACACCACAGCCTGTAAATCCTCCACGTTGTGCAGAACACATAACCCCCTTGGTCTCCCTCACCCTGCCTTTCCACTACTTTTTCTTGGCTTATAAAAGTTATTTTTGGTCAGCCAGGCACATCTTCACAGAAGGCATAGTAAATATAAGATTTATACAGCTATGTGTCATCTTAAATCCACTCAACTCCCCAGGTAAAAAACAGGATCACAGCAGTGAACATTTTAATAAACAAGCAAAGACATTGCACAAAAAAAGGAGAACAGATAGAAAAAAAGATGTTACAGTTCAATGCCTCCTATCTAGGCTGGAGAAATGAGGTTGAGGCTTGTATTCACGTTCCCATTCTGGAATATTTACTGCCAGTGTTTGGTCCCGAATTAGAGCTGTAGGTGATCAGCTCTAATTCATTGTTTCACTCTCTGATTTTGAAGCAATCAGGAACTTGTGAAACCAGCTGACTTTGCAGGATTTGAAGGCTAAAATCTGATTAAACAAGGTTGCTGGATATTACCCATCGTCAAATCACTGGTTCATCTTTTCAGTGTATCTTTAGGAACGTATGATTGCCCTGAGATATCTGCTGAGAGAGAGATTCTTTTATGTGTAAGAATTAGCTGGCACTGTTATTGCTAGTATCTGGCAGAGTTTCACTCTCTGCTAGGATTTGTGCTTCTAAATTAAATTTGGTGTGGTGCTAGCAGCTTGGGATAAGCACCAATTATAAGTTTAGATAAAAAAAAATCAAACTATAAATCTAAACCTGTCTGGACTACTAGCTAAAGATTTATTCCAAAGTTTATCTATACCCACAATGTATCTCAGCCCTAGAAATTCCTTTTTACACCATCACTTTGCAAATCTAGATACTCTTCAGATGCTTAAATTTTAACATCTTCTAAATAGGGTTAGCATCACTGTCAAATTGGAATGAGTCTTCAGTGACTGGATCCAAGTCTGCAGTCATCAACTGTCTAATTTGGTAATGTCAACTTCAGCAGAAGCGGAATCAAGACAGATAATGTCTTCCCTATCAAATTTATGTATGTTGTAACGTAATGAAAACATTCCCCAAGGGGATTTCCTTTGCTGTGCATAGCACATGATATCAGTTGAACACTTTTCTTATCCCTTCTTGTATCTTATCTACTAATATTAAAGTGTCCTTGAAAAACACCCTTGCTTATATAGGTGCCTTATATAGGTGCCTTAAAGGTCTTTCACTACCTTGTAAAATGTAAATATATATTTAATCTTAATTATTGGAAATACTACAGCAATCTTCCCTCCTCCACCAGGTACTTTGCTATAAAAATCCATTCTACCTGGAAAACACTGTAAGCTAAACTAAAAATTTTCATTTAAATACTGTGAATCCAGATATATCTGAAAGGTATTCCAATTCCTTTCAGGTGTATAGAAAGTCAGCATTTAGAGATTAGTTGTCTGCTGGAAACTGCAGCTCTCTGGTAGAAGAGGTAAATTCCAATAGGAAAAACACCCCTAAGCTTTTCTGCAAGATGGGGTTACTTCTAAAATCTGTGAGGGCATCAATTTTCCACTCTTAGGTCAAACTGTAGTCAACACTGGTGTCAGCCCATGCAAGCACATACCAATAATGACAGTGTGGCTCAGCCAGCAGTGCTCTTACCTCTTGGCTAGCAGGTCACAAGTTTAAGTCTCCCACCAGGACTTGGGCTGATTCTTAATGCTGACATGGCATCGCAGCACCGGGGAGGTGTTGAACTGTTTGAGGTACCGTCCTTCATGAGATGAGATGTTAATCCAAAATCCCTCTCTCTTGTCCCTGCTGCCTATCTAGGCAATATCGGTGTGGCACTTTTGTGAAAAGAGGCTGGCTAAGCCTCCTTCCCAGCCAAAACTGGCTGTCACACGCCCGGCTCTGCCGTCCGAGGCACAGCACAGGCCATTGTGCTGTTGCACCACCATTACTGTATTTAGTTAAGTACAATGGAAACATTGTTAAGCATTTTAGGATACACAGGATATGAAGGGCCTAGTGCAAAAGCCAAAATCTAACGCAGTTTTCTAAATTCTATTGTTTATCATGTCTCTGTACACAGGCACACAAACACATTATATGTATATTTAGAAAGTAGGGCTCTGTTAAAAATTATATTCAGCTTGCACCCATTCCATTTATATTATGTTGAGCAATTATATTCCTTCCCTCAAACTGATTTTTTACCATTTCGAAATAAGAACTCTGCATTTAATATCGCACATTCTTTATTAAAGAACCATATTGTTTAGCTTGTCATGATACAGAGTTGCTTTTCCATAAGTACATTAAGCATGGATACTCAGGGGATATTTTCTTCAAAGCAAGTGGAAATTCTGGGAAGGAACGTGTTATAACAACTGTCTATGGTTAAGAATGAGAAATAGTAGAAAGCTTGGATGTTCCCTGAGGAATAGGGTGCTATATGTAGCATTGTGGAAATGCCATCTGAGGATGGTTATGAAGTAAAAGACTGCATGCTCCAATTTATTTAATTTCATTTTATTATATTTTACTTTATTTCCCCTGACACATTGGCTAGAACTAGAGCGTTAAGTGTTCATTTTATTTACAGTACAGCGCTATTGATGAATACATGTGTACGTGACCTAAACCTCAGGAACTACATATAAATAATTAATATGGAAAAGGTTATTAGGTAGGTACAAGTTTGGGAGCATAATAATAATAATAATAACATAAGAAATTTTCTCCCCCTCAAATTAGAAGCTCTATGATCTTCTGAAATGAAAGTAGCCATTTGAAAAAAAATTCAGGGAGTAAAACTTCAAAATAATGGAATCTCTCTTTTTTTAAACCGCCTTTGCATAATATAAAGTCCTTAAACTCTTTTTGCAGCAGTCCTGCTGGCTTTCTGTTGCTTGATATTCTGACCATTTTTGAACCCTTGAACTCTGACAGAGAGGAGGGACTTGGAGAGGTTGTCATCTGATCTATGTAAGAAGGCAAAAGGAGTAGCTTTCTCTTTAATAGCACTCTTTTCTGCTTAACAGTTGGTGGGAGATTAAAATGATCTAGGTGGATAAGGCAGGTTAAAGGTCAGGGGACACCACAACTCCCCCTCTTCCCCACATGTCAAAATATAGACAGGTCATTAGAAGTTAAAATTTTGTGCCCCTTTCCAAAATATTTCCATTTATGTATTATCATTTCTATTATTTATGCACTCATTTTTATTGTAAATTCCAATTCTTGAGGGGGACTGGACCCCTACTAGGCTACTGTCCAGCCTGTATAGTCATCAGGTGCTGACATTCTGAGTTTCAGCCATATTAATTGCTGGATAAAGGCTATAATCCCCTCTCTTTGAAGCCCAAGACTGATTTTTAGGCAGTACTTCAAAAGCAGCACACAACTGAAGAGGCATATTTCCTACTAGCACTGAATCAACGTGATTTACTCTGTTTGCATTCGTCTACGTACGCCGTGCATATTTGGCTGCACAACAAAAAGGTGTGAGTTGGCTGTAATAAAGTCTAAGGAGAGGTTTTTACTCTCCTGAAGTTGATGCATGACCTCATCTGAGACATACCATTCCAGATCTTTGCTTTAAGCATCATTAGGAAAGTATAAACTCCTATATCATGCTTTTGTTACCAATGAAAAATCTCGCCTTACATTGCTAGAATTTTTTTCCCCCCGCAACATCATATTAAAACTATAATTTAGAGTGAGGCTGTTTCTTATGCTGTGAATAAATAAGGCCTGTGTTTTGTAAAAGCAAACCTTTTTCGAAACATGGATTTTAATATCTTAAATACTGCAGCTTCTTAATTAAATGAAGCTGTGATCCAGCAGCAAATATCCATTATTAAGAATAAATAAACATATTGTTTAGCTTGTTTTCGGGAAAAGGAAATGGGTGAAAAGGCCTTTGAATTGTAAACAAATTTGTAGCAATTGCAGAGCTCATGGCTTAACGTCGGTGTGCTCCTCTCTCGTGGCTGTGCCTCTTTTTGTGGAGGGGAGTGCTTGGCTCCTGGCTGGCTGTCCACAGAGCTGCACTGCCGGGACCTTCTCATCCAGGATTTGCCAAGTATACTTAGTGCTATGTTTGAGAAAGATTAACAATATTTCAGATCAAAGGAGAATCCTGCTGCACGGTCTTACAAGATTGTCATTCACTTCCATTATGGCTCATTTGCACAAGATTTTCATGTAATATGCGCCATTGTTTTGATGGCAGTGATTTGACATAAAGACAGGGCCAAAATGCATCTCGGAGCCCCACTCCACCAGGCTAGGGGGGAGCTGGGGCGCAAAGAACTTGCCAATCATAAACTACAACTTTGTCTCGCTTATATTAAAGCTTTTGTCAGGTGGGAAACTTTTGAATGAGTGTTGATTCAAGGCAATGGTTGGTTTCATTAGAATGTAGGCACTGTTTTAGCCAGGTAAAGTTTTGGTTAATGAGGAATACAAACCTCATGCAAAGAGCAGTTTTGTTCAGCCACATATTCTGATGGTTTTTTGTTTCTTTGAAATGTGGAATTTGTTTTGCAAATGTTGGAGAAGCCCATGTCAGGAGTGACATGTAAGAAATTTATTTCTCCCCAAATTTATTGTTTAACCTAGTAGCTTTGTTTTGAAAATCAGATTTCCTAGGTGGATGCTTTCGGACACTTTAAAATGCAGATGCATTACACTGTAGTGCAACACAGGAATCAATAAAATTTATTAGAAAAGTAAAGTATATCACGTAATCTTCTTCAATTCCTTTCTTTTAAGTAATAATTTTTTAGGTAAGGTCAAATTTTATGGGTAGATAAATGTTGAACTTAATAAAGTTGTTTGAGCAGTTTAGTTTGATTTAAAGCCACAACCTGGAACTGGACAAAGCCTGTTGCTTTGGCTTTAATACACCCTGTCGGGCTTAGGTAGCACAGGAGACTCAGTACAGGAGCTGATCCAGAATGTCTGATGCCTGAATCTGTAATTCCCACTGAGGTCGAACTTCCAGTGACTCCAGAAAAGGACTGCAGGATGGCCATCCTTTCCTGTCCAGCCAAACACCTTAGCTATAATTATTCAAGTTTAAACCAAAATTTCAGCTGTAACTGTAAGTTTCCTGGCTTTCTGTGGGTCTAAATTGTCATTAAGTTTTTTACCTTTTTTTTTTTTTCCATGCTTTTTTTTAGGCATGGTAGTTTTTTTCCATCAGTGGGGGGAAAAGAGAAAATGTGAATACATGAGAAGATGTAGTGCATTGTACAGGGATTTAGAAAACAATTTACTTCAAAGAACTAATGATGTCTTTAAAGCTGTTAGTTACGTGTGTGGAGGTATAATGCTAAGAAATACATACCTAAAACTCAAAAGAAAAGTTATTGTGCAGAAGATGATATCAAGATATAAATGGTATATTCTACTGGTTTTTGTAGATATAAGTAGTTAATAATTTGTTATGGGCAAAACACCTGGAACAACTAGGTATGAACTGTGAAGAATATTTCAGAAATAAAGAAATGCTGAACAATGCCACTGAAGTGATGCATTTCAAATTGTTTTCACACTTTGCGTTGCAAGTTACACTTAAACATATCTGGTGCGCTTCTAAAATGAAAATAACTGAAATATCCTTATATGAAAATGTGTCATGGAAGGAACCTTGTGGCTGAGTTATGAAATCTTGGTAAATGGACTGTAAAGTGGAAACAGTGAAAAACCTTTCACTTTGGTGACGATAGCTGGCATCTCCCTTCTAGATTGCCACGAAAAGGATTTATTTCAGGAAACTCATCACATACTGGGGAAGGTAGCATCTATATGTCAGCAATTCCACTGACATTTAATGGAAAGCTTAAAAATACAAACATTAAACTGGTGGATCCCTGTTTTTCTCCCTGCTCAGGAAATACTTGCAGAATACACGAACAACAGCGCCCTCTGCACCTGAAACCCCTCCGGTTATTAAACCCAGACGTTCCTACGTGCTGGAGGAGCCTTTAATTTCAATTACTGCTTTTTTCAGCTGCTGGTAGGTATAGCGGGGCAGCGGGGGAGGGGTGAGAATATTTAGCTATATTTTTAAGTGCTATGTAACTTTATATTATTACCTGAAAGCTTCAGCACCCTTAGGTACAAAATTTACAGCGATACATAATTTAAAGTTACATAGAAAAAAAACAAGCGCAAAATAGCAGCAGAGATGTTGCATTTTTGCATTCCCTACAGCATAATTTAGATCCCTAGTGCTGCACTTTTGCATTCCCTACAGCACAATTTAGTTCCCCAGTGTGTCATTAACGGTGAAGTACATCACAGTCTGGAGTTTTGTTTTAGTACAGGCTGGCTGTATTGTTTTAATAATTTTTGAGTCTTCAAATATTAGATACAGAATCAGAATTATCTGTTTCTTGTAGTGCTAAAAGATTTGTTTTGAGGAGTTTCTAGAAACCAATAGTAAAGTCAGAGACTGACATGACAGGATTTCAGGATTTATTAGACATAATGATGGATTTAAAATTGGAGAACTAGCTATTTTTGCAAGGTTCTAAATAGAATTATGCAAGGAAATAATTATTACAAAAATTTATTAATTTGAAATAAGTATTTTATGTTCCTACAATAATATATGTAAGAAAAAGGTCCTGTGTGAAAAGTTCCTGCATAATGTTTCTTGATGATCAAAAAGAACAAAAATGAATTTCTATATGCTATTTATACAAGCAATTAGTACAGCTGAGATGCTAATTAAGCCTATAATATGCTTTGCTTATTTCTATAAAAGGCATTAGATGAGCTGTCCAAAAAACTCACAGCAGAAACATTATATTTCTCTTAAATTAAAGCAGCAGTTTTTAGATATTTTCCACCACAATTTATTTCTTCAAACCAAAGGCAGTGAAATATTAGAATTACATATATATTAATATACATCTATGAAGTATAGAAATGTATCAGGATACTTTGAATTTTTTAAAAATAGATTATCTTTTTTTCCAGTTTTTCACTGGGGATAATTTAATTCTTTGCTTTTTCTCATCCCTTCCTTAGTCAATAATTCCTTATCTTTAATATGAAAGAAGCTCCTAATTGCAAGTTTTGTGTCTGAAATATGAGTTTTAGAAATGTTCAGGGTTATTTCTACATGGATTACAGTTTATGGACTTAAAGAAAAAAAATGAGTGAATTGTATGGAAACTATCATAAAGGACTCTTCTTGTAAAATAAAGTAGTAAAGTTAACACCAAAGAGTAGTACTCTCTTGCTTTAACAGAATGGAAGTAGATGTACATCTGCAACATAATATTAATGTGACAACATTTGTTTTTAAAAATTGCTCATTTAAGAAAGGCAAACTGTCTTTGTCACAGCAATTAAGAAGCAGAAAAGTAGAAAGCTTAAAATCATATTGCTTCTGCATGGGAAACAAATACTTTCTAAGAAAATTCAAAGACATATCTGAATGCTAATGTAAGCTTAGATTATTGATGTGAAAGGGATTTAACAATCAGAAAACAATAGTTCTTTGTTACATTTATACTTTTAAGCAATTTAAGATGCTGCTTGGAAAGATATGAAGTCTCACAAAATTTTCAAAGACAAAGCACTAATGGCTCTTAATATCACTGTGTTCATTTTAAGAGCAAATTAAATAAGAACGGTGCAAATAATTGTTTCATATGTTCTTTGCTTGTGACTGCTGTAATCATCCAGGCTGATTTACAAATGTAGACTTGAAGGTTTCTCAGCTTCCTGCAGTGTAGAAGACTGTTACTTTGGCACTCACACTCATGCCCTTGTAATCACCACTCAAAACTGTGCCCTGGTACTTCCAATTCCCAGTGTCTTGATTGAACACCTCATTCTGTGCTAACAAGGTGTCCAAGGTATTTGAACAGGGGCTGCAGTCAGAAAATTGTTAATGGTTTCACTCATTAAGAGTTGCTGCACTAGTTTTGGTAATTCGGTAACTGTCTAAATTGCAAGTTGATTTTTTTCCTTCATTTTAAATAATGATGCTAAAATTTAAGACCAGGAACACTAACAGCTAAAAAACCCCAGAAGGATGCTTAAATCACTGTATTTGTATTAAAGCAAAGGATTTTCATAGCAGAAAAGGTGTGATTTTATTTTTGAGGTTATGTTTAAAAATTATCAAGAAATGCGTAAACAAGTATTAAATAGAAATCTAAGGACAGAAAATGTATAAAAAGGGAATAATGAAGTGTAAAACAGCCTGAAGATCTTAAAGAAATTATTTAGGAAGCAAAGCTAATATTAAAATTACAAACAAAAAAGTAAGGAAGAATTTGCCTTGGGCTTGGATGTAGATTTTTGGTAATTGGGAAGAAATTCTTTAAACCAAAAGGATTTATAGCTGCAGGAAAGTGTAGTATATGTACCTGAAAAAAGCCTTAGGAGTCTTTAATATTTTTTGCTGTATTGCAAGCTAAGCAGAAAGTAAGCCAAGATCAATGGGCCTGATCCTGCAATCCATACTCAAATAAGAACCTTTTTCTTTTTCACTTCTCTATCTTGCCAAGAGCAGCATTTAGAAAGAAATGTGTTTTCTGGAAAAAAAAGCAGTAAAGTATTATTAAAATTCATTAAACAAATGATGTGAAAGAGATTTTACTGTTTGTAACCTCGTTGTCATCTGGGGTCAGTAAGTTACTTTCTTGAAGCAGGAATATTAAAGCAGGGAGTAGGTTCCGTTTTCAGATAACATTTTACACTTGAAGAAAATTTTCCCCACGGAGATTTAATATTTGAACTGGAAAGGAAACTTTTCTGAAAAAAAAGAAAATCATAGTTTGCAGATTTTTATGTACTAAAAGTTTAAGCCACCCCGAAAAACTCGCAATCTACTCCTTTAAAAACAGGATTAAAATTCAGTGAGTTGGCCTCCGCTGCATCTTTTGGCCAGGTTTTGTGGTTTTTCAATTACATGTATATATATATCTTTACAAATAATCTCTCTGTGGCTGTGAAAGTTGCACACACAAACGAAGGGAAACTAAAGGAAACGCTAAACGCTAAATGGCCACACAGAAAGCACTGTCAAAAGCACACTGTAAACAAACTGAGGAGATTTTTTTCCCCTATTGTTTTTCTTCCATCAATTTCAAATATTCTTTGTAACTTTAGAAAGCAAACTACTTTCCAGCACAAGTGTGGATAACATCTTTGTGGTGGGTGGTTTGAGCTTGTTCTTTACCGAACAAGTATACACTTTAATAAAAATCATACCGGAAAATGCAAAAATAATATTGTAAATATTCTGCCAGATTTGAAATATGATATGATTTGGCCTTTACAGGAATATTCTAACCAGCAGGCAATACTCATCTGATTTTGTTTGAGCAGAATCTCTTATACAGCTCCTTTAACCACTGCACTTTCATAAAGTTATGCTAGCCACATCATTTGTTTCTCAGCTGGCTGGGATATCTCTCCAAGGTACACAGATCTTGCTCATGATGGAAAAAAAGATTGCAAGCGAAGGAGCAAAATGAAAGCGGTATTTACAGTGCTGCTACAGTTTGCTGAGAGATGTGCTGTGAGCAAACAAGTAAATGTGAGCTGGAACACACACACTGCTCGATATTAGAGAAGTGCAACAGTCTCTGTGCTTTGCTTTAATTCCTATCTTTATTTAGATTCATACTTCTAAAAACATTTTGGCATTTTTATGTATTCAGTAATGGGAATTATACTGATGTCTAAAAAGCAAATGGCCTATTAATATAGCAGTGTATCAGTTCTCTGTCCCTATTTTACTCTTTGATTGCAGCTGCAGTGGGTGTGGATAAATAAATTTTAGAAGAAAAATATTTTTGAGTTTTGTTGTGTGATCGATGAATTTCTGAGCTAGACAGTGGAGGAGTTTTTCCTTTTAGTAGTTAGGTCGTTTCTCTGGAGCTGATTGTGAAGATAAAATCCTATCTGTATAAATTGAAAACTTTTCTTTTAGAGCTGGAGATTGAATACAGACCATGAGTTTTCCATGAAAAAATTACAGAAATAATGGCCTCTGGCTGTGGAGGCTTTTTTTTTTTTTTTATGAATCTGGCACAAAGTTATTTAAATGAATTCTGGTCTCATCACCCTAATAGAATATCATTGCTGATCTTTAGAAAAAATATTAGAAATCAGCAGTGTGTGGATGCAATAGCAATTGCTGTTTGACTGATTTCCCCAAACAATTTTTTCTTTATTGAAGAGCAAGACTACTGATGACAATACTCACTCATGATGCACATGCTTCGTGCATTTCACACATTATCTTTTTATGTCAATTGCATGGATCAAAAGTACTAACTACTCTATTGCCTCGTGATCAATAGGAGGTAATTTATTTACTGTCTTTTGAAAGAAGTCATGAAAGAAAAAAATCAGAAGAAAATCTGTTAGTATTTCCATGTAATTTAAAAAATATATGACAAAATAAAAATTTTACTACCCAGGCTTAGTGTACAGCTATGCACCACCTAAAGTGTTCTGCTCTTCTGATTGGATCCACTACATAACTCAAACTCAGGTACGATTACATGGACCGCAAGAGAACAGATTTAATTTCTCTGTGGCTGCTGCCTAACAGAATGCAGGATATCAGGTACCATAGCTACAGCCAATTAGGTGCTAATACTTCCTTAAATGTGAATATTTCGTTAATTTTTCCCTTCCCCCTCCTGACACTGACACCTCTATACTAAGACTTCTGTACTTCTCCAATTCCTGTTTCAAATGTGTGAAATGTCCCTGAAATGAGATCCCTTCCCCTGAGTGTTCTGGGTTGGTCCCTTTGCCAAGGGGTGAGAAAGCCTAGGATGGTGTGAAGCCGTGGATCCATCCCAGATCTGGCACGCTCTCCAGTGGCCCATTTCTGCCTACTGGTTACTGTGCATGGGCTTCCTACATAGCTCCTCTGCTCCTTGATTAGGTGAGAGACAGACTTTGGTGGTCCCAGGTGTATCCTGCCCTGAGAAAAGACTGATCTAAAGTAGGGGCAGAATCTACACTTTTAAGACACTCCTGAATGAAAAAGGCTGGTGCCTTACCTTAACAATGAATGCAGCAGCTGAAAGATAGCCAGTGTGCTATCCTAGCACTGCCAAAAGACAGGGCATTCTTTCTGACAATCATCAATTCTACAGAAATCTGTCACTAACCAGAGCAGAAAGAGAACTGAGATCTTCAGAGGCTCCACTCATCTGCTCATCCCACAGCTCAGCGCTGTGCTCCTCCCATCCAGCTCTGCCAGCTCAAGAGAGTGCTGAGAAGTGCTGAATTTCCCAGGCACAGGCACAATGAAGGAGCAGGGACAATGGGTGATGATGAGAAAGCTTCTTGACACTAAGAGGAAGCACCTTTCAAAACTTCCTCATGCCTCCTCTGCAGCACAAGACAAAAAGGAGAATAGTGAGAGGGAGGGTTTCAGTGGCGAGTAGGTGGCTCTAATGTGGCTGAGCCAAATCCTTAGTGAGGAAGTACAGTAAGCATTTAGGTTCAGCATTATCCTCACTGGTAGCTTCAGCTGTCCCTTTATTCCAGTATCAGATTTCTTTGCACTTCCTGTCTTACTTACCACTTTGTTGGTTCATACACAGCACTCAGCATGTGCTTTGTAAAAATGGATCACACAAGATGATGTGGATTTAAATAGGTGCAGTGACTTTTTCAACTGTTGATGGCTTCTTCTTGACTGTGTTCAAAACCTCTATTTTCCAGCCAGAGTTAATGGTGGCAATGGAATTCATTATTGGGAAAATTCTTACTCGAGTCAGAATGCTGTTCAAATCTATTTGCCTTTTCCATGTTGATTGTTTATTTCTCACAGGGTTTATTTTCCTCCCACATGTAGTATCAAAGATGTGGGCATGATATTTCAGCACAGGAACATCTAGTCCATCAAAAGTATCCATAAAAACCTTTGCAGCAACTTGTTGAGCCATGGCAATTTCTTTGATCCATACTACAGTGATTAACAAGTTCAACATAATAAATAAACTATGGGTTATCCATCCTGAAAAAAAACACCATTTGGATAGATAGGAAATAACTTAGCACTGTCATGGTCCATTGCTTTTTTCCCCCATGCAATTCTTAAATTACATGCATTTTATACAAGCAAAGTCCTTCCCAATCCCTAGTGAGTCCATCTTAGGAAAAAAAGAGCTGTGGGTCTTTTTGAGGTTTTTGGGGCGTCAGGACCACTTAAGCTTTACTGGCAGATTTCATTGGCTGTCAGGGGGATGAGTATTATTATAATGATTTGCTATAATCAGAGGAAATGAGGTTCTGGGTGATGTGGGCAGTGGTGCCATTCATGAGGTCTCTGAAGTGGCTAAGGAATGTGGATCCGTCCCAAATCCCTGCTCAGATCAGAGGAGCATCATTGTCTTCCTGAAGAATATCTACCAAAAGGCCTTAGTGCTAATGTTCCAAAGGAAGGGGTGTCTTTGGTACTGATGAATGTGCTGACTGAAAATATTAGAAGTTTTACACACTTTCTTGGATACTTGTAAAGTACTTTTATGATTTCCTCAGGTTTTCTCTCTATGTTTTTAAAATCACTCTGTCCTTGTTTCAATCAGTATCTGGTTTGGGTCAAAAATGTGCCTCACCTTCCTCTGAGGAAGTAAACCAGAGCTTGAATATTAACTTGGGCTGCCTGTTTGCTCTTGGCTTTCCCAAGCTGCACCCAAAGAAGACAAGATCAGTTTTTGCACCTTGGTGGTCCTGTGTGCATGCCATGAGTCTTTGGACTTGCCCCAGCTTAGCACTGGTTCTGGGCAAAGCAGCAGCTGTTTTGGGTACTGTGTAGCAGAGAAAGGACGGGCTGTGATGCTGGGGCATGCAGTGCCAATGGTGTAGAGAACCAGCACTGGGAAAGGGATAGGGCATTTTCTGCCTCCCTCTTAGCTGCCCTGACGTCAGCAGGTACAAGAAGTCATTGCCTTCCCTCACTGCTCTCTGCTTTTGCTCATTGCTCTCCCTTGGATCAAGCCCTTTTCTGTTGCTAAACCGCCTTGACCTGAACTCCTTATTGAGTGTGGACTAAAAATCTCCAATAACCCTCAAATCTTATTGCTAGGATGATATATAATTTGCTTTAAATACAAGTCTGGTTTGCCACTCCACAGGTAGTGATGGGGGTAAAAGTAGCTTACAGCACTGGGCACCATTCCCACATTTAAACTTGCAAGAACACAATTTGAGGAGAAGCACTGCCATGCCTCCAGTGAAGGCTGTGTCTTCAAGGTCTGGATGAGCCCCAAGTGCTTGGAGTTCATTCCCAACGCGTGGCATGAAAGCTGCAGGGTCAAAGGTCTCTGACCAAACATTAGTTGCTTCTAACACTGTGTTACAGTGCTCCATGTGTATAGCACATTGCTAATTATATCCTGCTTCGCACCACCTTGTGCTCTGCCTCTCCTTAATGAATACACCCTTCAAGTTCATTCTACTACTTGCCACTCCATCTTTGGCCAACATGTACCTAAGATTTTTTAAAAATAAGTTTTCTCACTATTGTGAAATAGAATAGCAGAAAACATCCGTGAAATTTCTTTCTATCTGAAATCAGCGACGGAGCTCCTAGTTGCAGTTAGTTAAGACCTATTGTTGATTTCCTCTTCTGGTAATATAAGTGATGTGTTTTTTCATCATCAGATTCTTTTTTTTCATGTGGATGGTTTTGTATGTTATATCTGAAAGGAATAAAAAGGAAAGACAATATCATTTAGAAAAAGTGTGACTGTGGCTACAGAAAATGTTTGAATTTTTTCAGTCTTGATAATAAACCTGAAATATATCTATTGATGCATTTCAGATAAGCAATTTCTATTGTGATGTGTTCTCTCAGAGAACACATGGAAAATTGAGAATAATGGGCCGTGTCATGCCTTCAGTCCATGTGAAGAACTCACACTGATGTCAATAGGAGCTCCTTCCAACAAACCAAGGCCTATATATGACCCATAGAGTGGCTAGTAGAAGTTTCCCATATATAACTACAAAATTAATGGAGCATTGTAATCCATTTTGAGATCTAATGAAATACACCATGATTTAAACTGCAATTAAACAGAGAGATGTCAATAGGCATTGATGAGTTTCCACATGAAGACAGCAACATTCCTACTACAAACCTACAGCTTTTGATGGCTAGTACCTCATAGACTCTAAAAACACATTTTCCCAGAGTATTATTGATTGAGCATCTCAGAGGCCTTAAACATGTGAATTATATCTTTAGTTGTAAGATATAATTTGTAAATCTAAGGCTTGATCCATTCTGGAAAGATCACAGAATCCCATGTGATGGAATTCAGCATTTCTTAATTGCCTTACATTTGGAAATTGAAAATCATAACATTAAGTTATGCTTTTGTAGCAGGGGGAGGTTGGAAGGTTGTAGAGTTCAGGTGATTCACAAAGATGTTGCTTAAAGTTCATATACTTGATGGTGTTTCATCTGTCCATGACTTTTTAAATTATTTAATGTGATAAAATATTCTGCGTTTGTGTTTGTGTGAGAAATGTCATGAAATAATTAGGGTGTGTGTATTTCACAGCACAGAGAGACCAAGTTTCATTACAACAGTGTTTAAACTCTACACCAGAACTTTTGAATCCCACAGCAATATTAATCTTCTAGTGCTTTAAAATATTTCATTCTCTGCTTCCTACCCTCATAAAAATTCACAGAGCTGTGGCTCATCTTTGAAATTACCCATTGACATAAAATATGAGGAGTAGTATTTTCAACTGTGTTTCAAGGAAGTGTTTCTCAGGATGCTTACTAGGCAGAGCAGTTCTGCTCTGTAGGCAGGAGCTTGCATGATCCTTCCCAGAAATCGACCTCCCTGCTTGCCCTTGCCCCACAGACTGGCGCCTTCTGACAGCACCTGGCTGCTGGGAACTTTCTTATTTCTTCAAACAATAGTTCATATCCTATTTTGCATAACTCTGCAAAATAGTGACAATGCCATTATCTGTTGTAATGCAATTATCTCTCACTGTAATGAGACACGTTCTGGCCAAAATGCTGGAGACTCAAGGCTTCAGCAAATCCACAATGTCCTGAAGACCTGCAGTTTTCCAGTGAAGAAAGAGCAGAGTTTACTGGAATCCAAATGGACTAAATGAGGAATCCATTCCTCTAAGACCATCTGCAAACCCTGTCAAAATTTCATTTGGTTTTCAGAATCTTTTTGGGTGTAATTATATGGACTAGACATTACATATGTTCCTTTTAGAAATAGAGTATGTTAGAGTGATATTATTAAGTATGAAGTATGAAATATATTTCTTATTACAGAACCACAACAGTTATTTTAGAAAAATCCAAGCCACATAGAAAGGCCCAAGAGAATTTACAATAGAATTCTCGAAGAATTTTGAGATTGACCAAATTATTTTGCATTTGGGATTTTTTGACATCTGCTGGTTGTTTTGTTTTGTTTATTTATTTTTGTTGGTTGGGATTTTTTCTGTGGCCTCCCTACCAGTTATCTTGCCAGAAGGTTTATGTATAAGAGGCTTGAGCAACTATTTTGTGATGTTTTCACAAAGTGCTAGGTCTCATTTACTCCATGACAACACCTCCATTTAATATCCCACCTTAGCAGGGAGAAGAATACTTTGCAACTGCATCATTCTGGGTTGAAGTTTATCTCTAGACAACATATAAAAGCTCCCTGGAAACTATTTAAACCAGGAGTACATATTAAAGCTGTTTTTTCTTATTGTTTCCTGACTTTTTGGACACTAACCAAGACCAGCAAATTCTTAAATCCTACAAATGGTTTCAGCCATCTGTAAGTTATAAAAGAACTCTGTTCAACCTCAAATACCTGAGCTGATTTCTGTTCTATTGCAGGTTGTTCCACTGTTGAGCCTGCTTTGGTCTGAAATAGGCTTTGGGTGGTTTTTTTTCTTTTTCCTTTGTCTGCTTTATCAGCTTACACCTTCCCTATGAGAATGGTATGAGATGACAAGAAAAGGTTTCTGACCTCACCATCCTCTACTTCCCCCACACTGCATTTGGAAGGGTAATTTATAAAACTTCACCAGTGTAGCCTGAACACTCTTGTCCCGCTAAGGACTACAGGGAGAAAGAACCAGGATTTTGGGTCTGCTGCTTATATTTTCTTTTTTTAACCCTTTCCCCCTGCCACTCAAACAGACAGGTGATCTTTCATCTTATGTTTTTCCTTTGATCAAGATGTAGTCATCTGCGTAATAGAACAAAATTTTGGTCTAGTAAAATGTGAAGCTCAACTTTGGAAGAACGACTGATTTTTGTTAAATAAAGCAACACTTCTTCATCACCACAATCAGTAGATTTTTTTTTCCATAGTCAAGCTTGCTAAGAACAGCTTAAATAACAGTTTTCTGGACTGAAACTCTTAGTTCCCAGACTCTTCTCCTTTTTACTCCTGTGAACATAGTGCTATACTGGATGTCAATTTGGTCTTGTTTGTGGGTTCATTTTCCCCTCCATTAGAACAGCATTTCTCTCTTTTTTTCATTCTCCTTCTGATATTGTTCAAAGGCTTCTTGTGATGCCTTGAAAAAAGTTATTGATTGTTAGATCATTTCTCTCATTCATTCAGATGTTTTCTGGTCCCCAGATGGAAACATCACAGCTGCTGCTCTGGAATTCACTATCGACTTCTGTCTCCGGATTATCAGAGCCCCCAGCAAAAACGCCTGATTCCAGGCACCCTCTTTCCCTCTGCTGAGACTTAAGGCTGTTATTCTTCCAGCTCAAAGGAAGTCCCAGCGCCTGTATATGGCCAGAGTCTGGAGCAGTAAGGTCCTATGATTACTTTCTGTGAGCCATTTTTCTAGTGCATCCTTTTTTTCTGTATAATTTTTCAGCTCTTCAGTGGGAGCACCAGATCTCAGACACTGGTCTGATTTCCTGCCTCCCTCTGCTGTTATTTCTGTGCTGGTCATTTGTTATATGTTTGAGGGCCAGAATCAACCTGACAAATTAGTATTTTTCAAATTCAGCCTTTTCTGACCAGCAGCCATCTGCTCAGGCAAGGAAGAAGGTGGGCAGGATTGCCATGCTTTAAATGCTTTTTACCCAATCTCTCAAGGAAAGCCTCTTTTTTTTTTAAATTCAAAGAGTTGTTATGATTCAAAGAAAATGCTTATTCTACAGACTGTTTCCTTTCCATTAAAGTTTATTTATACCGCCCTCCTTGTCTGAGGGTATAATTATGAATGATCTAAGCCTGTACTGAAAATCCTAAATTAAAAAATACATCTGTTGCAAGGATTGTCTCACCAGAAACCTTGAAAATGTTATCCTGTCTGTGCATCCATATATCTGTCTGTCTCTGTGTAGATTATGGCTATCCTTTATATGTTCCAGAAGTGGGATTAGATCACTTGCTTCATACTTTAACTGCTGTAGACATTCATGAAAGGAATAAAACAATGTGGAAAACCGAATACATTTTGTATTTTTTTATAGTCACCTTTCAATCACATTTTCACTTGTTAACAGCTAAGGGGATTAGATGGTATTGTTCTTCCCCTTCTAGATTTAGAAATAATCATAAGTGTAAGAAAACATTATTTAAAGGTAAAAAGTTGTGTTTAGAAAGAAAAGAGAATTAGAGAATTATAGTGTGAATGATGTGAACTGCAGCAGTGTTCAGTCATAGCAAGGTGTTTTCCTGACAACAAAGGACAATTGCTTCAGCCCGACTTTTCAGCATACCTCAGGAAGCATCGGTGAAACACATTTATTTTTAATTAAGGCCAATTCTGTCCCAACATTTGCTTTAAATATGAGTACCAAAGAGCATCAGAAAAGGACATTATTTCTGCAACCCTTTGAAGCTGCTGCCTCCTGATATGTAGCTCCAGGGAGGGCAACACCACACGGACAGTGGATTCATAGCAAAATCTCCACTTGGCAGAAGATATCCAGACTGCACTTTTCTCAGTTGGATTTCACCTGACTAATAATCTTATTTTTCATTTTTTAAACATTACAATGAAATGAGTCCATTAAGATGCCATAATGTTAATTAACATTGTCATAAGTTCTTTCATTTCACTTGCATGCATTTTTCAAAGGTACATTGTGGAAATGATTCTTTTACCCTGCCATTTGCCTATATATCATCTCATGCTAGTACTGAAAGGTTAAATGTTATAATTTATGCTAATTTTAATTTTCCCTAGTGCCATAGGCAGTACAAATCAAGCAGCAGCAATTGATTATACATCACTGACAGTACAAAACAGAGCAAACATACAGTTCTGTCAATGAAAGACCTGTGCCAGGTTAGTCATAGTTAGGTTGTTATGGCCTCCTGAGAACAGCAGTCAAAGCAGAGCAATAATGATGATATGAATATTTATTTTGTGCATAATTTTGGATTCAAGCCATATCAATAAATAATTTTCCATGGTACTTTTGTGCCTCAGGAAGTTTGACGGAAAAGCTGTTTGCCTCTTGAAGAATTTTGTGAAATAAATACCAGATATACATTTGGGCTTTGGCTTTTCAGAGAAGGGCCTTATGTTGCAGAGGTCAGGCAGAGTTTCACTGAAGTATGTTCTTGTACAAGAATATGTAGGTTACAATTACAGGAGAAGGAAGAAACCAAGGCCTGGCTTAGGCCATCAAAAGGCAGAAATCTATCACTAGCTTGGTATCATCTGGCAGCTAATTTGTTCCTCTGTCACTATCATGAAGAGTATCTTTAGAGCTGAGGAATGACGGTCAGGGTCTCAGAGATTTTCAAAGAACCAGGATAAACACCTAAACTGCTCATTTACTTGGGTCTTAAACCCTTCCCTCCTCACAGCACAGAGAAAGCAACACATCACCCTAGCTTAGAGACCCCTTCAGGGCTCGTCTTTGCTGTTACTCTGCTGCTCCAGAACTAGCATTGTCTTCAACAATTTAGCTTCTCCCTAGACAGCAGACACTTATTTTCAAGGTTTAATGGTTCATTCCTTGCTCTGCAACCTACTTAGTAAGATAATGAAACAGAAGAGAGAAATGACGTCACGGAAGTAAGAAGTGGTGGCTAGCAACTGGTACTTCAACATCATGAGACAGAAGATTAATTCCCATGAAAGACAGGCTGAGATGACTCAAAGCTCTTGGACACAGGAGGAAACGCCATTTGGAGGAAAACAGAAGTGACCCCTGTGGCTGTTGACAGTACAGGGAGACCCAGTCTGGGCTGGGAAATGTGGTTGTGTCTCAAGAGCTTTTCTGTTCCTGAACATTCCCCAGCCTGGGTAAAAGACACTGTGAGCACCTTGCTGGAAAGATCCTGATAAGTTGCAGAGAGGGCTGCAGTCTTGCTGGTACATGCAAGAGGACAGCCAATGCCACGTTGCCCATGGTAGAAGGAAATGGAGCATTGACAATGGGATTAGGGAATTATTGCCTGACTTGAGGCCAAGTGGGTAACCCTATGAGACAAAAGACAATTACACAGATCACAGAAGATGGGAAGGAGATTCTTGCAACAAGGCAACAACAAGGCAAATGTTGCAATAATATTTTTTTTCAAAAAATAATTGATAAATTTCAACATAAAAATCCTGTTGACTTTTAATTGGAAGTCAGTTTGAGTGGTTTCAGCACTGTAACTACAATAGCCATTCTTGCTGATTTTTTATGTGTCCAAAACTTATTCAATGTTTGTGTGACAAAGCTTAAAATAGAAATAGGGATTTAGCTTGTCCACACATCAGCTTTGCATTAAAACATGATTTTTGTTAGAGACATATTTGTGAATAAAGCCGTTGTACCAAAAGATTAGAATGCTGCTTTTCAAATTCAGTGCTTTAATTTAGAGAAAAACCATTATTTTTTTTCCATGTAGCTATTGCTTCTTGACTTAGAATTAGTGAAACACTGGTTACTTTAACCCAGATGGTTTCTTCCCCACCCATAAGGATTGGTTACTTTAGCACAGATGTCTCTTTTTCTTCCATAAGGCATATTAGAAGGAAAACAAAGATTCACATTTAAGCAATAAATAATAACAAATACCACCCCTATTGGCTTAGATATGTCCAAATCCAAAACCACAGCTTAAAGTTACTTTAAAGTGTGGTGGACCACAGCTTACAGTTCTTTCATTTTGCTTTCTTTTTAGAAGATTTTACTTTGTTGACATTTTTTGCACAGTTTCAATTGATCTTTATTGAAAAAGAATAAGGATGGAGCAGACGGACAATTTTATTTGACAGATGATTAATAACTTTGCTTAGATCTGGCCTGAAGTGTAACCACAAAGTGCTTGATAAGGGATGGATAAAATATGGTTTGCAGGCAGTAGAGAGTTTAAGGGACATAAAACAACTGAATGGCAATCTTAAAAATGCAAGGTAGAGAGCCACGAGGTCGTGTTAGCAGTGGTCTAGTGCCCTTTCATCCCAGGGTTACTCCAGCTTTTCTTCTGATTGCTCTTGGCTCCTGGTGGACGAGTCTCCCTTGGCGCATGTGTGGAAATGTCTGTTTGTGAGCAGATAGCTATCTGTTCATAATAACCTTACACTCTCCTTTGTCCACAGGAGAGTGGCTCAGCCTCATCTCCCAAAGTCTCCATGTCGGGCTCAAAGCACCAGGGCTGAGTCTGAGGTCAGCACAGGCTCTGTGGGGCCTGCTTGGGGCCCTTTGGGCCCGCCTGCTTTCCCTTGCCATAAGGAACTTTTCTCCCCTTCCCTGTCGAGCACAAAAACGTTTTCCTTGAAAATGCCCTAAAGTTTCAGCTCCTTGCTTTTCTCCAAAAGGAGGGTGATCTGGCCCAGAGTAAGCTTGAGTAAGCAATTGAAAACAAAATTCTTTTATGATAACAATTTTTCTCAGTCTTTTTAGCCCAGTTCAGATTTCATTACAGCAGGGAAAAGTTGGTTGTAAGGATTTATATTATGTTTATTTAATTAGTAATTTCTGTAAATGAAAAATTAATTCTGTTACTTGTGGTGATGTGTCATGCCAGGAATAACATTTTGCATCTATGGTTTAACACAATATGCCATTTTAAAGGACCTTTTCCTAAAATTTAATTTTAGATTTGAGACCATGGAGCATTTAACTTACCTTCAGAAGGATATTTTGAATAAAAATAACAAGAAACTGCTTTACTAGAATATCAACCATGCTTGACTGATATTAACTATATGAAAAAATGTATGGGACATATAAAATTCACATAAGAACTACAGTTAAGCCTACCCATATTTTTCTTTTAAAATGGATGTCCAAACTTTAAAAGGCCGCATGTTGTTCTTCTTAAGATCCAAATACATTTTTGGAGACTGAGTTCCTACTGTTTGCAATAATGAACACCTCATGGATGGCAGGGGAAAAAAAATCAACTTTCCTTAATGCTACTGTTGGCCAAAGGGAGAGTGAAAAAAAATTATAACAAGATATCCCCTGTAGTAGAACTATACTTTTTTTCCCCTCCATCTCTGGATGGAGAATGGAGAGTTTCAGGAACGACTTCTCACCTCCACCTCCTGTTTTCTTGCATTGTACCCTGGAGGTTTGCCCCAGAGCAAGCCCCGAGGGACCCAGTGGGGTGCTAAGGCTGAGGAAGCTGAAGGAGCTGCTTTCTCCCTGAGTGCCAGGGGTCAAGGACTGATCAGAGTCAATGACAAGGATCCTTCACGACTTCACTGAGTGTTAGATAATGCCCAAGCAGTCAGTCCAGGGCATTCTGCCTGCTGGAGCCTGTGGAAACTGAGGACAGCACACGGAACTGGTCTGATACTGGTCTGACACTGGTCTGACAGCCCCTCAGAGCACAGTGTACTGGCACCCCAGGATATACTCTGCCTTGTTAGTTGTCCTGTATTGTCTTCTGTAAATATAGTGAGTAGTGCAAAAAGCATTTACTAATGAGGCTTAAAATTTTCCTTCGAATGAGAGTCTTGAATATTTACATGCTTGTGGTTTGCTGCCATTATATGCACCAATTTTGGGCCTATCCCCTTCATTCACGCTCTCTGGGAAACATGCTCCTTTGAGAGAGTCATGGATAATTTTGTTCTCCTCATTTTAGCAGGATGCTTCACTAGCTGTGTGCCGGTTGTCTTAGAAATGCTGGTTTAACTGGCTGAGCAGTCAGAGGGGTTTTTGGAGCTGAGGCCTCTAACACTGGCACACGCACCTTGAGTGCGTCTGAGGGTGAACGTGACGCCTAAAGACAGCCTGTTTCGGGCCTCGCTGAGCGGCACCATGCCCGCAAAAGTCAGAGGTTACATTTCAAGGAGCGGCTCCACTCCTTGGGTTGCCGACCCCTGGTGATAGGAAGTCTGCTTGGAGCAAGGTCACAGCAGCACAAACCACCTGCCCATCGCCCGGTGCCAGGGGCTGGGAGCCAGGTGAGGCGGTGCCAAAAGCGCGGGGGCCAGGAGGGGAGCGGGAAGGGAGAGGCCCAGGCAGAGGCTGCTGCAGCCCTGCCCCTGGCCAGCCTCCACTGGCAGCGGTCCTGGGGAGCCAGAATGAGTTCTGCAGAGCTGCCTTTCCCCTTCATTGGACTCCCTGCAAGAGGCTGAGGACATCAGGATTGCAGCTGCTTTCGTTGGTGAACTTGCTGTTTCCAGAGGCCTGGCTGCAGCGAGGTATCTAACATGTCATAAACACAGGCTTAAGTTCTTAAGGATTAAAGCAAAATTTAGATAATCTGATTCTCCAAACAGCAGTAGAGGATGGAGAGAACAGCTGTCTGAAGCTGCTGTGGCATGGCACAACTGGCTGGGAGGTGCTAAAGATGGAGCTGGAGGGGCTGACTTGCAGCATGCCTAGAGGTGACCATCAATAAACCAAAGGGTACCACATCCTCCTCCTCCTCCTCAGTATTTTGAGGACCAAGCTGCGACCTAACACAGGAGCTGTTTCTACAAAGCAGTTCAGAACTGCTGCTTCTCCTTGTTTTGCTTCTGCTTTGTTCTTGGTCCTCAAGAAAGGACAAAGACTTTACACTCTATGACAAATAATACAGATCGAGTGTAAATATTGAAAGAATCAGCTTTAAATGTAACAAATACAGCTAAGAGTCAAACATTTAGCTTAACTCAATGCCTAGTTTTTATTGATATATAGTTGCCAGATCTAAATTATTTGATCTGAAATGACAGTGGACATTCAGAATGACACAACTAGGCAAATATCATATAAAGGCAAGTTCCAGATCAAATTGCCAGGGGAGTCATTCTTCAGAAATCCTAGCTGTGAAATATTGCCTCCCAGTTCATGAGACAACTGCAAGAAGCATTTATGACTTTAATTTAAGAATAAGTTTCCTCAAGGAACTTTAGCCTCTATATAAGATCTGGAAATCTGTGTATCTGTAAGAAGCTATATGTAAAATGCATTTTACTCTTTGAAGCAGAAGGCTTTTAAGGGACTTAATTAATTCTGGTTTGAACATGGATGATGATATCGATACGTTAGTTTCATGTACTCCAGGTGATGCACTGATTTTATTTAGGAGCCTCTCAGTTTATGTGAGCCAAAACAGTCCCATAGATGTGCTGATATAATTCTGCTGAGATACCACATGCAGATTGCCTTTTTTATGACTTTGAATATTTATTTGAAGTTTTCATTTCAAGAGATTTAGGTGGAGTCATTCTGCCTGATGAATATAGTTGTGGATTTTTTTTTTTGTGATGTAAAAGGGTTTGCTTCCCCCATCTGGTCATGTATCCATTGTGTCAATTTCTGCAGCTCTGTTGCTCCAAAAAAAGCCCATAGACTCATGCGGTTTAAGTAATCTGACTCCCAGCCATCTATTGACATAGCCTTAGTCACCCAAATACAAACCTACCTCAGACTCTTTCATATTCAATCTCCAAAACCAGATTTTGCTGCCTATCCTTTCCCAGAGCCATTGCCAGTTTAGACCTATAAATGTCTTTCCCACATTGTTCCCCCTGGTTCTGCCATCCACACTTTTCCATGACCCCACGGTTCTCTTGCCTGCCCCTTCTGGAAGCGTGTCCCACAGCTCTTCTGAAGTCCAGGGAAAGCCAAGAAGCACATCTGAGCATCAGTCTTGCCTTCAACATCTTCCTACATTTGTAGCCTTTGCACCTAAATGATCTTAAACAAAGATTTTCAGAAGAACTATAAAAGACTGTGAGAGGAAAGCAACAAAATAAATACATTTAGAGTTAATATCTCCAAGAGAAACATCTGTTTGCTCCTTTGAGTAACCAAAGTCAAATACACGTGTTCAGAACATGCTACAGACTAATGCCTACAGATGACAAAATGAACTTTCTGTTCAATGTCATTAATAATGGATTCAAAACAACTTTTTGTAGTGCTAATACAGTGCTTCTAGTTTTATTAAATAATAATTGAACTTTTTTTTACGTACATATTGTAGCATTTAGACTGCCTGTATCTTCAAATTTTAGAAGCTTCAGTAGATGACTATTTACTCAAAAAGACTTTTCTCACAGGGAGTTCACTTGTAGGACTTCACTTAATTGGAGCAGACTTCTAATTAGTATCAAAATTAATATTTAAAAAAGAATCAGAAAAAATATACACACTGGAATGTGCAAGAGTATTAAATACAAGCAGAAGAAGACAGCACTGATCTAGAGTGCCACTTGGGTTACTCTGGGTGCTGCAGGCTTGGGAGCATGGCTAGGCTGCACCTTGTTTCCCACAGAGGAGAGAAAGTCCTAAACACTACCCTTTTGCCCAGGAGAAGAGAAAATGAAGGGCCAGCAGGGAGCTGCTGGCTCTCCAGTGCAGTGCTCGGTTCAGGCTCCCAGATGAGCCATGGAGGGTGACTGAAATTCCCAAGTCCTCCAGAAAGCCTTACATTGCACGTGGGGACAGTTCCTTCTCACCTTGCTGGACGCTGAGAAACCTGGCCCCAGGATTCAGACTGAATTGATGGGGGTTGGGAGACTGGGGGAGTGTTCAGAATACTTAAAAGAAATATCCTATTCCTGCAATCAGCTTTTGCTGCTTGGACATTGCTTGTGGCCACACATATGCAAGCATCTAACCTAGAAGAGATATGTCTGTGCACTTTGTGACTGTAAACATCTTTTCACAGTGAAACACTTGTGCCCCTCATATACTGCCCTTCTGTATGCCTCAGGAATTTTTCACTCATCTAGACAGCAATGCAATTTTGAACTTTCCCAGGGTAGCAGTAACCTCCAGTCTTCACTTTTTTTAATATGTTCCATATGTTTCTTGATGATCACACACATGAAAAATCATAGAGCATGTGTCTGAGTATCTATGTATGGATTAATCATCCATTCCCTTCTGCGTGATAGCTCTCCTTGCAGAGGGGAAGTGTAGGTACCCCGTTTGTGGTAATGGGGAGTGGGGCTGCACTGAGCCTCATCCCCAATGGGTACAGCTGTGAGAAGCAGGTGAGCAGCATTGACGGCAATGAGCCATGGAGTGGCCAGGTGTGCTGAGCAATCACCAAAGGGAATAGAGGGCACACAGGTGCAATGCATGAACTATGAGAAGTATAAAAGGTTGGGCTAAAGAACAAGAAGAGCAGATACTTACAGTCTTCTGAAGTGTTACCATGTTATTCTGTATGGGCAGGCATCTGAAGCCTTCTGTTGAGGTAAGGTGTTACTCTGGGTTGAAGCTTTCTGAAATTGCATGATGGTACTCTGTATCATGGCTGTCTCAACTGTGACATTTGCTGTGGTGTGTGCTGTAACAGGAAGGTAAGTTCAGTAAATGCAAACACTCAGTTAATAGGTGTTACGGAAAAACCCAGTGTAGGTGAAATCATCCCATGCTCCCCACTATTAAATACAACATGAATGGGAAAGGAACTTCCTCCACAGTTTCAGTTTTCTGAGGTGTGGGTGAAGCTCTAAGCAAGATCCCTTACATCCATAGGCAATGCGCCAGCATGCAGATTAAGTGAGCTCTGACATTCCTGCAGTTAATGATTTGTTGATTAAATACCACATTAGAATTTATTTATACAATAGAAAACATATTTTAGAATTTTTTTTAAGATTTAGATTTCTAACTTCTCCTTCTGGCAACAAATCTAGTTTAGATTCATTGAAGTTATCTTTCTATGATGATACAAATAGAGGCAAGGAATATTGATTTTGGTGGCATGTTGAGATATAGCCATCTGCTTACCAAGCATGATTACTTTCAGTTAATTTGCAATAAAGCCCAGAAAAGCCACCAAGAATAGTCACTGTTGGATGTTATAGACAGCTTAGACTACTGGAGATATTTTAAAAGAATATAGTTTCAAGTTGTTCTCCACTTGATTTCTGAGCAGTTGGCCCTGTGACATTTCTGTGACATTTGGCCAACCAAAAAAATAAGCATGATTTTGAATGGCCTCCTTGCACCATCTACAGGATTTGGTAGGACATTTTGGAGGTCATGGTTTTAAAACCAGAAGTCCTTACCTCAGAAGTAGTGCCAACAGAGGCAGCAAGCAGAGAAGAAAGTTCCCTGTCCTAGTTGAGAAGTTGAGTGTAGCAAAAGGAAATTTGTCTATATGAAACAGTAACAAGTCACAAGTGCCCATCTCTTGTAGTCTGTAGCAAGAGGGATGAACAGGACTCTACGCTCTGGAAATTGGGCAGTTACTAAGGAAAGACATCAAAGATAGCAGAAATTACTCCTATATACCTTTGAAAATTAACTTTGTGGTGGCCCGGCAGCTTCTGCAACTTAAATCACTGAGTTATCTGGCACTGTCATTTGAAAATAGTAATTTGATCAATCACAGCGACATTTAACAAAAAATTCTTTGCACTTTCATTTTACAAATGCTTCATATTGCTGTTCATATTTTTAAAAGTTATTTAAATTTCTTTTGCCCCCCCCCCCCCAGAAGTGTTGTCAACTTGCATTTTATGTCATTCTCCTGCAGCGAGGGAGGTGCATCTTTTCAGTGTATAGCAAAGCAAAAGAGCCAATGGAAGATGTAGGGTAATATAAAACTCTACAGCATGTGCTGCTTCACCAGGGAAAGGAAGCTTGTCACTCTACTCAATAAAAGACATAGAAATACCATGGGATTTTTCCCCCTCCAATTGGGCCCCAAATGTTCTCATGCTATACTTGTAATGTGCATTACTAGCTGATTAGAAGTGACATCAATTAGTCACATGTCTGTGTTTCTGATGGAAATAAAAATGAGCTTCTGTACACAATCTCAAATTCATCTCTACATTGCCTAGGGATTTTTCCTTCTGCAATATCAGTTATCGGTTTAATATAATATTGTTGACTTAACAATGATTTATTTCAGGCTGAAGGCAGAAATGCATTTTGCATTAATAAATTGTTTTGAGATGGGCTTAAAGAATATTTCATTATATACGAGAGGCAGCTATAAAACCTATTTGGTGGTCTTTCAATCACTGCTACCTGTGGCCTATTTATGTGGATGGCATTCATCAGTATGGCAGGAAATATTAAGCAAGTGCTAGACAGTTATTAGCTCTCCTCAAGCAGAAGTCCTCATACCCTCTATTCATATGCCATGGGAAAAATTCACTTGGTATTTTCTTTCTTGCAACTGTTCTGCTGTTCATAAT
Source organism: Irena cyanogastra (assembly GCA_013397155.1). Classification (NCBI taxonomy): domain Eukaryota; kingdom Metazoa; phylum Chordata; class Aves; order Passeriformes; family Irenidae; genus Irena; species Irena cyanogastra. The sequence goes on along the minus strand of VWZV01014643.1, from coordinate 667,948 downwards.
TTGATGGAAAATTGATTAATCACACATTTAACTCAATGCAAGATCTTCTGCTCTGTAATAAATTATGGCCATTAATCAATAAGTACAAAGTAATTCCAGGAGTCTGGAGACATGCTGATTTCTAATAGAAAAACTTGTGCTCAGGCCTTCTTGCCAGTGACCACTTCATCTGAGGTATTTTGCACCTGCCTCAATCCAATTAGATGACATAATTAATGAATCTCGGTGCAGTTGATAATTTGTTATACAAAAGAAAGAATGTTTTGGCACATCTATTAAGTCCTGATGTACAAATCTTTGCAAAGGGCGGAATAGTAGGAAGCCAAGAGGGGAACCTACAGCCTCTGCTATGGCAAAAGAAATGTCTGTTTATTCCAGGGCACTGAGTATGCAAATTTTACTGAACTTTAAAATCTGCACGTTTCCTTCTCCCATGTTTAAAGGAAGCCTGTGCAGAAGCCTTCCATGCCATCTTGCTTCTTTCATGACAAATTAAATGGTATGATTAGAGCAAGCATTCAGGAAGTTTTGTTTCCCAGGCAATCTAATCAATGTGTCCCTGGCTGCGTATCGGTTACAGTTTTACATATCGTGATCCATTTGCACCTGTTATGTACAGCTAACATATAGACACTCGATAGATTTTGGTGAGAGAAAGTGTGAAGATAAAAAGAACCAGTCTGCTGCTAATTCTGTCACTAGGAGACGCCATGAGCAGATTTTATTTAGAGACTTTGAAAAACAATTAGCTGAGGATTATAGGACTAAAAGGCCTTTACTAGCTGTACCTGGAAAATACTTTGCCCATTTAATGCCTTCTAAGCTGTCATTGTGCTTGAACTTCAGTCCCAGTGATTAATGAAAAGCTGCAGGGCACAGCTAGAAGCTAAAGTCTCAATTATGGAAAAGCAGTAACTAGTTTAATGTGCTGATGCTTTTATACTTAAACTGACAGCTGTGAAAAATGGCAATATTTCCAATCATGCTTTAATAATTTATCATTAATTTATTGGCATGTCCAACACACTTTTGTCCTACTGTTCTTTTTCTTCTTTTAGGCTCATGGCATTTCAATACTGGAGAGCAAAATCTGTTGCAAATCTCTAAGGAAGAACCTCCTTATGGTGCCCAAGTGATTACTGTTTGCAGGCAGTCAGTATTTCCAAGTAGCCCAGAGTTTATCGGCACAGATACAGCACGAACATTTTTGTGGGCTATAATATGTGAACGTGTTTCATTAGCTGCTGCTAAATTGCTCCAACTCCATCCACTTCAGTGGAGTTGGAGCTATTGAAGAACATAGATGGCTTTGTGGGACTGGGGGCAGTCAGGCTCACGCAGGCAGTTTTCGTTCGTCAGCCCAGCAAGCTCCCTGGATGGAGAACAGGAGCTGTCTAACTGCTCTAAATCAAAAATTAAATTTGGAAAGTGTCCCTTTTGAAGAGCACAGGCAGAGTGTCACCTGCTATGAAATCTGTAGAAACATTATTATGTTTAATACTTAACAACTGAATCAGTACAGCTAAGTCAATTTAAACCAGCTGAAGATCTCCAGTCCATTTATTTTTTAAATATTTTGAATTTTTTCTTTGCTGTTTTGGTTTTTCCTGCTTATTCAGTTTCTCCTGATGAGGCGTATGAATGGAGAGGAACAAAGTCAAAAAATAAAACCTTGTTTCAGTACAATTTCAATGCTGAATTTAGTTTGCCATGGTTCGTGGCTGTTCCCAGGTCTGCAGTGGACTGGACAAACACTCATGAAAATCAGCAAATATTATTTTCAGTGTTCATTACTGGCTTTTTTTTTGACAGCAGAAGTTGACCCTATTTTATTTTTCATCTGATACTTCTGTAATTTATAAAATATTAGTCATCCAAGCAGGAGCGCCTCTGAATACTTTATTTTTTATGCAAAACCTCAGCCTTATGTGTAGTTTTGCATACTTTTCTTTGTGTAATGGCTGACACAGTCTAGGTGAAACTCCCTGCAATTTTGGTGGGGACTTGATAACTCCTGGGCTTTTTTGCAAAGCTCATGCAGCCCTAAATGGCAGCTGAGCTCTTCCTGACAGCCTGGTTGTGCTGATGGTTGTCAGTTCCTGGACTGAAAAACAGGCTGACCAAACAGTGGGGAAAGTTTTCTGAACTGTTTGATGTAAACTACTACAAAATTGTAACTGGCTGTCATTCATGAGCTCGTTGAGTAGGAGAGACATGGCTATGAGAGAATATTAACACCAATTGATGTAATGGTCTAACAAGTATAACATATTATGTTGCTGGACTGCTCACAAAAACCTGCAGTGTGTCCAATTTGAGCTGACATGATGGAAAAGACCTGTCAAGTGGGTTGTTCCATATGTTGAGAATTTGCTCTTTCCTATTAAAAAAAAAGATTTTTTGCCTTTGTTTGTGTTTGCTTTTGAGTTTTTTTTGTTTGACATTTTGATCATTTTGATCATTCTTTTCCATGCAGACAGAGTTTGTACTAATTAGTTAACAGTTCAATTACTATCAAAGGGAGTTTTGAATGAAAAGGAACCAAGTTCCCAGCCCTGCTCTAACTACATGTTTGAGCACCGAGTGTAGCCCTTCATTAGAAACCCTGGAAATGGGCAAAGGAACATGAGTCATTAGAAATACTTATGTCTACTACTGTTTCTTAAAGGAATTGAGTACCCCTTTTGGGAATTTCTGCCTGGAAAAAGGCAGCTTATCCTAATCCTTATTATCTGTCATGCAGTAGACCTAATACTGTCTTTTAGCAACATGTGAAAGAGAGGAGAAATATAACAAAACACACACAGGTGGCTGAGATGCCAAAGGTATGTCTGGATTTGTGAGGTTCATGTCTGGCCATTGCTGCATGTACAGTCTGTCACCAGCAATCCCTCTATTACCCACTCTGCCACCCTCTATTTGTCAGGCTCCTACTTTGAGGCTTGATTACAGCAATTTGGAGGATGTATGCAAACCAATTCCAGCTACTAATTGAAGGAACTCTACTAATTAGAAAAGGCTATGGAACAAATAACAATTGGCAAGTATGGGGTCTTTTTCTGTATGGAACACCCTTCATACAGTGACTTCTGTCTTGAACAAATTTATTATTAGATTTTCTGTATAGGAGACAGACTTTGAAAAACATTATACATGTTGCTACTATTGCACATCTAAAAATATTTGGTATTTTGCTTAAAGCCCCAACTGTGGAAGCTATGTGATTAAGGGTCTTAGTTTCTATTAAGAAAACTAAAAATTAAATTTCAGTGCTTCTTGATTGATTGATGAGAAGCCTTGAAAGTATGTATCCCAAAGGCCCTACTTGAAAAGGCAAATAAAAGATGATTTTTAATTTTTTTTTTTTTAAATCTTTTTTCTCAAAAGTCTCAATGTCTGTTGGGAATGACAATGATTTTTGACTTTCCAAAGTTATGACTGTAGTTATGACTGTTTCCACAGATATGACTCTAACTGCTACCATAGATTAGATTTCTTTTTAGTGTGACTAAATGCAAAGTTTGCTAGATCCAGCTCTTATATCTACCTCTATTGCAACTTTTAGTTGAGCGATGTTCCTTAAAGAATGGTTCACATCTTTGCTGAGACAAACATTTAAAACATGTAGAAATCAATTTTGCAGGACATTTCTTTATGGTACCTTGTCAATGCTTTCTTAAATTGATTTTTAAAAAGGGAGATGTGTCTGTGGGTAGACACGGATTATCTAGCCATTGGCTGAACATCTCTCTCTCTGAAAGCAAGGCTGGTAGCTGGCTGCTAGAGGACCACATCTCAGGATCTTATCTGGGAGATGTATGGCTGCAATGGAATTTTATCCCATGCCACTTCCAGATAAAGCTGAACCATTTCTGCCAGAGCAATCTTCAGTTTCTGCTAATGTGGGCAGGTTTACGAGAATGCATGTGTGCATTTTTGCAGGAACACATCTAACTTATATATGATATTCCATGTATTTGCATTAGTCTTCAAATAATAAAAAGGCATTAATTTCATGTTTGTCATCTTAAATGCATTCTCTTAATAAGCTTAAACCTCTTACACTTATACCTGTGCTTTATCTCTTTACAAGCGGCCCCATGCTTCCTAAAAATAGTTCCTTTCCACTATGAGAGAGTATCTCTTCCTCAGCTGCTGCTGAATTGGATAAGAATGTTGTCCATTCTGCAATAGAGGGATTTGTCTCACTTTCCCACTGCCTCAGTGAGGTATTTTTAGCAGCTATTAATGTTAGCTTAATCCAAATATTATTTACAGTAGAAGCACCAGATATTTTAGTAGTGTCATTTAATACATATAAGTCTAGAAAATGCTGAAAATTCAGTCCTGTTGGCACTTTGATAAGGTCAAGTTTTTTGTGTTTAGATTCTGTGGCTCTGGAATTCTGTATCAGGTGATGAGTGTCTCAGGTGCAGTACAGGTATTTAATTGGTGTGATCCTTCACAAAGCATGTGTGACAAAAATCAGAGAAAACTAGCACGCAGTCAAGGCTTCTCAGTGCCTTCAATGGCCCAGACTGCTTTAGGACCTGGTTTAACCATGATCTTTGTCTGTCATAGCCATTACTCAGTGTTTCTCTGGGCATTGCTGCCTGAGTGCAATATTCCCACAAGGAAGCTTTCATGTTACTGAAAGTGTTGTTTTGATGGTCTTCATAGATTGCCCAAAGTACCAGTTTCTCACTAACTTCTGAATTTGCCTATGTACCTTAAAACACAAATAATACACTCTGTGTCTTATGCCAAATGCTGCCAGATTTCCTAGTGACCTACTTTCACTGAAGGTCAGAGCCAGTCAGACACTTTCTCAGACTGTTACATCACAGTGGGGTTAGACAGACACCTGTAATTGTGCTAGGGAATCATGCTTTGCACTTGCCAGAGAAAAAAATAACAGAGTGGAGTTATTCCAAATGATTTCAACAGGTCAAGCTCAACGGCACTACAAGAGATGTGAGACAGATTCAACAAGCAACAGAAAACAATGGGCTCTGTGTCACCTTGGTAGTGAGTAAAGGGTGCTGTGGGTGGGAGTCAAGACGTTGGAAAAGTTCAACTCATAAATGCATGTTACAGTTTAGCCTTGTGTCACACACAGCTTGCTTTGGAACATCCCTCACACAGAGGTAAAGCCAGAATACCACTTATAAGGAAAACCAGGTCTTTAATTTCTCTCCAGCTGTATATTTCCTTATTCATTACATTGTTTGCCCAAACTGTCTCTAGAGCTCAGGTAGAAGTTGAACTTTCCTGCCCAGCTACAAAGTGACATCTAATGTTTCCTAACTCCAGGAGACATTGTTTGATTTGGACTGTGGTGGTAAGAAAAACTGGGGACTCTTCTTCTGACTGCCAGTCCTGGACTTTCCAACTTCTTCTTCTCCCTCCTGTAGTGATTGCACCACCTGCACATTGCCCTGGTGTAACTGTAACACAATCTTACTCTTCCCAGCGGGGGATGGTGGATTCTGCTTTCTCCTGAGCCCTGGCACACATATCTTACACAAATACTGTTTTGGGGTAGGAAGTGAAAGAGCAGCCAATTATTCTTCACCTTTCCTTGCTCCCTTGCCCTTCTTAAAAGTGGATCTAGCCTGGAATAGTTCACTAAAAGTAACATTTCATACCACAGTTTTTCAGAGAATCTTTTTCTTTTGTACAAGCTGAAGTCATGCTTGGCCATGCTGTGGCACTGAAGCCCATCCTAGATGAATAGAAGTGATTGTGTTTCTGGCCCAACTTGGGGTGTTACATGCTGGCTCTACAAGGAAGGGTGTTGCATGGTTTACATTACCAGGAAGCATTTACTACATGATAGAAAAAAGAATTCTTTTTTGTTTTAAAATTAAAAGATGGCATCAAATCTGCACGATAAGTCAGGGGGCTCACAGGTAGGCCCTGCAGTGGGGGGATGCACTATTAATTGAAGTATCAGTGGTGGGAAGTGAGAAATTGTCTTCAATGCAGACTACCTAAATACTCAGCAGTCTGGAGATAATATGCTCTCTGATTGATGTATTGAGAGGGAAGGCACACTCACAGTACCAGGGTAGTGCAATGGGAAAGTTCAATTTCAGATGTCTAGGGCAGGAGCAGATCTTTTGATAGACCCTCTTTAGGTGTGTAACAACTTGGAAAGTTATCTCTAAGTTTTGATAATCACTTTGTCTTCTGAGACTGCCAATCTATTTCTTGACTGTTCTTTTTAGTGTGAAAAAGTCTCCCATTTCTATTCTCTGCCCTACTTACTTGGGTCAGGAAGTGAACATCCTATTTTTATAGCTTTGAAGCAAAATGGATATATAAGCAGCTGATTTCTTCACAGAATCCTTCTCAGACATTCTTTTATTTTTTTTTACAAGAGGAGTCCTCACTATTTCACTAGTCTTTACCTTAAAAGAAATAGGGCAACACTACTAAAGAAGATTCACAATTTTACCTTCTGAAGGGCACAGTAGTCAATGGTATTCAGCCCTTCAAGGACCTGCTAATCTTATTTAAACTGTGGCTCAGTTAGAGAGAAAGATTCTCACATTTTTTTTTAAAATAGTGGGCAACAGAATAAAAAGATATTTTAAAGAAACTTTCTGAATTTCCCACTAACTGAATGCAGCACATTTTTGTTTGACAGATAAATAAGGTTTTGTTTGTTTTGAACACTCTCGCTTCAAGAAATCATGGAAAGCACATTTGAATCTGTCTTACTACAATTTCAGGATTGGTTTTAGCTTAGGAAGAGTTCTGGAGAAACAAGATTACAGGAACTAACTCCTATCTGGGACAAGGCAGCTGACTTTAGGTGCACATTTTGCTCTTACAGGACCTTATTAGCAGACATTCTGTTTCTTTAGTAAAATGAGTTACTTATTCAGCTTCAAGGTACTTTTTTATAAATATTAAAGCAGATGATTTCTTGCAAGCAGTTATTCTGGGGAAAGAATAGTGAGGGATCATTTTGGGAAGGAAATTATGGGAGACACTTTAATGCACACAAACACAACATATGACAGTAGCATTGCATTGCTGTGTAAAACAAGTCATTCAGATTTATATATTGAAGTCTCTGTTAGTAGTTAATCTGCTGCTGGCCACCTGCAGAGGAGGAATGGAAAAGGTTCCTTTTGATCTCTTTTGTGAAATGACCTTTAAGGGTGAAAAAATATAAAAAGAAAATAAATGTGAATGAACCTTAAAAGGTTTGGTACAAATAATCTGTTGGGAACTGTTTGGTCCTTTAAAAAGATGTCCACATAGGATATAAAATGTTTGAAAGAGAGTAACATCTGTGCTTTAGGTCAGGAAGGCTCATCACCCATTAATGTAACTCAGCTAACTTCTTACAGGTCACTGAGACACAGTGTTAGTCTGGTGGGTTACTTGGTGAGTGTGCTGTGTCTCGGCTGAGAAGAGCAGCTTTGAATACGGAAATGAAGGAGGTAAGGACAGCAATTTAAACTCTGCTGTGCAATACGTCTCTTCTTGACAAGAGTTCCGTTCAGATATGGCGTTTTGCTGGCGCCTACGTAGTTGATGCATCTCTGTGCCTAAAATCCTCGTCTTTATCTTGTACCTGACTGTGGGTTTGGATTCAATTTCACTGGTAGGAATAGCGACTTAACCGTGATTTATACCCGTTTCAGTGGAAGGGGCCAAAGCAAAACTCCTTCAGTCTTGCCTACATCAGCAAACACTATAGCATGGAAATAAAACTGAGCGCTTGCATCTCACATCTTTGTATCTAAATGAGGCTAAATGTCTGAAAATCATGCTCATGACCTCTGAGTGGGCAGAGATAATTCTGCCTATTATTCCTCTCCACTTTCCTATGATCTTGGATTTCTCAAACTGTCTGTAAAAGCCCAGGTTCTCCTCTGACCCTTGCACATACCCAGACACCAGGAAGACATATGTCTTAACAGATAATGGCTCCATTGTGTGAATACTGTCAGTATCATATCAATGTGACATAAATATAGCAAATTAGCCGTATGTTACTTACATCAGAACTGCTCCAGCTCTTTGTGTGGAATGGAAAAGGTGCAAGTGAAAGCTATCTGAAGCAGCATGAGTATTTTCTTTTTTTTAATAGTGCTTCTGTGAAAACTGCACCAAGTTTTAGATTTGGTACTAATACAAGGCTATTTCCCCCCAAATTATGAACTAAGGTTCATAATTCACCTAAGTGCTGCAAAATTGGTACTTTGGCAAAATTTTCCTTTAGGAATGTTATTGCCAGTCTTGATCACACACATGTGAAAATGACACATTTCTTGCTCATATCACTTTGGGCTTCTCTCCCTGCCGCTATCATAAAATAGCTTCTTTCATGAATAAATGACAGATTAGTTAAGAGAGATCTTTGCAAATACTTCTAGTTTTGGAGACTCAAATTCATTGAATTCCTTTCTATTGTGTCTTCAGAGATTTTAAAAAATACATCTATTTAGTCTCCTGAAAAATAGAATTTTAATTGTTACTGTTTCCCTCTTCTAGGCATTTGCAAGGTGGTACAGCCATTGATAAGGCATAATACTTCTTATGTCACTCAAGAAATATTGTAAGATTATATTCTGAGAAGTGATAGAAAAAATAAAACGAAACTTTTTTTTGACCACATGCATTTCTCAGGTATAGACATATTGTATGGTTTTATTCATATACAAACATATGAAAAATAAAAAGATATCAAATAACTTTTGGAACTAAATACGCATTTGAGTTTGTAAATTTTTACGGAAGTGTGACATAACAAGTGCTATGAAAAATGTTTATAAGTTTTTCTGAACTTCCATTCCTTCCTTAAAGAGTAATTCACGGAAACAAGGAATGTGCCCGTGTCTGGTTGTGTGTAATCAAAAATGACACATTACTGGAAATTAAATGTAGGCATTTTTTCAGAAAATATCAAATAATGAATACATGTGCTGTCCGTTTTTGCAAGCACTTCAATGTTCATTTCTTAAGCTTGTGTTCATTCTCTCCCTGCCCTCCTGTCATGGGAATATCTTTAAACAATGGTTTTCAACAAGTCACTTTTTTCAATTTTTTAGCTGTAAGGTATCAAATTGCACCAGTCTGATTGCATGTGTTTTTCTATAACAAGTCAACACTGAGTGCATGAACAAATTACTAGGGTGCATTTTACAATCTAAATAACAGAAATAAAACTTTGCACTAAAAAATTCTCCAGTAGTGTTCAGTAGACTTATTGTCCTCTAAAATTGTAAATACACTTCTGTTTTCAGAGAGAGCAGCCCTGTTATGATGATGTAATTTGTGTGAATTTTGCCAGAGGAGAACTTTGAACAAATATGTTGTGGATTAGTCCAGTGACTTTTTCAATGTGTAAGATTATCCATGGAAGTTTTTTCTGGGAAAGGGCAGGACTTCACAGAGACATTCTTCACTTCCAAAATACTAGAGATGTTATATAAACATTACACTGACAAGAGGCTTTATTCTTACTCTTGTCGTATTATACCGTAACTCTTCAGTCAGCTCTGACTCAAAGCAGTGATTATACTGAACTTGGTGGGATGTTGATGTTAATGAATTAAAAGCATATTTGGTGCATATTAGAGCTATGCATTTCTGTGATATCTTGACTTCAAATTTACAGAAACAATGTGACACTATGAAGAAATATAAATCTGATTAGCCAAATGTAATTTTCTAACCTCAGAAATTACAACAATTAAAATTTGCGTATTTGTGTAAGACCAAAAATATCTCTATCTTCCTACTAGTGGGAGCACAAAACTCCTGTATATCCCTTGGTTTTCTACCAGCTTCTCCACAGAACCCAGATATGAATAGCCTTCATATCTATTTGTAAATGCATGCACTGCTACAGCACCAATCTGCTCAGAAATGTACAGGGCTACAGATTTCCATTCCACTTTATCACTTACACTGACTCATTTGATAATGGATATGCCCTACAACCAATGGGCTCCTTGCTTGGGTTCCCTAGTGCTAAGAGGCATTGTAAATGGTGCAGCTGTAATGAAGGAAATGTTTATTTGTCTTACCTGAGAAAGCATCACCTTAGTCACATCTTTTTCTAATTGCATATGGTTTAATTGTTGGGTACCTCTTAATGGTTGGAATTATGCCAGTATTAAAAACCTGTGCTTGCAGGTTATCCTAGAGGATCAGATGTGCAGCATAGCCCATACTCTACCTAACCCTCTATCCTGATACAATTCTGATGATATCAGAGATGATAATTGGAATTACACCAGTGTGTCAGGAGCCTCTGTTAGAACAACAAAATAGATCCGATAATATTAAAAAGAAGAAAAGGAAGAATGGATAAACTGACTCTTACACTTTGCAGAGCATAGGATTAATTTTAATATGATTCCTAAGTACTGTATGGATTGACTGGTTGTTCAACAATTGCACAGCTTCTGACCCCAGGGCTTCCTGAGACATAACAAGAGATGGCCACACTCCAAATGATAATAAAAATGCTAACAACAATCAGGACAATAATAAATTACTGGTACTCAGCACAGAGATTATTTATTGGAATTTTAAGGCTTCTCTTATTTTACAGCTGAGAAAAAGCAAAGGTTAATTTATAGCCCATTTGTATTTTTCCTTTTCAAGCCCATACTAAACCAATTGAAAAACTTCACTGTGGCTCAAGGGAAATTTGGTCACTGCTTCATTGGAAACAGAATTGGTGACCTAGAACCTGTTCCTCTATGGCAGAGCTCTGACTGCATCTATTCTAAATCAGAGGCATGGATGCTGGTGTAAAACTGCAGCAACACCCTGGTGGAGTAGGTCTTTAATCTGCCACATCCATGCAAATTGTGCAGACCTCAGAGAACTGAATATTCAGACGTTGTATTTATGCTCAAAGAGGGGAAAACACGCCCATAGTTCATTCGCATAATAAATGTGATGGGAAAATAATTCTGCGGGGACAAACATTGTTTGGTTTGTCATGAGACATACTTGACAGTTACTGCTTTGTCCCTTTTGTGCCATTGCAATGCAGTGGTATGATTATGCCATAAATCTGAAAGACTGTTTTGCAAAGTTCGTATCTGTGCTTGCTACCTTTAATATTAATAGGAGAATATCTTTAAAGTGAGTAAATTGAGAAAGTGGCTGAAACTATAGTTTATAAAAGAAGATTAGTAGGTTTAATATGCACTGGAGAGTAAAAGAAAAATCTTATTACTGTATGGAGAAATTACCTCATAAAGAAGCTAATACAGCAGGCTAGGGAGTAATTTTTAACAAGGTTTTTATGATGCACAAGTGTAGGCAAGTTAATGAACTTATCTTTCTAGTTATTTTCAGATTGTAACAATGCATTTCTTTTCAGTTCCTGTGCTTTAAAAAGTAAAACACATTTAATCACTTACAATAAAACTAACTCATTAGTTTTATAAATCAAGTAAGATCCTATACTGCTCCTGTTGTGGCAGTGCTGCTAAGAAACTAGATCAGGTGAAAACATTAAGTATGGAACAGAGCAAACAACCAGGTTTATTCATTATGGAATTAAAAAGTGTCACACTGACAGGGAATGTTCATTTTTGGAAAGACCTGCTCTGGTCTCAGTAGCAGAACTTAGGAAATAAAAACTAAAATAGGGACTAAGGCCAAGATTTTGCTTAAACAATTCCACTCTGCAAAATAGCCATGTGGTCTTTGACATTCATAAAACAGACATCTGAAGAATGTCACATCCAACAGCAAAGAAACCACAGGGGGGAGTTGGTAAATACAGAATGTCCATCTGTCAGCACCCCAGCATGGCATGCGTAGGTATTGTTTAGGAGGAGCATGTCCACATTTTTCTGCCCAAATGCAGAAGACAGACTGCTGAGTAAAATAGTTCAATCTTTACATTGATTAAAGAGATGTGCTCTCCTACCATACAACAATCACCGTACTTGAAATTAATTCAGCACCACTCTGAAGGAAAGACTGAAGGTTGTTAGGCACTCACTGCAGGTTTTAATACAGATGTCCCAGAACAGAAATAGTGTGGACACACCACAACAATTTGACACTACAGCAGGGCATTTCATCGAGAGTTTATCAGAACCTCATCTAGACCACAGCCATGTAAGCCACAGTCTTACTGAATGTTAATATTATTCAGAGCCTCCTTCATGTCATGGCATGGGACAACCCTCCCAGCACATTGAAGCATATTGAAGAGGACAGAGGAGTGTGCTGGGAAGACGAGTTAATTCTGATCAAGTCATTGACATAAACAGATGGGAAGGACGGATTTCTCCTCTACTGATGAGAACATTCTCCCACATGGATGTGGAAGAACTGTCTGCAAAGAGTGGCAGCAGGAAGATTTCTGCTATTACAATAGCATCAGAGCGATGAGAAAGTTGCATAGTGCTCAAGGCATTAGAGTGTCCCCACACCCTTGTTAAAGGCCACAGTCAGCGATCTTTACTGCACTGAAACAATTAATCTAAAAGAGCTTATTGTTAGTGGAAAACTGGAGCTGTAATTAGCACAGTGTATTCACCTTGGGGTGAAGAAGTATTAGTTTTCCCAAGTCACATTTTATGGTTTGTACACTGCCGATGAGCCAGTAAATACAGCTGAAATGACTAATTTACTATCTATGCTTCACTGGTGGGGATTTTTTGTTCAAAGTAAATAACCTGAAATAGTTCTTCTGAGTTAAGGTGCATCTACATACTGTAACAAGCACTGATCTGAATCTGGCAAGAGATATATAGAGAGGTCTATTCATCCATCTGTCTACACAACATTTGAAAGGCCTTTTGAAAGAATGTCTAAAGATTATTCTCCTACTTCCTTGCTTCATGGTCGACTCTGCTTCTCTTTTTTAGGGGCGCAGGATAAGACAAGTTTTACTGAGCTCTCCTTTGAATTGTATCTCTCTACAGGTAATTTAGGCTTTGAGCGGAAAAAGTTCTCTCTTCCTTTACTTTTTCCTCAAGAAAAATTTCTATGAGAAAATGGTGCAAACTGCTAAAACTTGGTGACTAAAAATATTTGCAGGGTGGGGTACACTATTTCTATTTTTCTGATTCCAAGAATCACATTCATTTGCCCCTATCCAGTCTTAAACATTTTGAATCTACATATTTAATCTTCAGAGCTGGTGATGGGTGTCTAATATAGATGACCCTGAGCTTAAATTAAAAGTCAGATTGCCCCTGAGTTCTGCCAGATTTAAGGCACCTCAGTGATTGTGGTTCGTGTGACCTTGACTCTGGTGTTTGGAGCTGACCTTTCCACATGGTTGATACCACAGATGCTGGATGCATCTAAAGTGTAGGCTTATATAAAAATGATGTGATTAAATCTAATCACTTGAGGAAAAAAATAAAGCAGAATTGACTGGAAACTGAAATAATAGATGCCTTGCTTTTTTGAACATGCAAAAAAAAAGTTCAATTTGAGAGGTGGGTAAAGCCTCTTCCAGTCATTATTTTGACCTGCACTTTGGCTGTCCATGCCCAGAAGCAGATACTGGTTTCTGAGGCACAAATTTTCAATTTATATGGGAAAAATAGCAAACATTTTCCACTAAAGTTTATTCATGTTCTTAGAAGTGATTTCATCTGCTGGGCTTGCCTCATTTTTGCATATGTTTTGCATGAATAGCTCGGCTGCACTGGCTGAAACCTTCTCAGGAAATGAAATTCAAAGGGCTGTGTTAAAAGCTGTCATCAAAAATGTCAGGTCTCAGTTTGCAACAGGGGTGTATTTACTTGCCTGTGTTCCCAGTGCACGTCCTGGAGCTGAGGAGGTGGTTGGTGCATGCATGGGTGGTACAATGATTTACCTGCACAAGGAGAGGACCATGCCAGGCAGCTCCACTGACCACTCAGCTCTGAACGGTGCTTAGCCTGAAACATTGGTGACTGAGACATGGCAAAGAAAACCACAAAATGCTGTGATTCAATGTATTGTGTGCCCCCTCTAAACTTGCTTTCACTCCCACCTCGGGGATCCAAGCTTTCTTGATGTTGGAGGGGGTTACTAACAACACTCTTCCAGAGAACAGTTGGGGGCACCACTTGTACTTACCAATTAGCCATCTGTCACTCTGACTGATCACTTTGCAATAATGATATAGTAGTGATCAATTTAGTGATATTTCTGGTAGGGGAACTTTCTTGGGCTTTACATTATATGCCAAAGAGAAAACCAGCACCACATCTTGGGAGAATGCCATGGAAATTGTCTTTTGTATTGCACAATGTCCTGCTGGACTGCATTGTGTAGCTGGAAGAGCTGAGCTCACGGAGTCAGATGGCAAGCTCTAGATCTAATATTATCAGGAATATGACTGCCAGAGGAAAGAATTTGTTGTGTCAACACACTACCCAGAATAAGGCTGTCACAAATGAAGTGTGGAGCAAGGATAAGAAAACTTTTTACATTGAATGCTATAAAAGAAGGGACATAAGCCCAGGGAATAAAAGTATGTACTCAGCAGCACAGAGCAAACTTGAACTCAGCCATTGGTATAGGACCTTTGGTATAGAATGAATCTAATGTGAGAGTCAGAGAAAGAAAAGTGTGAATTGCAGAAAGTCAGAAATGAATTTAGAACAGACAGGTCTGAAATATCACTTCAGGGAAAGCAAAAGGAGACCTGCAAGGACAGGTGGCTGTGAAAACATAAAACCCTTTCGTGGAAACTGTGCATCCGTAGTAATGCAGCATAAGGCAAAAACCATATTGTTTGGAGCAGGAGTGAGCATGGCAGGCCCAGCACACCCTCTCCCTCGGTGTCTGAGGCCTCCCAGGGTGGTGGAGCTTTAGCCAGCAGGCCCTGACAGATGCTGCGGGGGGATGGGGGAGCAGCTTTAGTGAAATCTGATTCTTTATCTTGTTCTCCAGCCTTTCCTGATAAAACCAGTTCGGATGCAAGGGACAGCTGAGTGCTCTTGCCCCTGCCAGTAGGACCATGGCCAGGGCTCATCTCACTGCGGGGCGACCATCTGCTGCCACTTAACAGCACAGGAAACCACCACTGAACAAAAGCATCCACTCGTAGAGCATCCCACCTCCTGCAACAAAATGGAGGCGTAAAGGCAATGCTACTTCATCACATACAATTTACAGTGAAGAGAGGACAGCAAACGTTGTAAGTAAGTCTATCTGGGAGCTTTTCCCCTAGATGTCACTAACAGGTACAAGGACATTATTATGAGGCTTGATATAGCCCAGGCAGACGAAGGCGAGCAAACAGCAACCACAGTGGTGGAAGGATGGAGGGAGGGAGTGTGGCCTCCCCCATCTGCAGAGAAACCCCTCTGCTGTCATTAGGTTTGATGTTGAAAGAGGCTAAGCCTGGTGTAGGAGCAGACAGGGCGATGCCTTTCAACAGCATCACTCCTCAACAGTGCAGAATTTCCTGGTGATCCTCGGCATGGTATTTTGGTGTTTCTGTCAGTCCATGTACATGTTCACATGCCATATTGGGCTGCCGCCTGAATAGGGGATAGTGAACACATACTGTGAATGTCACTCACCCAGAGATTTGCCTGATTATAAACCTACCCTCCATGAATTTGCTTTCTGCAGGTTTTCTTACTTTTTTTTTTCACAAGGAAATTTAAAATCTTTATTTTGCATCAATGCCATGGGAAAAATGTCTTTTTTTAATAGAAGATTTGAAGAGAATAAAAAGGTCTGACATTGGTTTATTAAAACCTCCCTACTTTAACATGAGCTTTTTTTTTTTTAAGGGAACGGCAAAAATTTTGATCAGGTCAAAACTCATCTAGGATGTATGCCAGCAAACAAATACATAGATATGAAGTTGCCAGCAATACAAACATACCCATTTATTGCATTTTGACTAGACAATCAATCAGAGAGAAAAACAATGGCTTTATTATGGAAAATTATTAAAGCATATAGAACCTCTAAAGAAGGGGGTAAAAGGATGCAGATGCACATCTCAAATACAGAGGAACACTTGGTCACTGTTCCTACCTATAGCAATTGTTAACATCATGTTCATCAAGAAAAACAGATCCTTCTCACAGAACCTGAAACTTCTGGGAGGCAGACTGGCCTGCCAGGGGTGCAGGAAGTGTCCTTGTGTAGGCCTTTCTAGAATTGAGTTCTGAGAGGCAAAACTTAGCCAGATGATCAGGGCAAGGAGAGGCTTTTCAGAAGCATCTTTTGTGTGTTCTGGACTGCATTTAGGTCAGCTTTGCATTTATGGCTTCTGATACAATATTCTGCCTGACCTCTAAGATGATCCCAAGGCATGATGTGTCCCCAAATGTAGGTGTTCCACTGGGTGTATAGAACAGCTCTTTTGGACAGGGACCTGAAGGGATTGTGCAGAAAAGAGGACACTTGAAGTGACTGGCTTACTTTTGGCTTTCCTGCAGAAAGGGCAGAGTAGGAAGCCAACATCTTCTATTACCAGGTTTTTATTGTCTGTGAAGCCATTGAGTCAGTTCTGATTTTTGATTGTGACTTAATTTTATCAAACAAAAAGGGCAGAAGCACCTCATTCAAAAGAAGCAAAAAATGTTCTGGGATAGCAATGCTGACAGTAAAACTCTAGGAGCATTAAAGATCTCAACCTGGAGTTTATATTTAGATTCAACATTATATTTAGCTGTTAGTTTTCAACTGCTGTTGAAGCCTCTCCTCCCCATCCCATTCACCCCTTTGGGAAAGGATATGAGTTTGAAGCACAAGCTTTGCATTTGCCATTCAGACTAGGGTGGGAACTCCACCTGCTCACAGCCTTGCTCTCTTAAAAGCTACTAATCCTCATAAAGCCAACCTTTCTGCTTCCTCCCCCCACCCCCCAATCTCTAATTTCCTGCATTCCTCACACTCTATTCTCTCTTTGTGTAGAAACTCATCTTGTTCTCTTTTGAACATACTGATTCATAAACATATGTTCTAAGTTACCTCTCTTGTCTTTGGTAATGTATTCCACATGTTTACATGCCATTTTATGAAATAGTTTTCTTTAACCTTTTTATTTGCCTCAATTTCCTAATGTTCAAAATATATTCTTTTCTTTCATGTTTTTCCTTCATAAATATATTGTACCACTAAACAATGATGATTTTAATCAAAACCAAAACCATGGAAGGCCTAATCCTTCTTTGACACATGAGGCTAAGTTCTGTCCTTAGTTACTTTTGTGCAACACCGGAGTGGGAAAAGCTCTCCACTTTCACAGGATTTTAATGTCGGCAAATCACCTTTATGGCTAAATCTTGACTTATAACGTATCCAGGGGAAGCTGAGAGATATACTAAACGCGATTTAGAAATTTATTGCTAAAATGGCAAATTTAAAAATTATGTTCTGGTGTAGTCCAGTGGATATTGTGTCTGTGTGTGCAAGTGTGCACGTGGATGTCAACATGTGTTGTTAAATCTAAGGATAACCATGCAAGTTGAATATCCCAAACACAAAGTACCCTGCAGCTGAATTCTTGTCTTTTTACATTGGTAAGTTGTTCAACTTTAATAATAAATGCACTTGGAATTGCAATAGGCAGAAAAATGTACAAAATGAAATTTCATAATAGCTTCATTAAAAAATAAATAAAAAGCAGCAACAAATAACCCAAATGAAATAGATGCAGTTTTTAAAATCCCTGCACAGATATGCTGCAGAGGGAGGGACATGCAAAGGGAAAACAGAAAAAGGCCACTGCACTCCAAGTACTACCAGGAGATGGTAGAGTTCTAAGAATGTCATTGAAGGTGGCTTCTGATGTTTTTATTTTCTGGTAAAACAGGAGTTAAATTGATCTTGCAGAGAGAGACCATCTACAACTCCAAGGGGTAAATACCTTTGACTTAGAAGATTCAAGGACCACCAGATGATTAAATAAGAATATTAATGTTCGGTTTTGCTTAGCTTTGCTGGGGGTGGTAGTCCAGTGCCTTTATAGCCTACTGTCCGCATACTCCAGTAACAGAGACACTAATACTCTAAACTGGTCCTGTTGTCAAAAGCAACACTCAAGCAGATAAATTTCACAGCAGTAATTGTGTATTAAATGTCAGTTGAAGTAACTTACATGAATTTCTGCTAAGGGACACATAGATTTCAACCTATGCTTCCATTTATCCAAATCCTATGTGAAACCAGTCTGAAATCCAATTAAGTGAATTTTTGATAAGAGAATGAACTTATTGGATGCATAAAAATCTGCCAATGTGCAGTGATTGCCTTACCAGTGCAATAAAATGCACTGAAAGGATAAACGTGGTAAACCAGTTCATGACATGTACTGAACATGTTGTGGAACCCTCACAAATGAATATGTGACAAAGGAATAAACATGAAAGAAATACACTGATTGTACACTAAGGCTGTGCATTTCAGAGAGATTCACCATATTATCTTCCTTATTCATGTGGATAACAGGCTTACTTATGTCTTCAGAAATAATTCTTTCTATCATACTGCAACGATTCTAAGCATAGTGATAAATAGGAAGTATGAAAATGCTAATGTATAAGAGCTAGTGGAATTTTAAAGGATCAGGACTGAGCCAAATTTTTAGATGAGATTTCTTGACATGGAAAAACCTCATTGAAGAAAAAAAAATGAACACAACAATATGTGTATTGCATATTTATAGTTCAATAATTTGACTCCGAGATTTACGAAAATCCATTTCAGAGGTTTTATTTCTGTTGTACTGCTTACATGGTTTTGGCATAATTTGTAACTTATGAGCAACAATATCTAACAGATTTATATTGTACTGTTTTTTTTTTACTTTAATGTAACTTAAATTTAAAAACGAAAGCAAAAACTTCAGCTGGAACAACCTGTGCTTTTTCAGTCAAATGCAATGTATGAAGAAAACGGTACTATAAATTTTTATTTTTAAAAGGGACAATGTTTTTCTTAAAATTAAATGAAAGTGGTCAACTGACTAATAATTTCTGGGTAGCACAAAAGGAGACTATGCAAAAGTTGTCTGCAGAAATATCTGTATAGCCACTTCCCCCTTCTGGCACCCTCCAGTTCATACCTCTAATGCCTCACTCTTCCATAATGAACATGAAATTCATGGGACACCACAAGACTTTAGGGCTGGATCTGCTGGTCATGACTGCAAGAAATAGCGAGGAAATCTTGTCTGCTCTTTACATCTCTGCAAAGTTCACACAGAGAGAAGCAAACCCTTTCTTGCACCTTTGGCATCCCCACAACCTAATGAATATCTAGAGTGTAAATGACCTTTTATGCCCAGACACAACATAGGGATGAATTTACTGGGGTGCCCAGCAGCTGTGCCACTGCCTGGCCACCAAGGACCAAGGCTGGAGGCTGCAAGAGGCTCTTGGAAATGAGAAGAGCCACCAACACTTGGAGGTGCCTGAGGCCATGAGGCGTTTTCAACTGGATGGCAGTGGCAGGACCAAGGGAATGTGAGGATCGTTGCAGAGCTTGCCCTGCCCATACCACGTGGAATCAGGAGAATCAGTCACAAGAAACAGGAGACCCAGATGTTGTTCCAGTGCTTTGGAACACCCACTCTTGCCCTGCCAGGCACAGGAAGAACCTCCCTCTTGACTTCCCCCTCTCAGGAAGCTGTAGAAAGCAATGAGTTCACCTCTAAGCCTCCTCCAAACTAGACCAACCCAATGGCCTCAGCTACTCCCTATAGGACCTGTGTTCAAGCCCCTTCACCAGTTTTGGTGCCTTTTTCTGGGGCTTGAAATCCTTTGGAAATTGTGCGGCCCAAGGTACGGGATTGCATTCCTGTAGTCTGTCCCCTTCCAGTATGGGAATTAGTAGCAATCAGTACAGCTACAGCATATTATTTCAGGGTGTGCTAATCAGCATGCATTTGTCTTGTGAGGTCCTTTGCAAAGAGGAAAACATGGCCTTAAAATACACTGGCTACCAGCTTGTTTGCAAACATAACTCAAAACGTAGACTTTAGCTTATAAACTCTTTTTAAATCCTTGCTCCTTAAAATCTATCCCACTTTAGGCCTAAGAGAATTCTGAAGTTCTGAAAAATCATCAAAACCTGAAATTATGCTTATTCATATTCTTACTGTGTGCATTTTATAGCCTAGTCACACACACATAATAAACAATTTTTATTCTTGCCTGTGTTGATGAAAAAAAAGCCCAATAATCTTTGTTTTAGTATTTCTGATTACTGCTTTCAATCACAAAGCCATCATTCAATTCCTTCTGGCTAGCCTTGGCTGCTAAAAAGAGGCACAAAAATGGAGAAAAGTGTGGTAACCCAGAGCTGCTCTGTCTGCTCTATGAAGGATTGGCAAGGCTGTATGGAAAGGCTTGCAAAGCATCTGCTCTCACACTAGGCTTGGCTTCAGTTAATATTCCCGCTATTAATCCTTTAGCTTCATGAGAATGAAAAACAAATAACACTCTAAATAGAAAACAAACAAATAAATAGGCTAAGGTTCCTGAGTTTCTTTCTCCTGTCTGATCAGATCAGAAAATCTGGCTTGATTTTTTTATTCTAACAGCATGTTCTTCTCCCTTTTAGACCTAGTAAATCTGTCATCAGCAGGTTTAGGTAAGAACCTGCTCCATCTCTTCAATGGATGTGAGAAACTTTGTAAATGTGAAAGTTGCAGGCACTGCTCCTGAAGAGAGTAGAAATTCTTCATGATGCTGACCAGGAAAGGATTCAGGCTGGAGAACAGGAAAATCGTGACTCTTTTGAGGTGACATTGTTTTGAATTTTGAGCTTGATATAGCTACCGAAAGGCAAATCCTGGCTAATGCCAGTGATGTTTTACTGGGATAATTTATTACTCAAGCTTGTCACCATATGACTTTGCTATGACTGGATGAAATCTGCCCAGTTTTGAGCTCATGGCCTGCTAAAGCTGCTGTTTCAATGCAGAGGCAGAGCTGACCTAGGCTACAACAATGCTGGACTGAGCTCACCCAAAAAAGTGATGACTTTGAGGGTCTCAAAGGAATCCAGTAAATGGTGTGCCAAAAGGACTGCTATTTTAGCAGAAATCACCAGGTGCTTACTTTGCTGTGTGTGAAGTGAGGCTTCCCAAGAAACAAAATGAGCTAGAAGGGCTTATTTACATTTATTTATATTTGATAGTTCAGGAATGGCATTGACTAGTATTTAAATTGCTTGAAACTGTTGCTAGTCCCACAGATTGACATCCTCATACTGATGTTCACCATGACCTGAATGAAAGATGATTCAAAACAGAAAAATTCAGTTTCACAAAGATGCAGAAATGTTTGGCTTTTAAATTGAGATCCCTTTCTTAACACAGAAACTGGATGCTCTTTGAAAACAAGCATAGCACATGAGAGACTCGGGATTGCTAAGTTATTCTCCTGTTTCTCCCATCCTCTTCCATCCTGTTACTCAGTTCCTGAGCACTGACTTTCATCTTAGAGCTGAAACCTATACTAAGCTCTACTTAGTCTGGCTGAGCTGTCTGTCAGGCAAGAGGAAGGGGACCTGCCTCGGGATCTGATTGGCACAGAAATACTTGTGTCCATCCCCATTGCTGCCTCCCTCCACTCAGGTGCAGCTACAAACCCCCAGGCTGGTCCAAACCCATGGCTTTTCCTTGCTGGGGTGGACACGAGGATGGGCTCCCTCTGCTCAGCATCTGCTTAAATTGTTATGACTGTGGACTACTGTGTAGCCTGGGGAGACTGCCACTGGTCCTGCTAAATCCAGTAAATGGGAGACCCTCCTGCAAAACTTGCATGTTGGCTGTCAGATTTGGCTGCAGGTAGACAATGTGATCCAGTGGAGCACCATGGCAGGGTCATCAGGATAGGAGCTGTACAGATAGCACAAATTAATGGTGATAGTTGTTTTCTCACTGCTGACCCTGACATATACAAATATTTGGCAACAGATATGGATTACTTCTCGAAATGCACTAAAGATAAACCTCTACAGGATAAACTACCCCAAAGTGTTGAGGTCTTTGATTGAGTTCATCAGGCATTCATGTGTATCCACACAAATCAATGGCCAAGGCAGGGAATTTGTCAATCAGGTAAGTGAGGAAATACATTAACAGGTGACAGACAACAATTTGCCAGGACACATAACCCTAGAGCCAGCAAGCTTGTGAAATGGCAGAATTGAACTGTGAAAGACAAATCACTGGAGGTGGAGAGAGTGTCTTCATTAGGTCTTGCTCTCACCTGAAACTGCAGAACAAAGTCCAGAGAATTTTTTTTCTCTCATCCTCTGCTGCATTAAAAATGTGAACAACCTGTTAATAGACATTACAAATTCTGTTACTGTCTCATTTTAATAGCGAGATAACAATCGTGTGCCATTTACATATTTTGCATTTTATTGCTCTTGCATAATTCATCATAAGTAACATAACATTCTTGTCAGGAGAAGTTCTGCAAAATTTTAGAAAATGGAAGGAGAGCTGTATTGCAATCAGAAATAGCAATTAGTATTGAAGTGTTTAGGTAAAATAAAAGGAAATTAAGTAAGAAGTAAGAAACATGAATGGAAGAGAAAAAAAATTGAGCTGATTACAGTTAGGCACAAAATGAAAGTGTGGACTAGAAAGTGACATCCTGCAAAAAATGAGAATGCTTGGCTCACACATTGTAGGCAAGATGGGTTTAATGATGACTAAAATGGATATACTGCAAAAAAGTAATTGTTATGGAAGAACACATGTTTCAGGGAACAATAGTAGCACTGAATCACCCAGTAAAGTCTGTAGAAAACCGGAGCTATGACTGAGCAGACTATAAGTTTTTGAAAAACTGTAATTTTTGAGAGCTCTAATATTGTTCCATCTTACATTAGTATAGCTGCAAACAATAGTCTGCAGTAGGATAAAAGAGTAAGATTTTATCAAATTTTCTACATTAAAATCACCTTCATTTTTATTGTAAATTTTGGCATGAAAACACTCAGAAAATGACATTCAAATGTTCTTCTTTGGATCAAAATTTTATCTCATTTCACATCTGGGCAAACTAAACTAAAAGCACATATGCATATAAAATATTTTATTATCTAGTAACTAGAACTTTTAGACAGAGAGCAGAGTGCAGTTAGCTGATTTCAATTTCCTTCTGCTTTAAACATGAGTCAGATTTGAGGAGAATACAGTCCTGGTAAGGGAGCCCTGAATGTCCCATAAGTAAAACATGAGTTTAGACTGGATGTGATCTAACTCTGTAGAGTCCAGAGGGGTTTATGGTGGTAGCTGAAACAAGTTAAGTGTCAGTAATTTTGGCTCTGAAGAGGACGACATTGATAAGTCTGTCATTCCCTTTGATTTCAACTCCTGTACAAACATCACACTGAACCATGGGAGGGACCTGGTCATGAGCAAATCACAAACAAACTGTCTGGACTGGCAGAAAATCAAGCACCCCACACATTTCACCAGAGGAAGAACTCTTCTCTCCAGGGATTCGTGAATTGTGGGTCACATCCTGTTGAATTTGTGGTCACATATGTCCCCCTGGCAACTCAGTGAATGACATAGCATGTAGCAGTATTGAGAAAGAATTGGTTGTAGCTTTCTTCTAATGTAATTTCATGGCTGAAGATGAAGAACTGTGTACTGGCACATATGCATGAATCATAGTCTGGAAACTCTGTTTTGATTGGTAGAGGAAAATAGAGAGATGTTGGATACCTCTGAATGATGATAACTGATGGCAAATCTGGCATCTAAGAGCCATTCACAACACATTGATACATAACCCCATGTTTAGAGACACCCTTCCTCCTACCCCCACCCCCAAAACAATCTGAATAATGAATCAAATGGTCTCAGGAGTAATTGGATCTTTTTCTGTGTAATTAGCAATTTTTCCCCTTGCATTATAATTTAAAGTACTGTGGATGAATTGAGCAACTCATGTAATGAGTCATTAGACTGAGGCTTTTAAGGAAGTTATTTCTGAAGGTCTGTGGAGGCTAAAATATGTCTAAATTAAAAGAATGACAGGCTGCAATCATGGCTGTAAAATAAAGGTGCTCAGTAAGCAGTCCTATTACAATCAGAAAGAAAAAGAAGCAGATCTCTGTCTTGTGCATGGAAGCAGAGGAAATGATGAATACCTTAGGTAACTCATTCTGTGCAAAATCAATCTTTCACTGTCAATTTTAAATGAACTAATTTGTTCACAAATCTGCTCAGTCAGTTTGGAAGCATACTCAGTTCATCCATATTAGCAAATCCTTTAATCTTGACTAGTCCACTGAGTAAGAAATCTAGAAATGTGTTAATATGACTGGACATATGTAGTAGGATAAGAATTGATTCTTTTAATTAGTGTCTATTCAAGTTATAGTTCTTTCTTTTACTGAACTATTGACCCACTGATATATAAAGAGATTACTGTTATGACTAAAATACGTTCCAAAGTTGTATTTAACTCTTTCTTTATTGGTGAATATGAGATAGAAAAATAATCTTTGAGTTATCCAAAGATAAACAATGTAATCTAATTTGAGGTTTCATTCCAACATGTTCCCATTAATTCTGGAGATTCAAACTGATATTTGAAATTTAAAAAGCATAAGCCTCAAGTTATTGCTAAAGGAATTTTATAATCCTTTCTTCCAATTTAGATAAAACTATAACATGCTATTTGTAATTCTAGTTTGATATCAAGACAGAATTGCACCCACCACAATTCAACTACTGTGCTTGGTGGGAAATCTCCACTGAAATTCATTGATGACAAAAGTATATTCTTAACAAAAGAAGTTAAATAAAAAAGACAGAAAGAGATGGCTCCTGTTCCTCTCATTCCTACTCTGTCCACACAGAATAAGTTAAACTCTGGAAAACAGCTGTCTATAAATTCACTGTACTTTGCAAACAAACAAGGTTACGCTTGCTCTTGCTCACCCATGGAGATGGAACAAACACTAGAAACAATCCCAAATAACTGTACATTGACAATGGGAAACAGCCTTGTAACGATCCCAGCATGGTATTTGGTACAAAAAGAAAAAAAATTAATCTGGCATTTACTTGTTGTTCTTCACCTTACATCATGAAAGAGCCTCTGCAGCAGGGTGGTCCTAGGTAGGACCTATATTGGGACATATTGTCCCAAAGCTGAACATCTACACTCTGCTTGGGGAGCAAATGCTTTATTAGCATGAACAGTATGGCTGTGAGCATGCGTTTACATGATCTTTATTAATCTTATGCATTTGAGCTACAGCTCTAGAAAAATGTCCTAGCATCCTGCCTGGGTGGACAATCACTTTTAGCAGCTTTGAGATCTTTGCACAGGACTGGACTTAAAACATTTTTCAGAGAGTTATTTAAGTGGAACTTGAATATGGAAACCAAAGTGAGCAGGTTTCTGGCTAAATATGGACAAATGTCATTTACTGAAGCTTTCTTACTGCAAACCAGCAAGGCAGATCCCTCTGTTTTGTTCTGAGCCTGGATAATCTGAATCCTGCTGCCTTTGTCAGATCTGTTTGTCCACTAAGGTATGCTCACGACTTGGGGTTTTGCACATACCTGTCTCTTGCAACAGCAATTTTTGCCAGCTAAAGTCTTTAATTAAGTAAATACAAATAAACAAAAAGAGACAAAATTTTCACTTAAGCCTTCTATTGTTTCTCTCTTTCATCAAATTTTCCCTTGAAGGGCATTCCCAGGCAATACATGACATGACAGGAAAAAGATAGCTGTTGTATTTTGAATTCAGAATGTGAGGAGCTTTCTGAGCATCCATCTGCTTCATTTTGGGCTGTGTCTCTCCTCAGTTTTCAATGTGATGGTTGTTTTGCTCACCTACTTTTTCAGTAGGCTGAGCTTCTGGGGCCTGGCTGGTGGGAACCAGCAGATTCCTGTCACTGAAGGCAGCAAATTAACAGTGGCTTTTCCCAGTCTGCTTTCCTACTGCATTAAGGCTGGCCTTTGCCATCTGAGCTGTTGATTTGTATGAACTCAGACTTTCTTAACTGGGTCTGTAACTAGTCTGAGAGGGATTAGGACAACAGAACACCATAACCAGCCGTCTCACGTGCTCTTGTTCTCTCATGTTAGTGTAACAGTGGGTGTTATAGTCTCCCCAGTTATTGTTAAAAATTCTGGTCAAAAGTGTCTCTATAAACATTCAGCTTTCATTTACATCTTTATGGTTTGACATTTTTCCTCTTAATTTGCCTCAGCAGCACCCATTTTCTAGGCTTTGGCTCACTAATTTGTTTCTGTCTCTAACAGTTATCCTTGCAGTGCTCCCCTGTGTCCATCCACTTCCTATTCTTAAGGTCTTTGAAAAACAGGATTAGAAAAACATACACATCAACAGACGACCCTCGTCTAGTAGACTACCATGAACACATGAAAGGTGAAAATGTTTTCTTTGCCCTGTGCTCCTTACTCAGCAATCCAATTTCAGTTATGTTCACAATGGGGGCCTGTGATGTGTGGGAAGTGTAGCAGGAGCATGGCAGGGTGTGCCCAGCACCCTCCTGATGTTGGGTAGCTCCTCCTGAGAGTCCCCCTGGGTCGAATGGGAGCTGGTGTTGAGTACTGGATTTCTGTTCCCTGATGAAAGAGATGTGGAAATTTCTTCATTTGCTCTAATGATTATTGCGACTTCACAGAGGAGCAGCTGATGCTGCAAATAGTTCTATGAAATGATTAGCCTTTACAAATGCCAGGATACTTAAAGTTAACTATGTTGATGCCATATATCTCTATCTCCCTATATGTAATTCTCTGCATATATATATGTGTGTGCTATTTTGCATGAGCTTGGTAGAAGACAGGACAGTAGCTTGGTTTGGCTCATTTAAAATACTAATAATGATGGCCTTAAATGTGAAAATAATAATAAAAAACTAATGACATTTTTAATGTCTAAATTAGTGCAGAACCTGAAAACACTCCTCTTGCTTCCAAGGCACATGGAGGATTGAACAGAAGACAAATGGCACATCTCTATCAGCCAGCGCATTTTGATAATTGATCAAATTTCCATATTAATTAGAAAACATGCACCTAAAGTGGGTGGGATCACAAGATTCTATCAGTTCAGTTTTTCTTAATCCTCTTGCCTGAATGAAAAAGTGAAGTGCCTGGCCTTTTGCTAACTTTGAATTCAAGAGATTGTCCTGACCACTACTTGCTTCAATTTATCTGGGAATGTCTTTTGTGCTGTATGCTCTCTTATTGTCTGAAAATGCCTTTTAATTTCCTGAACACATATATGTATACAATGAATATTAATCAAGAGCTGATTAGTATCTCTTCTGCCATCACACAAAAATATTTTATCAGAGACAGATTGTATCTGCAATTGCATATTTAAAGTCTACACTGGAATGGTTCATGAATTTGACTGAGTGTAGACTGAAGTCCTTCACTAAAATTTTGGATTTTCTTATCTATAAATAAATTTTGCTAACCAGGAACATGGAAAAAAAACCCTCAAAACACTCATGTATTTTTCCTCAGAAAAAATGTTCTTTACTTACTGTCAGATATTCTAGCCAGCAGAGCCATGGGTATTGCTGGTGTTACATTTGGCTAAAATCTCACCACCAATCTCAGCTTCTGGCATGGAAGGAAAGAAATCCTTTCCCAAGGGGCACAGAAGGAATACAGAGTGACAGACTCGAAGGCAAGACCCAATCCTTGCAACCTTTGCTTGAGGTGGAGGAAGTGAATAAGCTGCCTACCTGCTAAATTTGATGCTGCAAACTGCCCCCAGGAGAACTGCCAAGGAATCCAGCCTGATATTGCCTGGGGAATGCAAGATCTCCACTGTGGCCCTCCAAACTCTGCTCCCATCCTTGCTGCTCAGCCCAGGAAATACCATTTAATGCACGTGCCCAGTTACTGCGACAACTTTGAAGAAAGGGAGAGTAAGGTTAGCATTTTAGTTTCTTCATAATAAACTCTAAATTTTAGCCTGCTTACCTCAAAATACTTTCTGTTTTGTATCCTCTGGTGGCTGTGGCTCTACCTTGCATGCAGGATGACAGATTGAGTGCTAATTCTACCACCTGTAGACCTTGTTTATTTCAAAATGTCACTTGTTTTTTATATCTGAAGTGCCAAGAGAGATGTTCTCCCAGGACAGCAAAAATCAGTCATTATTATAACACAGCTATTAAGCCACCCATGTCTTAAACACATCAGTCAAAGACGTCTGTCCTGCAACTATACAGTGGAAAGGGCAGCACGTTATTAGAGAGAAAGAGAGAGAGAGAGATACCAGGGGAGCCAAAATCATTATCTGAATATATCACTGAAGCTGTCTGAATGCTGTAGGACCCACAGGAAAGCCAACATATTGTAAAGGAAGTTTCAGTCCTCTGTGATCATGTAATTTCTCCATAATAATTCCTTCTAGAAACTTCAGTGACTCTGAATCTGGGCTCTGAAACCTCCCACACTTGTGCTTGAGTCATTGCAAAAATTCTGTTTTTCTAGAAGGTTGAGGAAGAAAAAGCTCTTCCATAAGCTCAATTCCTTACCTCCAGGCTCTTTGCAAGTTCTAAAAAAGGCACCTAGCCTCCATTAAGCACACCCTAACATTTAGTTCAGAGTCCAACGGTGAACAGCATAGGAGTAAGAAAGGCAAGAAGAGAAAACCTTCCGAGGGCATCTGCTAGGCCCACGTTGGCTGTCTTGGCAAGACATGTCAGGATGCATTGGTAGTGCGCAGTGAGGCTGAAGATTCCCTACTGGCTGGAACCGAGTCATTTGCCAGGCTTTCCTTGTCAGGGAGAGTTAAACCAGTCACTGATCCTAATTCTAACACTGTTGTTGCAGCATTCCAATTTTTAATCGCTACATGACTTGTCAGGTTGAATATGAGCCACAAGAATAAAATTTAAAAACCTCCTAATAATGAGGGTGTCAAAAATGACTAGCAATTGGTGTTTCTTTCATTACCTTTCCATTTCTTAAAAGTGAAACTAAGGCATAAGTGCCCTCATTTCCGAATGCCCTCTTTTTCATTTCCCCCCCAAGAGATCTCTTCCTGAAATCCACCAAGATAGTCAGTGTAAGTAGCACATTCCTGCACCCCTTACATGGTGTACAGGGAGCTTATATCAGGCTTAAGAGCATAATTTGAAAAGGGGTTCCCCTTCTTCCACAGTTATGGGACAATATGGTGGACAATTAGGTAAAAAAAGAAATGTGCCATATGCCTTCATCCTAGGGTGGCAGCCTCTTTTTGTATCTGCTTTTCTCACCGAGTTTTGAAACCTAAGGGAAGTGAATTTCCTGCCTTCAATGAGCAAGAATGAGCTGTCTTTGGTACGTCACAGTTTGCATACCGCCAATTTGTCTTTAAAGGTCTGAAATTTGAAGTAATTGCAGACCATTGACGCAAGCAAAGTGGAAGACACCCAGAAGTGAAGGGCATTTTTCAAGCTAGCAAACTGACACACACATCCCAGTATTCCTTTCTCCATGACAGAAGATGGTGTGGGGAGAGATGTGCTTCATGCTGTAAGTTCCTGGATGCTGACAAACAAATCAGCTTCCTGTAGGCTCTGAGCTCTCATCTGCAATTGAACTAATTTACCATCTTCATCTGCTGGGGGAATGAAATACAATAACTGATTTCAAAAGACACCAGCATGCTAACAAATATGGGCTGCTCAATGCCAGTCTTTTTCAAAAATTAGCTTACCCTTAGCAGTGTTTCAGTTCACTGATTTCTTCTTGTTTGACGATTTTGTTATAGAATGCTTAAATTCACAGTACTTTCCACAAAAGAAAATCTGCACTAAAATCGCTAATCACTGCAAAAAATGCAGGATCAATTGATTTGGATTGACACTAAAAGTAAACTTACAGCACACAATAAAGCTACATGCAGGAAGAGTTAAATGCAGTTATGCTATTAATACTGATACCAAAAACTGGAACAATTCAGTATTTATTGTGGAAATTTAGTCCAGCATCAGAGCTGAGTCAAGAAAATGGAATAATCCAATTAAAAATTGGTGATGGGGTGAATTTGTCAGTGTTTGAGATGCTGTGGTTTATTTGAAAGGCTGCATATTTTGGATTGAGCTCAATGACTGTTGCAAAATGTTTTCATGAAAAAGAAAAGTTTATCTGGGACTACAAAGGCAAGACATAGAAGGAGAAATTATGGTGTGTGTCTCACCTCCAGACAAGGCAGCTGCTGTAGTAGGGTTGTAAATCCATCAGTGCAACTTACTGCAGCCAACATAACTTCTGAAATCCACCACCATCACCTCTGTAGTGGGGCAGGAACAGGGGCTGTAACTCCCAGGTGTGTTTGGTGTTTGGGGAAATATCCATGGAGACTCTCCAGCCTGTCACTCTTCTTCCTGGAAGCACACGGCTGCTCCAAAGAGCTCTTCATGGCTCCAAAAAAAAGCTAAGGTAGAAGCTGTCCTTTCATTAGTAGAACAGAGAAATTTGCACTGAGTAATGCTCCTTGGTGCTTCTTTGGTCTCTCTGTTTCATTCAGCTGTTATTAAAACCTCTATTCACCTCAGAAGTTAATCAGTGCTACAAAGTCTATGCTATCCCTTCCTTTGGGAAGCTGAAAGGTACATCACTGAAGAGATAACACAATGAAGGTGTGACTTTACACAAAAGCAAAATTCCTGGGCATTTACATTTATTGCTGCTTAACTGATGAATTATGCAGTGCAGTGGCTTTTGTGCTGTTCACCATCCCTGTTGCTATCTCTCCTTCCTGTAAATATGAACTGCTCTGGCAGAACTAATAAGACTTTTTAAGTGTAAATAAAATCTTTCACCAAGGAGCATTCTTCGTTCTATGTCCCAGTTTCAGAAATACACAAAACTAGGATTCAATAAAACTTTCCTAACCAAAAAAAGTACCAGGAGAGGGGCAGAAAAGCCACATTTTCTTTTTTAAAACTCAGAATATGGGTAGTTTGAGTCTTTGTTCGCTTTTATTCTGATCACCAGAGGTTGAGGAAAATCACACTTTTTCTTGAGTTCAGAAAAAGGTTTTATTTTTGTCATTTCTATTATGAGAAAACTGGGATGAATGTGATGGGCTTGGAAATAACTTATAAGTTAAGTTTTGGTTTTGCAGAACAAAATCTCATATTGTTCTGCATAAAGCATGCTTCTTATTATGAAAATCATGAACTTGTATAGACTTGTATAAAAATAAGGTTTAGCCTTTTTAATCTTTCCTGACAACCCAGGGTACTGGAACTGTTTGCCACAACTTGGTTGAGATTTTCAAAAGAGGGAAACAGGATTAAATTTGATTAAGGGTTGCGGTGGTTCAATGTAGGGTAAATTATTTTTATCCATCCTGATTTGACTTTGCATGAGAAATTAAGCTGAGCTTGTACTTTAGCTACCCATGTTTTAAAACAGTGACTCGCTATAGAAGTTTTATTCAGATGACATGAAACTCTCCTTTATCAACTATTCAGTAAATTATCATAAAACATTTCAGGTGTTTATCTTAGACCTCAAGTTCTGATGAATATATTGGAGTAAAATATAAATCAAATTAACCTTACACTTTTCTGTCATTATACAGCCTAAACTTGCCCAACAAACCCTCTGTGCATCTCTTAGTTTCCTTCAATTTAGATTGATTATGTCTTTTACTGGGGAGAGGGCTTTCCTGATAAAAGAATGGCTTAATCTTTATTTGCCTAGAGCAGTTAGAAAAATAAGTGAAGCAAGCAGCCTCCTGTGACTGATTTCTGCACACTTAAGGCAATTCACCCTTGAAACAGAGAATAATTGTTCTCCGTCCTTTTCCAGATATTGTCTTCCCTTTCATGTATTATATCCAAATATTCTTTAAGATTTGAACATTAGAGTAATACAGGATGAATCAGAACCATGCACCAGGCTAGATTTTGCCTACAGAGGCCTATCCAGAGATTTCACAAAAGACAAGGGAAGCCATGCACACATCTAGGAGCAAAATTTGGCCCATAGCCTCCCTAAATTCTGAATAAAAAAAAAAAGAAGAAAAAAATGAAAGAAAGAGATAACTTCTATTTCAAGCAATAAGAAAATAATGTGTGGGCTTTGATCAAACTACTAGGAGTCAAAAATATGATAATATTTAAAGTTGTGCATTATATAGGAATTTACTTCCTAGATGGTGCTCTTCTGGACAAGAAACATGGAGGTGCCTGTGGAAGTTCCCTACTTGAGGTACCATTAGCTTCTGTACCTCAGTTTTGTGTAGATGAGGTAAGAAATGTTTTCGTTTCAGCACCCACAGAGAAGGTGGACCACTATCTCCTCTTTTATTTAGCTCTATTTTTAAAAATAACATTTCTTTCCTTCCTTCAGCGGGTCAAGTGGTTGGCAATGACCAACAAGTTATATGCTTTGTCTTATTCAGAAGGAACCTATGAAACTCTTTTTAGCTAGATTAGGTCCAGCCATAATATTCTTATCTTGTCAGGCTGAGCTTGAAATTGAAACAACTCCTAGAAATCCCAAGTTTAGTAATCCTTAATGTAAAT
The DNA here is from genome assembly GCA_013397155.1 of Irena cyanogastra. Classification (NCBI taxonomy): domain Eukaryota; kingdom Metazoa; phylum Chordata; class Aves; order Passeriformes; family Irenidae; genus Irena; species Irena cyanogastra. The sequence continues at coordinate 635,467 of VWZV01014643.1, read as the reverse complement.
ATTTCTCTATAATTGAATTTAAATTAAATTATTGCTACCCCAGTAACAAAACTGTACCAAGGGTGGGTACAGTAATTCTCCCTGAAACTTTCTTTTTTTGTGACTTCTTCCTCAGAGCTGCATCTTACAAATTCTTTTCTATCAATGGAACCAAGGACACACTGCAAACTTAATCATAAGAACTGCTTTCGAACTGCAAAAGATCAACAAGTTCATCAAGCAATTATTCTTAATTTTAGGGTTGAAGAATGATACAAAGGAAAAGTAAACTTTCCTGTAAGAAAATTAAAAAAAAATTAGTTACAATTTGGAGAGTATTGCTTTTACAGAGCTATCTTTAGCAAATGGAGGCTGAATGCCTGCCTGGAAATACATTTGCTGGAAATGCATAATTAAAACTACAAATAACAAACTGTTCAGAAGTATTTGGTTGTGGTCCTTCAAGAGCTGTAATTATATACCCTGCAATATATATATTGCTGCCTCATAGTTTAGTTCTTTGCACTCTATCTGAAAATGCAGCACTTATGCTTTTCACAGGAAGGGTCTTCCAGTGCCTCCACTGGCAGGGAGACCAGGAAGAGATCTACCTTCATAGGGTAGACTGTTGGGACTGACCCAAAGCTGGAAACTGTTAATACCAAAATGGAGCACAGATAAACTGCTGACTTTATAAAAATCATGGATGTTTTAATAGGATAGCAACTTCAGTTGTGCTCTTCCTTTATTTCATCATACCTACTGTGCTGGACAAATTTGTGCTGGAGAAATTTGTGTCAGCTAATACAGCTCCCTGCAGTTAATTTGGAATGTGTGTGTTTACTATAAATTTTCACTGGAAACTTCTTACATCTGAATGTTGCTTCATCATGCCAGGTTCTTTCAAATACTCATTAACAGTGAGTTAGGATGGACCAATTCTTTACCAGCTGACCCTGAGGAGGTGTTTGTAAAAGAAATCACTGTTTCATGCACCTAGGTATGATATCAATCAGACACTGAGTTGTTGTATAATAACAAGAGAAAGTATGAAGTTAAATAGTCACCTCTTCATGAGTCTAGGCCTGTAAAAGAATACATTTGTTCATAAAACTCTGAGCAGATTAGAAATAGGTGTTATTAATCTTAGATTATAATATAAAATCCAATGTCTGTTTTTCTAAGAGTCTTGAATCAAACACTTTTGACTTCTCAGTCCCTCTGCAATAAAACCTATGGCATTTCTATAATGGACAGTTAGTTGAGGGCATCACCTGCTAAACTCCCAAGCTGTACCAGTTCTTGCAACTGTGCTGCTTGTGGTTCTTCCTTTTGCCAATATTTCCTTGACATAGACTTTCTAAAATACTATGTCCTGTTTTAAAAATAAGGATTTAATAAGTAGACATGAATGGGTGTGTAGTTCAAAAATGCAGCTTGCTAGCACCTCATCCTTTCTTAGCCTCTGCAGTTAGAAGTGAGACGTAATTTTACTGTGACACACTGTGAGAATCTGTATCTCATTGTTGCTTAGATCATGGATGGGCAACAATGGCTTTTTTCAGAGTTTCACAGACTAGCAAACTTAAAGTAGCTCCTTTTAATTGAAACCCAGACATACTTTTAGGTAAAAACAAAACTGAGCTGGCTTGAGTTTTTCCCAAGCCAGACAAAAGAGATTGGAACTTTCCATTGTTTTTGTCTGCCAACCATGCATTGTTAAAGGAATCGAAATAAAGAGGGAAAGGGGTCAAGGGTTATAGAGCTCATATTTCCACTCTACATGACCCCATCTCAGCAATAGTGGGACTCTCGTGATCAGTTCCTGTTGGTCTAACGGAACAGCCATTTCTTAAGAAAAGGAATTACTGCGTACAGTACCTTTGTGACTAACAGAAGAATACCCCAGCTCTTCAAAGGTCCTTTCATTACAGCCTCTGAAGAGGACTCTGACATTACTTTCTTGAGATTATAATGAAAACAGCTGTACTTGTACCAATTCCTCTTTTTATTATTTTTTGTAACAAAACAAGATTGATGTTATGCCACTTTCTGTTCTGTCATGAGAATAAGGTATCACAAATGCTAATAACTACCACAGTAGCAATATGCAGTACTTTGATCTTTTCACTATTCTTTAATTTGGGCAGCTGGCCACTGAATTCCTTCCTTAAAATCTGTGCTGCCTAAAAAACAAAGGGAAAAATGGCCAACAAAATCAAATGTGCACATTTAAAACCATTCATCTGACTAGTCCAATTCAAATCTTGCATGAGTAATGCAAATACCATACTTGGATTTTGTGATTCTAGGCACTGAAATCTTAATACACATTCTTCTAACGATAGATTGTGGCAGAATAAGAAACAGCCCAAACAGCCAATTCTCATTAAAACCTAAAGTTTGTAATCCCTTCATTCTTATTAGTTGCTTTGCCAAAGACTTCTTAAGAGATTATTGAGCTTATTAATGAAAATCCAAAAGTAATTTTAAGTGATTTTTTCTCCTTATAAGATAGTAAAATTAAACACACTGTGGTTGTTATTTTTTTCCAGCATCAAAGGCAATGCAAGAAGGCAGGATCTGGCAACAGCAGCTGTCAAGATTCCAAACCCAAGAAATGGCAAACACCTACTGTCCAAACTATTGTTGTACTGGTAGAAACAGGATAGTAGCCTTTGGTGTCTCTGCTAATAAACCAGAACAGAACTGTGTATTGCCAGTTGAATTTCTTTTCAGTAACTCAACTTTCGGAGTGAATGAGAAGTACAATTTTTCTATTCTTTGCGTGTCAGTTTGGTCCCAGCTCTATCTTCATGACAAGCACCATTAGCCTTGTTTACATGAATACTACAACGAAAATTGTAAAGTGCCTAGTGGTGCTCAGAACTTGCAAGTAAAGCTCTTTAAAACAGAATTTTGGATCTTCACTTCCAACCAACAGCAACAATTTAGATCCTTAAGTTCTTTCCTGGAAGCCACAGTACAACGTTTCCAAAAGCAGAAAGAAATGCCTCATGGAAAATTCAGAATCAGCTGAAGACATAATTTTATTGCATAAATGCTTTTGAAAATATTACTGTTCTGTTCCTTAGTAAATGAAATATAATAATTTTAGAAAATTTAAAATTTAGCTAAATTTGTATGAAATGGAGTAAGAGGAAAAAGGTTTAACAAATACAGTCCCCAAAGCGAAAGCATCATGAGAGAGCATCTACATGTCCAAGTTAATTCACTGTTCAGAGTGTTTTTATTCTCGGTTTCATTTCAAACAGAAACATTAAAGTGATAAGTAAGGAAGCAGCAGAGAATCTGAATTGTTATGTTTGTGAGTTACTGGGAGATGAGATACTGCTTAGAGAAAAAGGAGCCTCCTGAAGTGTTCAAAAAGATGAGAACATTGTATATGCTGTAAAACGAGATTATGAAGTGGAATAAAATTTTAGGATGCATAAAATGAGAGGTATGAAATGGGGAGGCATCTATCTATCTATCTACATATGGTATTTATAGGGAGAAAACCAACCAGGACAGGGGATGTATTGCAATATACTGCAACTGATTTGATTGCGTATATGCTTATGGCTACTCTTATGTTAAGACACATGTAACCAAGTGCATCTTGCTCGTTTGTGAACAGGCTGAGGCAATTTTGTTTACACTGATGTAGCAGCAACTGTGGTCATTTTGCATGGGTATTCTGAATGCAGCTTTAGTTTGGAAGGGGAAGGAGGGAATGCAGCAGGGTGAACAGAGCTTTGCAAACAAGCTATTATAGGAATTGATTTGTGTTGTATTACAGGGCTATTCATTACTCCTTTGCAATTTCTCTGCACACTACATAGTTTTTGTCTACTAATAAAGCTTTGAGTATGCACACTTATTTTTGTCTGAGCATTAGTTTGTGCTTTAGGCCTGGTTTTGCTGCATAAACAATTCCTGACAGTGGTTTGGTCCTGCAGCAGAGCTGCTGCTTGCCTAGGTATGTTTGACATACAGAGCAGATGGTTATGACTGTAAAAGCCTTCCAAAGGCCGCACACCACTGGGCATCTACACTGAATTGTGCAGCTGTTTTCCAGGGCTTGAAGTGCAAGAAAACCAGCAAAATGAGTAGGGAACATGATTGTACAGACTGGAAATGACCACAGTCATTCTACAAATTCAACCTAATGAATTAGGTGTGGTGCTCCTTGTCATTCAAGTATCAGTAAATTCAATTCATGGAGGTATTCTCACTAACAAATTTATGGAAACTGTCATCTGGAGACCTCCAACCTCACATTTTGCATCAGTGATTTAAGCTCAGAAAGTTGTCCACGAACTTCAGAGATTAGTACATCACTACAGATTTAGTACTGCCAACTCTTTGGAGCCAGCAACCTCTTAGGAGAGAACATAAATGTGTGAGGTATGTCCCAAAATATGCTCTTAAATCTGCAACAGGCTATTCATTATACCCTGTAGCTATGCCTATACCAATCACACTGGAGCAATGGCAGGTGGCAAAAACCAGCTATAGAAATAGACAACACAAGGGCTGCAATAGAAACAGAGAAACATCTTGCATGATGAAGGAATATTGCACAGAACAGGATAGATATGGGGCAATAATTCAAAACTTAAACAAGATAAGAGTGATCCTGTACAGAGTAATAGCTGCATAGTGTGCCCATGAGTAGAAGAAAGCCAGGGGAAGAGAGCTTCAAATTTGAACTCTGAGGATGTTATAAGATAGTAGCTAGTAGGAAAAAGGATGTAATATAGAAAAAGGGCATTAGTGGGACCACTCTCAAAGCCAATGATTGACTGAAAGGGACAGATATAATGACAGCAGAGCATTAAAGACAAGATTGGTAGAGTATCAGAAAATTCTTGGTTACCTTAGACTGTAAAGTAAAAAGACACATGCAAGACCTGTCTGATCATTTCAGTACTTGAGAACACGTTTCATACTAACCCTCTTTTTTTCTTTTTCCCTCTATACTAATGGCTTTTTTCTTACAACAGTTTATTTGTTCCTGCTGAGATATGTACACATGCACATGTACACACTGCCTCATGCGCCTCTGCAGCTAAGCATGACCCAGAGTACAACATTATCTTCCACATTTGTTCAGATTCCTGAAAAAATACTCAAGGGAGGCAGCACAGATATGATTTATGGATGCCAATTTGTCCCTCTGTCTTAACAACACAGCCAAGGTCTGACCTTCCCCAGCTTCCAGGGGTTTCTGAGTAGAGGAAGGTAAAAAAAAGAATCACCAGACTATTATAGATGAAAAGAGCCCTGAAAATGGAAAAATGTTAATTAATACATCATATATCCGTAACCCATTTGGACTTTTACTTACCTTTGCCAGTTAAGATATTCAGATGAGGCACTGGGACTATACATACTTTAAAGGAAGGTGTGTACATAGCTGTAAAGGAAGGTGCAGTATCTTTTTCCTAACAAGAGATTTAAATTATTTTTTAATATATTTTGTGAATCACTGCTAAAGAAAGTGGCAACTTCTCAAGCTTTTGGGAAAAAAAAAAAGGAAACAAAAGAAAAGCCTTTGGATGCCCACAGTAGGTGGCATCAGCTACTGACCTACCTACTAATAAGGCAAATGAAAGGAAAACAGCCTGAGAGGGAACTAAATAGCAGAGAGCCGAAGTCTTGAGGGGACAACAGGCAAAAGAGGCATATAGTGCTTAATTCACCCTGACTAAAAAGCTCTGTCAAACCGCAAGTTGAAGATGCTACCATTACAACAGGAAAAAATAGTTAATCGTGAAAAAATAGTTAATTGCATTATACTCCTTTGACTGGAATACTGCTGGAATACATGGCTGAACACAGAAAGTGTAGTAAGAGTCTTTAAGAAAATAACATAGAGCCTGGGAGGAAGCACTAGGGCTACTTAGGCTTCTGCTTGCTGTTACAGGAGCTCCATCCTAGTGGATGATCTATGGGAAATAGCTCTGAAATCAAATTAACTGAGCTGCTCTGGCTTCATAACCAGCACTTTGTGCAGTAAACAGAAACATGGGACAGAATAAATTAAATGGAAAAGTCAGAACCATAAATGCCTTCCTTGGCTGCGGAAATGTGCAATGCTTATTAGAGTTCCTAAACCTGTTCCTGTCCCTTAGAGTGTCCCTGGAATATTTAGAAAACATTTCCTTAGAGCCTGAGTACAAATACAGACTTTTAATGTGTCTTTAATAATCACAAACATTGCTCTTAAGCAGTTCGTTGTTCCATTTTTTACATTTACTGAATATCAACATTAGGGTTTGATTAATTAATTAATTAATAGATTTAATACTTGGGTTAATGTATTTTTGATAATTCTATATTATTAAATTGATATACATATATTTAATAAATACATAATATCTGGTGAAAACAATGTCCTGAAAAGCCTTTTTAGGAACTTTCTTTGACGTGGGACAGTTCTGCTACTACTGATATAACTCCATATTATTTTTGGTTATTCATTTTTCACTGTTACTTTGCCATTTGACTCATTTTATATTTATAATATGCAACATTTGGTTTGCTCCTTAAGTCTGAAATAATGCAGAAAGCACAGCGAAATTATTTTTTAAATGTATGTATTTTTGTGTGTTTTATTGGCTTAAGGGACAAGAGGATTGAAGCATTGATGTCTTCTCGCAAGTTTCTCAGTTTAAAAAGAAAAAGGAAAAAAAAAAGAAAAGACGCATCTATATAGAATTCTTGCCTTTTTGTTTGGACAGATCCTTGCAATTTCTTCCCATGGCTTTAGTGACTTGAGGAAATTTCTCATATAGTCCATATCGTCAGCAGGATTCTTTCCCAGATTTCTCACCCTTTTTAATTTGTATCCCCTAGTTACCTGCTGCATCCTTTCCTTCCCCCTCCCTTCTCCAACACTAACAGGCCTGCTGGAATCCACCTTCTAAATGAAATCAGTCAAGTCACCTCAGCTTTGATTGCCTTATTCCCATGCTGTAGAATGAAAGCACTTTATTGAATCAAAAATGTTCTACATTCAATTGCCATAAATAACAATGCACAGCAAAGAACTTAAGCTATCGACATAAACAATACAATATGAAACTGTGCTTCAAACCAGATGCTTCTTTATTTCTGCCCAAACAGTTTGAAGAGCCTGTTAAAATGCTTCAAGTTGCTGTTTACAGAGGGTCAAACGAACATTTTTCAATGCAATGTGTCCCTTCTGGTTCCTTAATGATTAAATACAGTGAAACAATAGTCATTTAAAATAGCAAAAGAATATCTGATGATTTTTTGTTGTTAGGATTGTTAAAATAGGAGGAGTTGAAAAGCTTTGTGTGAGGTGAGAGAAAAATGCTCTGACAGGATCTGAGCCACCTCAAAGATTTTGACAATTTGTCAAAAATCACTGCACTTGTCAAGTAGCCTTTTTGCAGAACACTCGGGAAAACAAGCAGCATCTTTCCTTTGACGGGATTGGCAAACACTTTTTCCCACAATACCCCCAAAATGTTGTGTTTTGTGTGTGCTCCATCTCCCTTCACCTCCTCCCCCCACGTGAGGAATCTCAAACACTGATCTTCCTTCCTGGAGGAAACAACCAGTCCAATTAAAATCTGTGTGCTTGTGCTGTTGACAAAGCATTCTCTGCAATCCCAAGACTCCAGATTTGCCTCCTGGATCCTGCTCCTGCCAGGACCTGTCCTGTCCTGTTCACCTATGCCAGGATTCAGCCTACTGTAGGTATTTCACTTGGCTGCATATCATTAAATTGCTGTTCATCTGAGTTTTGTTGGTAGAACTTCAACCTTTAGAATCCACTTTCATCTCTTAAATAGACCTGACTTTCACTGAAAAATACTCTGTGTTTATGTAAGTACCTGGTTTGTGGTAGTTGGGAGTGGAGCTGTGGCCCAGCCTCATCCCCAATGGGTACAGCTGTGAGAAGCAGGTGAGCAGCAATGCCTTGACTCTACATGGTCTGGAATAAAATTGCATTTCTTTTCACACTTTATCAAACCTTTGTTGGAATCAAGAAAAGCAGAGCTATCAGGTCACTGTATTTCTGTTGCACCTCCATGGAGTATTGGTATTTGTGACCTCACTCTTACCAAGTACTTAAACCTTGCAGAGCAGTGTTTTGTTGCACAATAAAAGTGAAGCCAGCAACATTTCTGTTAAATTCACATTATCATGTTGGAGAGTCTGACTCTCTATATAAACATACACAGCATGCAAACATCAAAATAGCAATAACAGGTAATAAGTTTTTGCTGTGTGAACTTCCTTACTTAGTTACTCAGCTTCCTCGTGTGTTAGGATCTTTATAAGGCATATAAATAATAAATGAGATTCTTATTAAACTGGATCAATTTATATCAGGTAAATAAGTGCTTTTCTTAAGTTTATGGTGATTAATATGATGGATTTCATGGCACTTTTTTCTAAGTTGAATGCTTGTTTCAAGAGATAAACCCTCAAAACTTCTTACCTCCACAAAGGTAAATTTATACTCCTGTCTTTGTATATGGGGCAAGAAAATACAGGGAACCTTCTTTCCTACTTTAAAGCCTTCTCAGATGGGACAGAGGCCTGGGAGTCCCTAATTCTGGTGAGAACAACATTTTCATTCCTATGCTTGGTGTCCTAAAAGGGCCATGAAGTTACTGGTGGATATCAATTATAAACCAGCCTGCAAAACTGGCAGGACAGAGAGTGGTTGGTGGTGCACTGGTGAAGTTATTCTCGTTTGGATTTGACTGCAGGAGCTTTTCAGTGCCTGTGGGGTTGCTGTCAGACAGAGTGGGAAAGGGTTTTCAGTCTGTGTGGTGTAAGGCAGCATGCAAAGGTCTCTGCTAGCCTGTTAGACGATTCACAGCAGCTTCTGGTTAGTATGGAGAGAAACAAGTGTAAGAAGAATGACCTGTATATATATGCATACATTGACTAATAAAAGCTATATAAAAAGATTATAAAAATGTGGGAGCTAGTCAGGTGCATGGGTTTTGCAGCAGCTCCCCTCTGTCCCCAGCCCCAGATTTATTTTGCAGACTGCCCTCTTCTCCCTCCTTCTTCTCACTAAATCCTCACCAATGAGCTCAGACTGCAAAATTCGGGGTTGGGATGACCAGTCAGATTATGGCTTTTTTTGGATGAAAATCAAGCAAAATAAGTAAGAAAAGGTCACGAGCATGTTGAAAATCCCACTAGCCATCACAGACAGGTACAGTAGCCAGGCTGCCTCTCACAGACTCCATTTCCACAGATAACAACTGCTGCCCATTAGGCCCAGCTCAGCTGCAGACATTAAGCTCTTTGCACTGCATGAACCCATACTAAGTGAAGTGCATCACTGTAACTGACTTTCTATATCTCTGCCTTAGCCTCTACCTTAGCTTCCCCCAAGAACTATGGTAGAAATAATGGCATTTGTTCGTTATTGTTCCTGCTTTAGCTCCCTTTAATTACGAATTTGTCCATCCCAGCCTTTCTGCCTTCAAGAACAAATTCTGAAAGTACATAGGAGAGAAAAAGCTGTAGGTTTTACATCATGGCAAAAGAGTTTCCTGTCCTCAGGTACTGTATTCCAGATTTGTTGGAAATGTGGAGTAAAATATTAGCCTTCTAAGGGCTTGTGCCAAGTTTACACTGTTAAACAGAACAGAAATTTTGGCTGGGATCCTTTGATATATAGGGTACAAGCCATTTAAGTTTAGTTAGGCTGCTTTCCAAGTTCCAGAAAGGATCTAGTGAAAGAATGAAGCATATTAAGGCTGTGGCAGACCCCTGGTATTTGGCCATATTAATTATGAATTCTAACATGATGATATTGTTTAGGTTGCAGAAAGAGTAGCTAAGCACTGAATGGCTTGCTTAGAGGATAGTAACAGGTACTACTAATATTAAAAATCATTTAATAATTAAATAGAATGACAGGAGATTATCAGAATTAACTGAAATCACTCCTGCCTTCAGGCAAAATGATGGGCAAGATGATCCCCCTTTCTGATCATTATAGTACGATTAATTCTATGATTTTCTGATCCACTTTCCTCAATTTCTTTTGGGAAATCGTGTGTCTATCTATGAATATGTACAGGACACTGAAGAAGTTTTCTCACAGCTTTCTGAACCTTCCAGGAAGAGGATAGAAGTTTTAGACCACGTCCTCCTTGCACAGAGGATGGACAGGTAGTGAACAGAGAAAATACAGTATCAGCTTCTTTCATCCATCCTCCTTTTGACCTTTTGCCACCCTGTGCAGACTCGCCAGCACTAGCTTAAAGAGGAGACTTGGTGGAAGAGAAGGGGATGGTATGTTTTGCTTCCTTTTAGGAAGGTTACAGCACAGTCCTTGCATGCACAGTCACCTTTCTCCTCAAGTTGAAAGTCAGTCCTTCATGAGTTCACATCCAGGGACATTTCATAAGATTGTTTTACTCCTTGATGTTATCTGGGCTTATGGACATTTTTAAAAATATATCTTTAATACTGAACTGGTAATTCCCTCTCCCTGGCTAGCTTCCTCAGAGGGTTGTTACTTTTCTGTGCTGTGTATAGATCTGTAAATTACTTTATTTTTCCCTATGTTTCATAGAACAGTTAGATAATAAGTGGTCGCTTTTTCCTCAGAGGTTTGAAAACGCTGTCCTCACTTGAGTTTTGGGCTGCATTAGCTTAGTTTGAGAGTCATGAGTTTCTGCTGCCAGCAGACAGTTACTGTCTTCAGGACAGTTCACTTAAGATGAGATGTTCACTTAAGAACATCCTAAAGATAAATGAATTTCAACTCCCCAAATTGTCAATATTAAGTAATTTCATAGCTGACCTTTTGAGATATTTGTGTAAGAATTGTTGGCCCAGCCCACACACTGTACCGAAAAAACTGCACCCATCACTCCTCTGCCTGAATTGGCACGGCTTTTGAATGAGCCACAGAAATGTGTACTTGAAGGATTTTCTGTACATGCAAACTGGGGTCTTTGGCAGCTCCAGCAAAGGCTGGAATATAGGCCTGAACTGAATAACTTGCGTGTACAAGTGGAAATCAAGCCACTTTTGCTAACACAGATGTAAATCCGGAATATGCCTTTGACAGCCACTGGTGCTTACACTGCACGGGCAAGGAAGCAGGGCCAGAACAGAGATCTGGAATGCTGCCAAGTTGAAGCAATATTAGGTTGATACCTGTTCTGAAATCCAATAGAAACCATCATCTCCCAGTTTATCAAACCACAACTACAGATGCTTAAATAAAAATGAAAAAACCCTTGTGTGTTCGTGAAATCTGGCCTTTATTTTTTATCACTCTCATGACAAAAAGTGTTAGAAAAATGTCTTAAACCACTACTTGGGGATTTCCTCCAAGCACTATGCCAGCTGCTCTCAGCCTCCATTGTGAAACGATGGGCTGCTGGCATAGCCAAAGTACTTTACACTCCAGCAACCACTGGATGCATAGCAGCCCTTTGGGAGTCATTACCAACTGGTGTAATTTAGGGCAGCCCTGAGGCAGCTCTAAGTCACAGTCTTCAGGAACTGGAGGCTATAAAGGTGGCATAACACCTCTCCTCTAGGTCTATAATCTGCAATAACATTTACAATACAGACTGCATCATATTATTTCCATGTTTAATTAGAGTACAGAATATCAAACATTTTGCTTTAACACTACCCCGTGTGCTGTTACTGGCTCTGTGTGTGATTTAATGGGTGATCAATCATTCACATATCAGTGGTGATGTAAACCTGATGTTCATTTGCTCTTTTTCACTTCATGCATGGATCTCATGTAACAAGAAAAGAAATATCTATGAGGAATCTGGTAGCTCTGCATTGCTGTTAAATCTCAGCAAGCCCTCTTAGAATTCAAGAAATAAGGTAGCATCAGTTTACAGACCAGCTTTTCAGTGGCATCATTCCAAGTCTGTGCTATTGGCCAGCGTGGCTTATCCTTTGCTTTCATAGCCAAATATGCAATGCTTGACATGTCAAGTCAGCTGCTGTTTTTTTCTTTTAAGAGTGGGTATTGTTGATACAGCTGTGAAAGAGTCCTTTCTCCTTTCTAAAAAATTATCACTAAATTGCATTAACCAGAGAGAGACCCTCTTCACTGGATCAGCACTTAACAAAAAGTGCCCTGTCATCATTTTCCTTTCACTCTCTTCTCACTACCCTTCTGATCTGATGCTGCTGTCCACTTATATTTCAAACAAGTATTATCCTGCCATTTGTCTTCAGATATCAACAGGAAAATCATCTGCAAGAAATTGGAAGGGTTAGACCCGGTAAAGGAAAAATTGTGAGATTTATGCCATTGTTTCAGGCCAGAGAACTGAGCCCAGCTGAGCTCAGGAATTAGATAGGACCAAGGACAGCCAGGGTTGGTGGTGTCTCCATGGAAGGAGAGATGTAGGAGGTGGATGCCTGACAGGGTCGTGCTGGGGAAGCAGAGCTGCAGGAGCTGGCAGATTTGGAGTGTCTGTGTGCCCAGGGCATGAGGAAGAGGCTGGGATTTCCCAGGTATGCTAGGCACAGAGGACACATGGATGCCATTCCTCTGTGCTGCTCTGCAAGTGCATCCATGCAGCTCTAAAAGACAGCTCCAAATGCTCCTTTCCAGGAACAAAAGCAGGAAAGCAACCTGAAACCTGCCAGGGAAAAGGGAATAACTATTTTGCCAAGTGATAGCTTCACGAATTTGCTATAATTGTAGTAATAAAACAGAGCTGACAAGTGACGACTTCTCTGAGGTGCTTTTAACCTTAATAAGAGCTCCATTAATTTTTCTTATTATTGATAAAGCAAATTAATACATATCTCCAAACAAGCAAAACATAAAAAGGCATCAAAACCAAACTGAAATAATTGAATATTATTTGTAGAGAATGACATTAAAATGATGTAAATCTTCTTTTGTAAATTAACTTCATGCATAACTAGAAATGATTAGCATGCATATATACCAGCCTCTGTTTGTAATTTTGACACACATCCTAATAGACTTGGGGTGCTTTATTCACGTACACTCTGAAAGTATTATTCTGTGTGAATGCACAGTAACTCTGAGAGAACCAGAGGGAAGACATGAAGCTGGTGGAAGTGCTGCCACTGAGCCTTCCAGGCCATAAGGGAGGATCTCCCTCCCACGGCAAGGACACCGGCCAGATATCAACTCTTCCACATAGCTGGGAGCCTCTGGGCACTCCTGAAATCATTGGCAGTGCATATTTTAGTACAAGCACATACAGTGCTTTTAGACATCTACGGCATGGGAGTTCATATCCCATGGCAGTGGGAATTTTACTAAGTTCAGAGAAGGAGCAAGGAAACTTTTAAATTAATATTTTGGCAGATATACAGTCTTCATTACAAAAACCATGATCTTCTTTAGCTTCACTTTCCAAGGGACAGTGTGGAAGAATCATTGCAAGCAAATATCACTAAATAAACACATATTTGCTTGGGCCAATTTTCAAGATTGTTCAAGCAGTTATCTAAAATCTGTGTTTGGATGATTGGTGGTAGGTTGATAAGAAAGTTATGACAACTTAGTTAAATTTTTCAGAATTTTACAGTAGATTATCAAAGAAATGAAATAAAAATATCCCCAGATTTTGTAACAGCTCTTACATGAATCCACAAATATGCATTGCCTTCTTCCCGGAACAAAGCCAAACAAAAATCTGATGTTTTGTTTCTAACATATCAGTCCCAACAGCCCCCAAAAGAATTAAACTTTAACAGAATATTTTATATTAATTACTTAATTCAAATAATTTATTTTGTGCTTTATACTTAAAACATTAGAAGTTCATAAATGAGTATCTGAATGATGAGTGGTTAGGGAATACTTGAAAAATTCACAGAAGAAATCAAGATCCCTTTCACCAATATCTTCTACTGCTGTGCACACTTCAGGTAGAGCAGATGTGAACCCAGCCTAAGCCTGGGCCTGCCATGTGCTGGGAATTTGGAAAGCTCTCTGTACGTACTTGTTTCAAAACTGGGACTAAACTGAAAACCTCTGCCAAGCTCTTGGTGTCTTGAAAGCCTTAAAGAATTAAATGCTCCCTCATGTGTTTGTGACAGACTTTGTTTTAGTTCTTGTACCCTATGTAAACAATAACGTTTGTGAGCTAGCAGTGGGCACTTGGGAATAAAAGGATAAACAAACAGGAATATTAAATACTGTAGTTTTTTAAATTTCTGAGATACAGATATAAAGCCTTATTTTAATTAAGCATTTTCTACTTCTGTCTGCATCAGTATTAAAGTTGCAAATTTATCCAAGGCAATTTAGTGTTTGAGCAGAGAGATAATAATCCACATTTAGTGAAATTAGCCAGGAGGGTAAGCTCCTGTCTAGAATTATTTACATTCTTTGACCCTTTAGGCTCAACTCTTTATCCAATCAAATTTATCTAGCAGAACTTGTAGCCTGACTTGTTTGTGTCATACACATTTGGCATTAAGGCTGCAGCAGAATTTTGCAAGTATCTGGCATGTTCTTGATAGCACATCTGGTGAGTATGGACACTGTTCATTAGAATAGCTTTGCAAACTGATAACACGCCAAAGCTTTGACAAAAGTACTTATGGTAGATGCCAATCATCTTTCTTTGCCAGTTTAAACATGCACCCTTCTGGAAATAATTTTTATCTATTCTGGCACATAAAACATAATGAACAATATCTTCAGGCTTTGCAAATGAATGCAGGTCTTGTATTACTTGTACTTGTATTACTGCAAGTGGATCACTAAACAAATGGAACAGACAGAAGGATGGTGTTTTTTTTTCTTTTAAGAGTAAATCTGTGAGAATCACCAGGCAGAGTGAGTAAGTCTGTGACAAGTAAGGACTGTGTGAAGGACAAGAGGACTGGGGATGTACAGTGCAGCTACAGCAGTCACCAGCACAGTCCTGGTGTGAATGACAGAGCCTGAAATGGGCCCTCCAAGAGGGATGAGACATCATTCTGATCTGAACTTCTGTTGCACTCGGGGACTGCACTTAATATAGATTCTCCTGCCTTTGTTGCTGTTATTTGCACATAGATTTTAATTTGCTAACTTCCTAAAATACATTTCAATAGTGAAACAATGTTAATAATGAAGTGGGAAAAGCCCAAAAACTTAAAAAGAGCCATAAATTTTCAGGAAGTTGCACAAAAAAATTACAGACTATTGTTGCCTTTCACATGAACACATTGGGTTTCTTTTAAATATGTAGGTAGAATATTTCAAATTTGCTGAATACAGTAGGTATTTATGCTTTTATTTTAAATGGGGATTACAAATTATTCGCCTTTTGTCATGCACAATATGCATATTGTGGTGTGGATATTGTGTTACCAATTCACTGTAACTAAGTACTTTGGCACTTAAAAAAAAAAGCCATTTTTGACCCGAAAGACCATAATGGAGCCTTTCAAACTTGTTTAAGGCAGCTGCCATGCTCTGAAAAAGTCATACAAAACAAGCTGTATGTAGAGCAATTTAATATGTAGAAACGTGCATTTTCAGTAAAATACAATGGCTGGCTCAGATTATTTTAAATTAAAAAAGTACTGGACCTCATTATCTTCTGATGGTGAGGAAGGCTTCAGATTAGCCCTGTCAATAGCTACTAACTAGCAGGTGAATTTACCAAATTATGTTGCCTCCTTACTGATGAGGGTGGTACCATATATGCACAATGTGAGCTTTCACGGGTGTATGAAAGCAGCCTCTTAGCACTGAGAAACACTAAAAGAACCAGACAATTCAACCAAAAATGTATTTTAAAGTATTTTTAGTGGTTTAAATAAAAACACATTCTTGTTTTTTTAATGTGGTTTTCAGTATGTTCCATCTTTTTAAATTTAGCCTATTGCGTCAATATTTTATATGTCATCATGAATGCTGTCCTCTTGTTAATGAAATAATGATTCAAGCCACAAAATTAAAACCAGCTGCTTTGTCAAATTCTGAGCTTAAAAACAATTCTGTAAGATTATTATGGAGAAAATATACATAACCTTGATAATCTGTTGTTGGTAATTAACTGCTGGGGCTAAGGGTTGCCTTCAGTTGCCTCATACCAGGGCCCTGATGCCATCTGGCAAGGCCTGGGGGTGTCACCAGTCTCCTAGTGCCAATTCAGAAGAAAATAGGGCTCTACAGACTCTCTGATGCATTTGCCAGTGGGTGTTGCAGATACCCTGGATATCACTGGACTCCTGTGTATCAGTACCTAGAGATTCATATCTTGAATTCTTAGTATGATATGTATTAATATGAAGGGTGTGTGTGTGTGTTTGTATTTACTATGGAAGTATTTATGAATCCCCATAAATGTTCAGAAATGTGTATGTGTTAAATAGCTAACTTAAATTTGCTATACAAATTACAATTTTTCCCCCTAAAAGATTATTTCTCTATTATTTTATTTTCAGCAAGACTACTGCTCACAGTATTGCCTCTTCCACTAAATAATTGTTAGAAGTTCTAAACAAAGAATCAAATGATGGAGCCAAAGCACACTGAAATCAACAGGAGTCTTTTCACTGACTTCAATGGTCTTTGAATCAGCATCCAAATACTAACTGTTGCTGACCATATTTACAACCACAACATTTTGTGTGACACTCTGCAGGCACAATGGTGCAATTTACTTGGGAAAACAAATGGAAACACATTCTTAGATGGTGTGACCGGTACTACTGCGCACTGAAAAACTAGGTCCTGTGAATCTCAGTTATATCACTAAAAAATAATTGATTCAGCTGTGCATGTGAGGACATATAGACAGAGTCTGTCCAGGCCAAAAAAGGACTCACACTGATGCTTCTGAAACCACTGCCAAAGAAGAAGAGCTGTTGTTAGAGTTAGTATATTCACATATCAAAATTAGAATCAGTATTATTTTAAGAATGTTTGCATAAATCATAGCTGCTGCAAAATTTCTAAACAGAGCGAGCTGGTGTTTGTTGTTTCCAACACTAATTAATCAGTGGTAGTCACATTAGACTTACACAGAGCATGCTTGTATTGGCATGTCTGATTTCAATTTTAGAAACTACCATGAATTTATTAATTTGCTATTTCATAATATAACACATCTAAGTAATATACAGAGTGTTTCCAGTGTCTGATGCCTGCTGTAGGTAAGCTGGGGGGGTCTTTCCTCATTCCCTACCTGGATATGTAATGCAATAACAGACATTGCACATTACAATGACATTCCATTATGTTGCACAGCATCATATATTCTTAGCTCCCGAGGGAAAAAATGACCAGTGCAAATTGAAGCTAGCCCGTGGACTCAGCCAATAGTTCACTGGATCTCAGCCAGATACATTCACACTTACATACACCTACAAAATCATGACTTTAAGTGATATTTAGTAGATTAACATCCAATTAAAAATACATTTTGATCCTGTTGCAATAGCGTAACAGAAATATTTATGGAGCACACATTGCAGAAGAGATTAATTTCAGTGTGCCCTCTTGAAACCTTTGAAGACATTAGCAGCTCTCCAAGCATGTTGACTATCTGGACAATGAATTATTATATCCTTGTCAAATTTTAAATATCCTGCTGTTAAAAATATTAGTCACAGGAACTGCTTGACAACAGTGTCGCAGTAAATTTATTAGTCTGTATGAACATGGATAACCTGATACACAAAATCATCTCTTAGTGTCTGGCATTCAGTGGTAAAAGCTGAGCACTGAAAGTTTCCTTGGAGCGTTGGCAATACCCTGCCAACAGATATACTGTACGTGCCATTTAAACCAGCTGAGTACTGCTTTTCCTCTCCCTCCCTCCAGTTTTTCCATTCCCCAAGGGGCAATCCTTTGGTGCACAGCCCATTTAAGTCAAACAGCTATCATGTAAAAGTGAAGATGAGCAACAAAGCACATCCAAGGGAAGCAAGTTAAGATCTAGGCCTTGAGGTTTGAAGGGGGGGCTAAAGAAACCGAGCCAAAGAAATTCTAAAAAGGCACTTTTTTAACTTAAAAAAATAAGATTAGAAACTGGCTTGTACGAGCCCAACTGTGATTAAAAAAATAAACCTTTTATAGTTAAGACAGAATTTTTTTTCTTTTTGTTCTTTGACTTTTCCTTGCAGAGAAAGAGGCTATCTTCACTTAATCAGAGCAAAGAAAGAGTGGCTGAGGCAGAAGCAGCATCATGTGGGTGAAGGTCAGGCCAATTTTCACCCATGTGATGCTGCTTTATCACTCGTGGAACAAAGATTAAGGCCTTTCTTTCTTTATCCTTTTGTGCTTTCCCCCATTACTTTAACAGATCTGAACAAATCCCAGGCAGTTCATCCAAAAGTTCCTTTTAGCTACATTTAGTTCAGATCCTCTAAATTCCACATAAGACTTCATGCTATACCAACATGAAGAGAATATAAAATCCACATGTGTAGGGAGAAAAATGTTATAGAAAAACACAGAAATCATTGCAGAATACGATGACATCAAAGGCCTTTTCAGTTGCAAGAAACTAGGCACATCCAGGAACCAGAATTATCGCTATTTTTATTCCCTTATTTTTAAAGGAATATGTTTTTCTGCTGCACCAAGGGGCTGCATAAATACTGATGTTTGTTAAAGATGAATTTAACATCATAAAAATCTACTTTAGCTCCAAGGTTCTGAAAAAAAAAAAAAAACCACTAGAAAATGCCAGTTTGTTGCTGCCTGTAAGTAACTGTAAAAATGTTATATCACAAAAATTAGCTTACATTGCGTATGTTTACAGATCTTGTCAGTAGCCACCTTAATCAAACATACCAGAATTGCATCAACTGCAGAAATAGGTCAGGATGTAATTTTTACACAGAGTACCAGGGGACTGATTGAAAGGGCATTTGTTGGATTTGACTGTGCTTTTCAGCCCTTTGGTTTTATTCAGGTGGGAGAAGCAGCCCTTCCTAGCTTGCTGTTTCTTTCAAACAAGCTTCAGGAATGCCTGTTGCATTTATTTAATTTATCAATCTCTTGATATCTTAAAATAATCAGTACAGTACACTAAGTCAAATACTAGCAATCAGTTATGTAGTCAAAATGACCAGAAGGTAAATTTATATCACTTGTCTCAGCTACCCATAACACCTTTCTGGATACACTGACTCCACAACATTTAAAAGATTAAAAGGTGTGGAAGATAAAGCAGTTAAGCATTTAATAAGTAAGACAGGTATCTTAATGTGACTCCTAGCATTATGCCAGTGGTGTTTGTACCCCCACAGTGATCAGAGCGTGCTTCCAGATTTCAGATTCCCTGTTTCTATGCAATCAGGGTAAATGCTACTCTTCTCCTAATGTGGTTTTAGGAGAGTGGGGAGAGCCCTGCACAAAGCATCAGCTGATGCAGCTTTTCATATGAGGCACTAAAAAAATTGGTTTATCCTTCTGTACTGTATGTTATGATGTACTAGAGTGTCCCCTGAATTTTTTGAAGTTTTATACTCTTCATGTCTACAGGACTAAAATCTTGGCCTTATACTGAAGTCAACAGAAATGTTCTTTGACTGCAATGAGTCCAAGAGAAATATTTCAGCAGTGGGTCCCTTTGAGTAATTTTGAGACATGCAAACCACTAGTATAGGTGTGAGAAGTCAGTATCTGAAAACTGCTTGGATAGGGTAATATACAAATGTGCTCTCACCGAGGCTGACAGGAGGCTAACATATTGTTATGCATACATTTCTTAAGAGTAGTGTATTCATATTACTTATACCTGAAAATATCATCCTATACATTGTCCAGACTTCTGATGCAACTCAAAGTGTTCTCATTGTCCTGTCAAATCAGATGATAGCAGCAGGTTTTTGGATTCTTTTAAACAGAAAATGCCAGGAAGTTTCTGCCATGAGTACTGATCAACAAATTGGGTTAAAAAAAGCTGCAAAAACCTCTCCTGTACCAACCTAAATCCCACCTCCTTTCTTCAGAAAAGATCTTTGAAATGTGTTTCCTCTGGCTGTTTTGCTAGGCTTTAATCAGGTGACAATTTAACGCTCTTGCTGAGATTCCTTGGATGGATATTTCTAACAAAGTTTAAATGTCTTTCAAAGTAGTTAAATCCAGATGAGAAATACTAGATATTTCTTAAACTCTACAAACACTGATTTTCAGGCAATGTATGTTGTCTCAGTGCAAGTGAAGGGCTGAGAGCAGTGGCTACAACTAGTAAGACATGACAAACTCTGAGACTGAGGCTTTGCTGCTCTGAAGGTGTTTCTGCACTCTGTCCACCCCTTGGATTGTACTGTGTGCTTTTCATCCTCTATTGGAGGAATATGAATTTGAGTAAATGCCATGTGACAGTGCGGCTGCTGTGGAATTTATTCATTTTTCTTGAGTAGAAGATCAATTAGTAATTACTTAAGGGCAGTCCTTATAGGCCATCTAGGTTGGCCCTTAATTAACCAACAAGACATGACAGGCAATGTATTTCTGGGCAATTTAGCACATCTCTTAGGGAGTTTTTAAGGCATGAGGCCGAAGGTCAAGTGACTTTAACCACCTGAGAAGTGCAGAAATCCCTTAGAAATACACTGTCTAGAGTGACTTATTGCTGTTATTAAATGGAATTTGTGAATAAAAATAAGAAAGACTGTCAGCCTCAGGCATGAATAGGGCATTATTAACATGGATATGACATTGTTGACAGCTAATCTAAAGCTCCATTTGTGTCCTGAGCTCTAGACCTGTTTCTTTATACTGTATATTAATACAATGTTACATTCTTCATACATTTTTACCATAGCTGTTTGGTGAGACCAAGGGACATAGATTTTTGGGTTTTTTTTTAAATTTGCATTGGATTTTTTTTTTTTTTTTTTTTTTTTTTTTTTTAGGGCTGAAATACAGCAATTAAACCTTGTATGCCTAAGATCCCATTTTTGGACTATATCACAGAAGTCTCTTGAAAGAACAAAATATCCTTCCTAGGATGTAAAATCTCTATTCCTGACGTACCCTCCCCTGCCATCCTGAGGTCTGCCCTGAATTTATCTCCTCCCTGGCTCAGCTGCTTCCTCTGTCCCCTGCTGCTGAGCTCAATGTGCCTGATTGTCTGTACATGTCAGTGCCTTCAGGTTGAGGAAGTGCACCAGAGCAACATTCACATGTAGAGATGAATAAACAGAGTCAATTCTAGCACCTTCATCTTACCTACGTTTTTGTCTTTCTTTTCTTCTTTCTCTTTTTAAATTCTTTTTCCCCCACAACGTGAATGTAAACTTTTAAAGTGTGTAAGTGCTTTCCTAATACCTTGAATTAAATACACATGGTAACATTGCCAAAGCAGAGCTTTCCTCCTGAAATTTGGAGTTGCAGAAAATGGACAAGAAACTGAACATCTGTTGTAAATATTATCTTTTGCCAGACTGCTTGTGTATAGATGTAGATATTTTGGCTTTGCTTGTTTCCATTGGCTTAAATTGTTCTTGGGTTTCTTGATTTGCCTGTTGTTATCCTCATGCTGATACGTGTTTCTTGATTCTGTTTGTTGATGCACAGCAACAGCCAATTCTAAAGGCCAACATCTTTTCTTGAGCGAAAAAGTGGCAGAGTCACATCCTGACCGGCACAGCTCCATCATTTCCACAGGAATTACTGGAAGGTTGCACATTTGTGATCTTGCATTGATGGGGGCTCCAGCTGCCCAGGGGTTTTCCTGCTCTCCAGCCCTGCAGTGCAGTGCAGGGTGGTGGAGGAGACGTTCTCTTCCCTGAGCATGGGGCAGTGTAGGGGTGCTGGGGAGAGCAGCTCCACCGACCTCTGCCACAGCGCCGCTCGCCTGAGCCTGATCACTCCCGAGAGTGCTGGACTGTGCTGCCAGCCGGCTCTGACACACACAGAGGATCTCTGTTTTCCAGGAGGCAGAACAGCTACTTAGCATGTGGTGTCCAGTTCTTCTGCACATTCACAAGTACGTCTGGTGTGTTATGAAAGTCATGGATTTATTGTGCATACCTCAAATATTTTAAGGGTATTGAACGCGTATCTTTGTCTGGGAAATCCTGGGCAGAAATGTGGAAGTAGCGATGTGGATTCTTTGTTTAGGCTGACAGGAACTAAACTAGGGCTCTCCATGCATGCAGATAATTTGGGGGAATTGTTGTCGGGTTAAAATGCAGGAATATTGTGTATATTCCCTGAATCAATTCTAACTACAGGAGGATATATCAGTTTGTCTTGGCATTCTTAGTGCAAGGAAAGGTAAAGCACGTTCAAGAAATAAGAGGGCCTTAAAGGCCTACTTTGAAAATCATTGTTTTTAACAGCACTGATCCATAAAGCTGGATTAAAACAGCATTTTTAACAGGCTGAGTGCACTGTTGTTTGTGAAAAGTTCCATGTACTGCAGTTTGAACCAAGTAACCTGAAATCTAAAAGTACTCTGTACTAGCCTAGAATGAGTGCACTAAGAGGAAATTTCTTATAATTGCAAAAAATGGAGATATCGTCTACGCACAAGGCTACCCTATGAAGTTTGAGCTGAAAAATCCTTTTTTTTGGAGCAACTTTGAAAACAAATTTTCCTGAAATTCTGACTGTCCTGAAACTGGTGATTTACTGTTAAACAGCAAGAGACAGCACAGCCTTACAAAGCAGATAATTCTGTGTTATTTAAAAACTGAAATAGCAAGCAATGAAAAATAAAAATGTGCACATGTTCTTGTACCAACGAAGAAGAAATTTCTCTTTTTGTGCACTTGATAAGTCATAAAACAAATTAAAAATTAAATAAAAAGGATTGATTCTAAAGAAACAAAGAAAATATAATTAGTGACTCACATTTCTGGTTTGGATCATGCTGAAGGTGATATTGTGCCACAAAGAATGACTAATGAATCATGGTCCACAATCCAAGACTTCCCAGAAAAAAAAGTAAAAAATTAGCCCTTATGACAACAAAACTATCCCCACAAATGTCTGTACCTAGAGCAGCCCTTATCATCTCACATGTTCTAAGATGTGCAGGAACTGCTGTCATTTATCTAGATACAGCATTAACTGGCAGTTCTGAACTATTTTAAAAATGATCAAAAGCATGCAGAAAAAATAATTAAAAAAAAGGGGTGAAGAGAAGAACACACACTTCAGAGCTCCTCACATTTTACTGTGCATTGCTTCCCTGCTGTGTGATTTCTCTGTTTTAGCTTCAGTACTGCTGTGGCTGCTATCTATCCTAATGGAGAGGTTCATAGGTTTGACTGATCCCGTATCCAAACCCGCTTCTGCCCATATTTGATCAACCTCACCTGAGACTGAGATGTGTAAGAGCCCTGGGCAGGTATAATGGCTGCTTAATCAAGCAGATGCCTCCAAATAATTTTTATATCCAAATGGTTCCTTTTACATCTAAATGTTTGCTTTAGTGGGGCTCACAGGTTCTGCTGAGCACTTGCCCTGCAATCTCAGCTGTTGGCTCCTCCTCTTGTGTCTTTTGGCACCTGGTGCAACCAGCATCCAGGCTCTGGTCTGGCAGCTTGGGGACTGCCAACATGGGCAAGCCAGATGACTTTCTGCTGTCTTTCACAACACAAAGGAGTGTTAACATAATATAGGTGTCCTCATTATAGGGCATTACTCAAAAGTTCTTATTTTAAAAAGTGCGTGATTGAAGGATTTTAGATAATTTGTAGTTAAGCTTAGTTCTTGTTTTTAATATGATATCTAATGTAAATGCCTTCCCTTCGTTTGTACAATCGTCCATTCTTTTAAAAAGTAAATTACAGAATTATTGTGGGCTGACCTAATGAAAAAGAAAAGACCTAAAGAAAAAAAAAATAGAGAAACCCATTACAAAGAGGAAAGATATTACGATCATGGGTTGAAAGAGATAAATGAATGAAGAGAGGTTATGGAAAACAAAATCAAGAAAAGTATATCAGAAAAACAGTGAGAGGAAGGGAATTACAGAGGAATGAATAACACATTAAAAAAATCATAATTCAGACACATTTGAAGAAATGAAAATATGTTGATTATTTTTAGTGCATGACAAAAGGAAGCCTTCTTTCCATTTGGTCTTGCAAAATTAGACTATCAGTGAAGATATTCAGCATGAACTATCTGCTATGCGTTTCTGTATTGACACATCTTCTACATCCTATTTGCAGTGCATCTAGTCTAGAATCCAAATAATAGTAGAAGAGGCTTATACATTTTCTTAATCTGGGTTTATATTAATTTCCTTGGGAAAAGCTTATTCTTGTCCTTTCTGAGAAGAAAACCAGATCTATTTGCAATCTTAGAGGTAGGACCAGGTAAAACATGAACTAATCACTGAGACCCTGTGGAGCAAAGGGCACAAACCCTTGTAGGTAGCTTAATGCAAAGGCTTAATAAAGCACTCACACACATGTACTCCTTTTATATAGTTTATATATATTACCCAAGGTAGTATTGGCATATCTACCATAGCATAGCAATTTTTTCTGTGAAAATAATTCAATTTAAGTAACATTGCGTGTGCTGGAGACTGTAGAAATTACTTCTATACTTTCATTGCATGCCATAGCCAGCTCATTGGATACTGGATATACTTGCAGGAAGGCAAGTGTGTGTGATAGAAATATGCATGTGAGCATTGTTATGAGGGTTATGGAGGTTGTACAAGTGAAATTAAATATCACTTAATCTATTAATTTCCTTATCCATTTCTTATTTGAATTAACATTATGGCCACATGGCTAAGTTTGTTTTCTTGTACTGTATTAAGGCGTTAGAGAAAAATCTGTTCATTACTGTGGGAAGAAAGAAAAAAAAAGGCAACCCAGCAATCAAAGACGGTTGTTGCAATGATTTTTTGCTAAATGATGTGGAAGACATAACTCTTTGAACTTGTATTTAGCTACAGAGGATTTACACAGCTTTTAAAGAGGATTTTTTAAAAATAAAATGGCTCACACTTGCCCAGCTTCAACACACACCAATTATTTGTACTAACTCTATTTCTCCTTTAAAAATGATCTGTGCTCAGCAAAGATTTCCTGTGTCTAAAAACGGCTTGTTAATAAACAATAGAAATTCACTGAAATTAATTATTTGACACTTCTTTTCCAGATATCCTGCATAGTATAATACCCATATGTGCTCTTAACATATTTCTGAAACAATGTTTCACAAAATGATGTAGTGCTGTATATTAATAACTATGTATTTTGAAGAAACAATTGTTATCAGTAAGGGTGTACATTTTTTAGAGAGCATTTGGGTATCTTGGCCTTTATTTCATTTTGAATTTCCAAAGACTTTCCATTGCAGTAACATTTACTTTTGAGGTGTGTAATTGGGACTCAGCATGCTCCGTGCTGTACTCTTTGATGTTCACCAGTGCTGTTAAAGAAATGAGTTAGAACTGGGAGTCTGGTATCTGCTAGGGCAATTCTTAAACCCACAGGACGACTGCCTATTCATTGCTTCTCTTTCTGTATATATTTATAGCCCTTTTCTTTAGGCTTCCTGAACTGTCACGATACAAGAAGAGTCCCAATTAGCCAGATAAGCAAGTCAGGTTTTTCATGGGATTAAAAAAAAAAAACCATAATAAGGCCAGGCAACTAGTTGGTTAAATTCATACTCAGAGAAGCTGTGGTGTTTTTGGTTTGGGGGTTTGGGGTTGGTTTTTGGCTTCCCACCCCCCCCTCCCCCCAACTCCTTTTTGTCTTGTTGCTTAACTCAAAAAAATGTGTCTGATGAGATACCGATACCTCGGGGAATAATACCACATTATTTTTTCTGCCTCTGGTATAATCATTTGTCTCTTTAAATTGGCATCAGCTGAGGCCACTAAGACCCTCACACCAAGAACACTTGTGACCCCCTGCACTGCCTTCAAAGCTTATTTTATACTTCCTGGTCTGCTTGTTTTTGATCTGAGGCACAGTACATATTTTGGGGGGCAATTTCACATATTATAGCAAACTAATCATCTCTGTCCCTTCTACTGGCCTCGTTTGAGGTTCTAGAACAAGCCTTTTTGGACAACAAATTTTGCTTAGACTTTCATTAGCAGAGGAGAGGAAAGTGATGCAGTCTAAAGCAGTAGTTGACAATGCTTTTCATTCAGGCTTCTTAGCTGCTGTTGTCAGTCTGGAAGAGATTTCTTAGACTGTTTTTCTGTATTGAGTTCTTCTGGTTTATCTCATCCCAAGACTGTCTACCATATAACTCAAACTGTTCTTCACTGAGGGAATTACCTGGTTTTGTCCCACTTAGCTTCTACTCAGGACTACTTTGCATCGTAAGTTACCTGCAAGACCTACATTCTTCCTCTGCAAAACATGTGCTTTTGCTTCTGCATCAAAATCACAGGTCTGGGGCCCCTGAGAGGTACATCTTTTCAGAATACTCAGAAAAAAAAATGGGGGAAACCACAGATGAAGATCACCTCACCCATTTGTTTTACACAGATGTTCTCACAAGGGATGGAGGCCCAACAGGAACGCAGTGGTGGACTTGGCAAGAAGCATCCATAGGAGATTCTTCAGGAAGCAACTTATCTAGAGAGTGCTGTTTCCCAAAGTAAAGTTGCAATCACAGATTAAATGGGAGATGGCCATCATTGAGGTGGGGATGTCATGCCTATGCTTGAGCAGGAAAAGAAAACACAGCTCGTCTAATCTTTTTTTCACATCTTTTTTCAGCTAATCTAATTAAGATAGTCTCTCCATCCCCATAAACAGTTTTTTCAGTTCAAAGACCAAAGATCCTTTATACCCTTATCTTTTGAAATTATGATACACTTAAACACTTGCACATATGAATCTTAGCATTTCAATATGGCAGTTTTTTTGCATCCATGAAACAATACAGAAATTTTGGCATTCATCAAAGGGACAGAAAATCTCCCAGGTAATATTCACAGCCCACTGGTCAGTGATATCCCCAGGAAAAACTTTATGGGAGACCTGCTTACACAAGCGAATAGATTCAAATTGGTGTACTCTGCTTGGCCTTTTCTGCACATCAACGTGGTGTCTCTGAACATGTCTTTGCACCCTTGTTCTATCCAAGCGGTGAACACACACTCACCAGTCTTCAGCCACTCGCACAGCCTTCAGTAAAGGGGTAGCACCTCACTCTTCTCTTGGTCATCACAAGGATTGTTTTTAATGGACAAAATTACCCAAGAATCTCCCCATCACTTTCAGGAAATGGTTAGATGGAACTGGATCCTGACAGGTAGATCTGCTCTCTCTGATCTACTATATTTTGTAATTTATTTTGAATTTTGGGAACATTTACAAATCACATAGTATTTATCATGATGTTCTGTATAACAGTTAGTGTTGTATCAGTTATACAGGTTATAACATTTGCCATGGTGCCATACATTTTAGACAAAATAATCTACTGGAGTGTACTGTGTGTAGGGACACTCCTCCTGCAAGGAGTGTCCATTTCAAAAAAGGGGTTTTTACATGACCATAACTTTCTAAAATGTTTGGCATTTTTGGTTGTAGGTCTGGTCTGCCCAGCTGGGGATATTTTTGAAAGTTGAACAAAACCAGCTTAGATGCTAGTAGATGAAATATAAGTAAAAACATACTTCCTGCTTCTTTAAAAAATGAAGCTTTTGGTAAAAATGAAATTCAGCTGATGTGACTTGGGTATGAAGGCTGTGTTTGGAAAGGAAATAGTCTTCACCAAGGGGTGTGAACAGTCACATTCCAAAAGAAATGGTTTTGATTTCTCTGAGGTTTTTAAAAAATTGCTCAGGACCTGAACTGAAGCCCATTGACGTCAAAGGAAAGATTCACAGTGCCTTCAATGGGCTTAGGATCAAGTGTGAACTGAGCATGGGCAGCTGCTCGAGGCCTTTACATCACCACCATCATTTTAGCATCTGATTCTTAGAATGTGTGTTGACTTGGCCTCTGGCTTTGGGATAGTGGATATAATTGCATCTCCAAAAGTAACTGCAGGTATAGATCAGGGATGAATTCTTTTTGTACCTAGATCAAGAGTTTGACCTCAAAATGAAGCCTTGGTGATGAATTCTGTTATGCAGACAACAGAGAAGGGGACTTAGGGGTTGTTTCAGGCTCATTTTGGTGCCCTGGGTGATTCCACATTCTTAATTTTCAAAGCACCTGCTGGTCCATGAGCCACCTCAGATCTCATTTGGGAAAAAGCTTTGACAAGACAAGGGATGCTGAACTGGACTTTAAGTTGCTGCATTCTGTAGTTGAAGAGTTTGTTTAGGCGAGTTGAAGAGAGAACATTCTTACAGGATGAGTGAAGGATGTACTTCGGATGAATATTCATGAATGACATAGTAGCTGGGATAAATAGAGATGCTTTCTTCTGATAAAGACAGACAGATATAAACACATACTTTTACTACCTATTAGTGAGTACTTAATCCACAGTCTGAAGTTGTGTCAGCGTAAATTAATAAAATTACAGATGTGCTCTGCTGACCAAATGTTAGTAGAAGGGACTGCAGAAATATCTGTAAATGTTTTTCAGCTGGAGAGTGTAAAAGCACTGGAATCTCCACCTGGGATAAAGCCTTGTCTTCAGTTGCAGGAATTTCTGAAGAAAAGTAACTATGTCAGCAGGCTGGGAGAGGACAGACAGACAGGGAAGAGACTTTTGACTGAGATTCAGGATGAATTTTTCCATGCTATAATGTGGTCTGGGGATGATAGCCAGCTGCCCTAACTTTGATCAGTCAGTTAGCTGCTCTACTTGACTTGTGAGGCTGGGTGCTGGAATGAGAGTGAGGCAAGTCAAGAAACCAAGATTTTCTCCACAACAGAAAAATGCATAACATAAGAAAGACATAGAAAAAAAATCTGCCCAATATCCCATTCTGATTACTACTTTTTTTTCTTTTAATGGACTGTCTAAACTATTTAGCTTCCTTTAAAATCTCTACAGTGCATTGGCACCAACAATGACCACACTTAACTAGCTGCTGCAAAAAATGGGCTAAATTTCTCCTAGAGCAAAATAAATATTATCCAACTGACCGGAAAGACAAATAGAAATTTTTCACTTATTTCCAATCAAGCTTTGATGCATTAAAAGAGCAGTTAACCTTCTGAACAAATTACTGGTGATGTTGAAGCATAAAATTTATATAATTAAATAATACCTCATTCTGAGACTATTAATGATTTAAATTATTTGGATTTCTAGCACTGAAATATGGGACTGAACTGAGGATAAAAAATGTATCTGCTGAGTACTACAAATCTAAGTTACGAAAAGTTGCTAAGCATATATTTCTTACATTGTTAGACTTGCTAATCTCATTGTTCAAATAAATACTTATTGCAAAGCTTACTTTTATAGCATTTTCTTAATCCTGCCTGCTTATTTTGTTTTACTTTATACAAATGTAAAATCTCTACAAAAGACCCTGGTTCTGCACTTTTTCCAGATCAAATATATAACTAAATGTTGTTTCTTCTATAGTAACAGTGAACAGTTTATGAAACAAACACTTGCTATTAAGAAACGACCCTCAAAAGTTAATTAAAAAAACATTCATTCTAGTCTTTATTTTCATCAGCTGTTAACAATTGATCTGCTTTCTCTTGGGACCAATAATGACAATGACTTACCAAAAATTTTCTGCATGATTAAAACAGTTTCCTTTTAGAAATTCTTGGTAATAGCTTCCTCTCAATGGATGCAACCTACAGATCTGTGTTGAGCTGTGGGCTCAGAGTGATACTGTTTTCACATGGCATATGAGGATAGTCTAAAGCACTATGTGTAGTCATATTTTGCTCTAAAGCTATGCAGATTTAGGTCACAAGTCCTGCTTAAACTACATAATATAATGCATCGTTGTTCCAGATCCAATAACCAATTTAAAATTGAAAGTTAATACATTACATTAACAATATCATACTGCCTATGGGATCATTTGTCAGTGTTACCATAAAAGACTGATGATTTGATAACTGCAGAGTATTTATTATAGGGTCAATTTGTACTATTATACTATAAATAAGAATGTCTTGGCATTTCTATAATAAATCCTATTTTCAGTGGTCTATTACTTGGTTATAAAAAAAATCACCCTGGGCTGAATTATATCTATTGGATGTACAATAGCAATAATACATTACCAAAATGTACATTTAATCCAGTGAGTAATACGGCCTTGAAAAACCCTCAAATGTGTATTAAATTGATCACAGATATTATTTACATAAAGATTGGAATAAATCTTTTGGATACTGTCAGTATTCTAAACAAAAGGTCCATAGGTATGATGCTGATCTTATTTCCATAGGAGTAAATCATATCTAAAACTACACTGTGTCAAGAGAGCTGCCCCAGGGAAAAATGATCCCTGATGAAAAATGTGAAGGAGAACAAAATCAGACATGGATATAGAATTATTCAAAATTAGCTATATAGGATGGGTTTAGATAAAATGTAAGAAGCTGTCAAACATCATACACGCTGTTAGACTTTTAAAAGGCCTGACACTGAGTAAAAAGAGAAACTATATCTAGGGAATGACAGTTGGCAATTTCTGTTTATCCTTGGCCAGGTTGTATCCTGCCTGGACAGCTATCAGCAATGTAAAAGGATGTCAGCACCACCTTTCCCCTGGCATGCAGGAACTGGACACAGGACTGTCCCTTCTCATTTTCCCCAGGGTGTGAACCCCAGCAAGGTGGATGAGGGGTGTGGGAAGGAGATGGGCCCACAGAGGTGCTGAGCAGCATCAAGGCGGGTGGTGCACGGCATGTGCATTTTACTGCCATGCTGTGCTGCACTGGAGGCACTGTGCCTCTCCAAGGTATAATCCCTGCCAGAGTTCCCCTCAGAGTTGTTGGAAGACACATCACCCTTTAATTAACACTGTGCCTAGAAGGCACAACTGAGTCTTTAGCATAGCCACAGGCTTTACATACACCTTAACTCGCAAATTGCAGATAAAAATACTTAATTTAATATAAACTGCCTCTTTCTTTTTTTAAAGAAAGACCTTGATTTACATATGGAAGATAAAGTAATTACATTTAACAGATGTCACAGCTCTTAAAGAATATCTGATAATAATTAATCACTAAGAAAAAACAGAAAGAAGAAAATTCATTTCAGAGCTGCAGTCAAAACCCCAACCTCTGAAAGGACTCAGTTTTGTTCTACTCAATTATATCTATTCTATTCTTTCCCAGATTTTACATTATACATATTATTTTAACATTGAAGTATCTTTCCAGAATACTATATCCAACAATATGATTGCATTCTGTTCCATCAACTGTATTCCACGAAGTCAATCAGAGCTGCGACATCTCAGTGTCATGCAGGACTGCCAGGCATCTTTCACAATTCTCTAGCCACTGGATATATTTCTTAACATAGACTTCATCAGAGTTTATTCTCATCATAACACTGAGAAAGTGAATGCTAAGTGAATCTAATCTTGATGTGCCTCTACCCCTGCTTCCACCATCAGCATGTCAGACCACTGGGCTTCTGTGTCTATAAATGGCATTTATCCTCCTATCTATGCATTTTGCTTAAGTACTGTCTCAGCAGAGTGCAGAGAAGCAGAATCAGGATGCTCACAAGCCCTTTGCTTGAATATCCAGCTCATGACCATAGACAGACACCAGGGCATAAGTGACATTTTTATGCCATGTCAGTACAATATCACGTGTGCCTACATGAAACAGTATGGTATTTCCATGAGTTTGAAGAGATTTGCTCAGCATTTTTATTCTTCTATATTTTCTTCTCTTTTAACTAACATCTATTAGAAGCTTCTGGTTTAAATGGGATTGTGGCCTGAGACACAAAATATTTTACTCTGCTATTCAATGCTTTGCGTCTTTTTCAACACACATATCCAAAGAAAATGGTTTATTTTGGAGTCCACATCAAAAGAATGTTAGAAGTCATCAAAGAAACTGGAGAGTAGAGCATATGCTGTTCTAAGGATAGCTTCAATCCTCTAAAAATTAGAAGCCAGATTCTGCTCTCACTGGTATAATTGGGAAAATTTCTACTAACTCCAGAATATGAACAATCAGATCCCATAATGTTAAAACACAGACAGATATTGCTAAGGGAAAGTGTACAGGATATTTTTACTCAATATTAAAATATAAATGCATACAACATAAGCCTAAAGCACAAGTTTTACTGGTTTTACTGAGAAGAGAATAGTGAATGAACCAGAATTTGTAAGGATCATACCATTAGGTCTTAAACCTTTCTGAACATCAGGGTGTATTTTCCTTGTTTGCTTTTATCACAGAAATGTTTCTATTGTAATGTTATTGGTACAGATGCTCAAGTTACCTGAATTGTCTTAACTCCATTTATGGAGTTTTGCCAAGTGCTAGCTGGTTTTGCTGTTGATTATAGCGTGTTTATTATAAACTACTGTAGAAGAGAAGAGGTGCTTTGGTCAAAAGTGGTGGGGAGGTGCTGGGGATGCTAACTCAGCTTTCTCATTCAAGTCATGGCGTTGGCAAAGCAAGAGAGCAGCCATTTCTCTCCCTCAGAAGGACCAGGCAATGAGCCTTGTTTCTCTCTGAAGTTAACACAAGTTCACTGTCACTCTTCAATGTGCAAGATGTTCTCTGTAAGCACAATTTGGGTCACTACAGACATCCCAAGCTGGGACAGAGGTGCCATGATGCAGTCAGGCCGCTGACTTGTTTCTCTGTACAGCACAGTACAGAACAGTACAAAGTTCTTGATTTTTTTTCCACAGCAGCAACAGACAAACCTGTAAGTTCAGAACATAGTTGCAGTCTACTTTCCACATAATTTAATTCAATTTGGTTTCTAACACCAGAAGTAATCTAGCTTTAAGGAAGTTCCTCGGAGCAGATAATGTTAGCATTGGAGAGCCAAACCAGCCTACCCAGAAGGCCAGTCATGGTATCAGTCCCAACAGGATCAGCATCCGGGAAAAACTTGCCCTCTGCCCCTCAGGAGGCATCTTCTGTCAGGATATATCAGAATCAGCAGTCATACTCTTCCCGTAAGTACCTGTGATGCTCTAAAGTACAGGTTGTCCCACCATAACGAAAGGGACGCTCAAGGTGAACTTGTATCTAATAGGGCTGCAAGTTAATGCACCATCGCCTGAGGGTAGCCCATGGAGCTGAATTGGTCATTAATAGCTTAGAAACCACAACCAAGCAAACAAAGACTAAATGAGCATAAGAACAAAGAACAGAAAAATGAGCTATTGAAAGCAAGACTTTCTGAAGTTCATGGGCCACTGATTTCTGTCTCTGGTTCCAAATGATTGGGTAGGATTGTTCAGAACCATGAGGGTCACACATTCGTTCAAAACTGGGTAGAAAAAATGAAATCGGATTATTTCACTGATGCCCCTGACTAGGGAGACTCCATGTATTTTTAGGGGAATGTTTTAATCTTCCATCCAAAAAAGAAATGACCTCTCATGGCATGCCTGATAATTTAGTGTCTTCCCAGGTTTTTGAATTGTGCTGCTGTATGTAGCTGAAAATTGTTCGATAAACATCAGTAAGTGGCCTGGCTTTAAACCAAGCCTGTCATCTAGTGGAGTGCTATGCTATTCCAACTTTAATCCAGATAACTGGCACACATAAAATAAGGAAACACAAATGTGACACAGCTGCAGCTAGTCTGCAGGAGCTAAAATACTTATCAGTGTTTTATGCCTGTAATATGAGACTACTTGAGAGAATCCTATGTGCAAAAGAGTAACAATCAAATTGCCTTTGATATAATTGGTTCTAAAAATGTTGAAGATTTAGAATTTATGGTGCCTTCAGTTTACAGTAAAATGCTTCTTGTGTTACGACTTCAGTAGACATTAAAAATGCTGCAGAACTATGGCCAAACTTCACAAGTTACCACCCAACATGTGCAGCAAGCAAGGTTTTCATCAAATAATAGGTTAATGATCAACAGCCTAAAGCAAGGCCCCTGACATAACTTGAGTGGTTTGCTAAGCAATCCATGTGCCCTTTCTGAATAATGTATCTGAATGTGCCAGGAAAACCCAATGTATGAATTAAATTTACTAAATTAGAGTTGGAGTAGTAAATTAAGTAAATAAGGTGTGATCCAAGTGCTTTTGTCAATAGTGCATTGATTATAATGCCACATACTGTATTAAAAATCTAATAAATACAGAAAGTCAGCTGGATAACTAGAGCATAAGTATGCCAAGTTCTGGCACTTGAGGTAGATATAAGCAACCTTATTTGTGCTCTAGAAGTAAAAATACACTATCAATTACCCTACATTTCAAAACAGGAAACAGGTACTAGAAAAGAAATAGATCTGCTCCTTTAATTTTGGATCTAGAGACAATATGGGGGAAAATCAATTCTGATAGTAGGAGAGGCAGAGGAACAGAAATGTAAACCAGAAATTCTTTGCTCAACCAAATTGCACTGTACAGCTTTACTGAACCTGTTATTAGGTCCATACTATATACTTTGTTTCTTAAGTATCTCTACAAAGGTATAACATGCTGTTGTGATTGCAATATTGGTTGAAAAAATCTGAAATAGCTGCCAGATATACCAGTATGTCACTGGGATGATAAAAAATGATGGCTTTGGCTCCTTGCTTTATACCAAACTAAAGAATATTGTACAGAGTTGAGTAAATACCTATGCACAGGCTTGCTCTCCTGGGACAGTAGCATCCTGTCATCCATGAAATGCTCGTAGAGGTTTTCTGAGACTGATGGTCCAACCTGGAGGCTGATGTAACCTCTACAGCTCACACCAGCATGCACAAAACTGCTCAGGCTGGGCAGACCTGGCAACACCAGCAGACGCCTATGCAAATCAAAGCTACATCATTTACTCAAAATATTAATAGCTGTCACAAAGCTGTGAGCTAGTGAAGACAAAACAGGGCAAAGATATTGAGGATGGCTGCTGGCAATGACAGCAGATTCTAGAGCTGGAAGTCATCTAACTGGCTTGTTTTTGAAAAGATTGCAACTTTACGTAGTGATTATCCCTGATTCCTCTTGGCTGTTAGGCACTGTCACCAGATATATTCAAAGCTGCCATGTTTGGGTTTTTTTATTGGGTCTCCAAGATAACCTTCATAAAAACTTGTATGTTTTCAAGCTATATTAGGATTTTAGGGCTCAGTTGACAAGCATTTGTGACTAATCTGATTTAGAGGAGGATGACATGCAATTAGGCTGATGATCAGCTTGCAGTTTGTGACTGCTAAGTCCCTATAAAGATGGCATTCTCATTTTTACGACCTGATCACACCCCTCCCCAAAAAATAGTCCAAGAAGCTCCAGGACCAATTATTCACAAGAGTCTGATCCAGAAAAGTAAACATTTGAGAAAGTGTGAAATTTTAAGCATTTGAGTAGTTCTACCAGCTTCAACCTACTTATGTTATGCTGGATCAGTCTCAGACTAGAGCGAGATATCTGTGAGAATGTAACTACCCAGTATTCTGTATATACCCCTCCAGCTGGGTTGTGCAGTGGTTTCTTTTAGACTGGAATGTAGTGAGTTGGTCATTTGCCTGAAAGTTTGGATGCTAGTGTAGAAGAGTGGCATTTTCCCTCAATTAGATATATGTAGTAAATGCATATGTTGGCTGTTTCTAAAGTTAAAGCATTATTCCTCTACAGTATGCATGTTTCCCCAGAAAAGATGCCTTCCCTCTCTTTGTAATGAGAGGCAGGACACAGTGTTTGGTGAGTTTGTCTCTTTGAACGCACAGACATTAATGTATTTTATGTTTAAACTAAGTACCTGCTGTAAGACACAGACCCAAACCTGATTATTTGCAAGGATGGGTAACAGTATGTTGGCTAAAGTTTAGGCAAGCACATAATTGTGTAATGAAATCACTTAAATGCATTGGAAAATTCATTTTCCTTTCACCCTTGGAAAAACTGATCCGCATGGGAAGAACTGGAATTTTATCCTGAGGTTTTAACTTCTGTTCCCTCAGCCTTCTCGCATACCCTCTCGCCCTTTCTGCTGGGCCTACAGCTTTTACATGTCTCTCCATGACTCTTCCTTTTGTCTGCCTCCTCAATGGCTCCAGAGTCCTAAAGAAATGTTCAGCTTTGAAGACTGGCCTAAAAAAATGGTAATTTTCCAGACAAAGGCCAGGTGTTACTTCCAATTCATTCAGTATGCATCCCTATTATCCTGCGGGTCAGCTCCTGCTGAGCGCGCTCCATGGGTGTTCCCACTGCGTAAGGCCTGTGAGATTTGCCCCATGTGACTGAACTGCAGATAGAACTTTCATATCTCTTATTTTAGCAGCAGTCAATTTGCCAAACTTTCTTAATAGCGAGCTAGAAGGTGATTTCTGTGTCACAGCCTCAGAGCTTTCCCACACCAACCAGAGGAGGAGACGATGAAGTGTCTGTTGTCAGGAGAGGGCCGGACACGAGAGCTCCGGCCTGCGGGCAGGGTGACCATCAGCAAGCTCCCACTGCGGCTGTGCTGCTACAGGGGGCATGGGTTTTGGCTGATCGGATTTCGGCTCATCAGATTTTGGCTCATTGGATTTTGGCTCATTGTGCCTTTTCCTGCTCCCCTTGGAGAGGCAGTATCAGTTCCCCTCACAAACAGTTCAGTAGGAGGAGATGTGGGCCTGTGCAGGGCAGACTTCCCCGGGCACACCAGGGCTGCACATCTGGATCAGAGCTGAACGGAGCCTTGGCAGTGCTCACACAGGCGTCGAGTCACTTGCCAGGATCCCGTAACTCCTTCTGTAGGCACCATCGTCTGTGCAGATACGCCTTGGTACAAGGTCAGCCATTTCAAGCAAACAAAGAGTTTGGATCATTGTTTACTCTCAGGACAGATTATTTTTTCTCTATCTCTGCAACCAGGGTTAGATGAAAAAAAGAAACAACCCACCCTTTGTCAATATACTGTATCCAAATCAAACTAACACATTTGGTTTCTGCTAGAAAACAAAGTCAAGTTTCAGTTTCTAAATAAACCATTTATGGAGTCATCACTCTGGAATTTTGCCTTTCTTTCCTGTGTCTCCTTTCAGATGAAGAGAAGAATCATCTTAGATAAGTAATGCTATCTGCAGCTGCTTATTTCCAGTTAAATCCAAATTTCTTTTAAAGAAATGCTAAATGCTGCTGAAAATCCCAGAAGTTAGAAGCTGAGATGTCATTCAAAACCTTCCTTTTGAATTCTCATTGCCTCAGATTCAGCCATTCATGGTGATTCCCCTTACATTTTACCACTGGAAAACCTTGCATCGTATTCAGTGATGGCTAGATCAGGCTCAGGATATTTTACTGTATTTTCTTAGTCAAATCAAATGTCTTGTTACACAGCAGATTAAATTAAATTAAACTACCATGTCACTATGGGACCGCTAGAATACTTGATGTTACTAATTTCATACTTAACAGAAATTTCTAAAATAAGGTTAAAATTTTGCATTAATAATTTCTTATTTTTGAGCAAGTTCTTTATCACCTTCCTTAGGTATTTTTGCTTTTATTGCTCAGAGTGAGACTTTTCAAAAGAAGGAAAAAGAGTAAAAAAGATATTTAAATGAGATTGGGACATCATAAATAAATAGCTCATTGCATTAGAGAGGGAAAAAAGAGAAAATAAATTTTTCTGCAAGGCACCCTAAATCAACCATGCTATGGGGAGGATCTAGGCAAGGCAACAAAGGTGATGGAGAAGTATAAGAAGTGGCAGTGAGGACTCTGTGCTTACACAGACTCTGTGAAAGCAGCTGTGAGTGGGCTCAGCAATTAAACAGAAGCAAAGGGTTATGATTAAGCACAAACCCAACAAACCCATGTTTTGGCTGGGAGACAGATGACTTGAATGCAGGTACTCATGGGTTTTGCTGAAGAGGGTGAGACGAGATGATCGGCCAAGCCCAGGATGACAAACCACAACTTCACCTCAGTGTGGTGAAAGGCACATTGGAATGTGGATCTTTAAGTGTGTGTTCAGATTTCATTACAGCCATGGCAGCTGGCAGGTGCCTCTGTGTGAAAGTGTTTAGCAGAAGAGAAATGGACTTAATCAAGGGCTCGGATGCTCTTCTATGTTTTGAGTAGACAGTGCTGAAAATGAAGGTGAGGTGAGTCATGTAGTTACAGGATTTTCAAATATCCAAACACTATTTCACAACTTCTTTTTCCCCTGTCCAGGGTGAGTTTTTATAGTTTAGCCTTTAATCTTGTGAAGCAGAAATTTAACATGTCAGTGTCAACAGACTGTTAACTACAGCAGCAATGATGAAGCTTCTATAATATTAACCTTTCAAAAAATAAAACTGCAATAATGATGTTGTTTCCATTAGACCTTTCAGATCACTTACAAATTATCTGGAACTCCTACTGTTTATTTGTTTTTACTTTAGATTGTTGCCCCAAGCACTTAAATAATTGTAATAAAATAATAATAGAATTAAGATTAGATAAATTAAGTGGAAATGAAACTGAATACATTTTCCATGACAGCTGGCAAGTCCCATTCTGTGACTGCTCAGAAACAGAACTGGAATTTTTATGACAGTAGACAATAAGGTGATCGTGTACAGGATGTAACCCAATGCTCAAGAGGAGCAGTGTGCAAGTGACACATCAACAAAAACAAACTTGTTTCATTTATGTACTATTAATTACCATAACTTACATAATCATGGACATCTGTTCTCCCTTTCTCATACGTGTACCTATACGCAGATAATTACCACTATCTACTGGTCAGAAGAACAAGTAGCATAATATAAAGATAAATAGATTATACCACATAAATATATATATATACCTATATATATACCTATAAATACAGATAAGACCAGCTCTGTCTTATTTATTCATGCATCACTTTGCAAGCAATTTTTTTAGTTCTTAAACTTCACACTGCGACTGTAATAACTTGTTCCAACTTGTATATTTGGAAGAGCTTTATAGAGAAAAAAAGAGCAAATAATTTTTAACTAATGAAAAATTAATTATGACATTATCAGTTTAGTATTTTTTGTCATGATTGTTCGAAAACACTGTTTCAAAAGATCAAAAGATTTTGTTTTCCAACTAGACTGTAAAGGTTTATTAGCTTTAATATAGTTGTATTCTTCCAAAAGAAATAGCTACTGTTTTATTGCATTATTCAGATAAAAGAGAAAAGCAACTGGTCCACAAATTACAATCCTTAGGAACAGGGTTTTTTTCCATGTTGTCTTGAGTAATTAAGTCTCGAGTACTTAAGGGTGATATTTGTTCCATGAAATATTTTATGACTGTCTCTGTCCAATAACTGTACTTTTGGAGCCCAGAAAGCTGTTTTCCCTGAATGTCACATCACAGAATGATAGAATGGGTTACATTAGGAGGGATCTTAAAGTTCACCTAGTTCCAACCACCCACCATGGAGAGGGGCTGCTTGTTTTTGTGCCTAAATTTTTACAGCCATATATCTTCTATATACAAATCAAGGGTTGGTCAAGAGCACAGCTCTGTTAATAGTGATATTTTATAACAAAGAAGTGGAAATACCTACATACATAAGGTAAATAAATGTACTTTATATCGATAAATATCTACTACTGTGAGATAGGTAAAAGCAAAAACTTGCTTAACATACAGTTTTAAAAGCTATGAGATCTTCAAAGGCTGCTGATATTTAATAGGATTTATCAACTTTTATATACAAAATTCTGAAATTTATATGCAATTGTACATATTAATTTAATTTTAAATTTCATCTTACCTAGTCAATGGGCCTGACTTTGCTTGCGTTTCTGTAAACTGCTGTTGGATGACAAGTCAAAAAATGGTTATGTTTTTCTGCAAGTGTCCTGGAAAACACATCCCGAGTTAAATAACCCTAAACAGCAGGTGCTGAATTAGTGCTCTCATTTTGAGAAAGATAACTAATCAAATCAATCTAGATGTGCCCTTGGTTAAAGGAATTCCTGCATGTGACAGAGAATTGCTGCTCCATGTTTAGTTATTTCTGAAAACACTATTAACTGTACATTTGGATATTTAACTTATTTACTATCTTTTTTCAGCCTCCACCCTTTTGATCAGTGCACAGGGATTGTCTCACCAGCTGGAAGGAACTGGGGAGACCAAGATGGTGAGGAAAGCTTGCCTTTCTGAAAGTAAAAGAAACTGTTTATGTACTGCCAAATACTCATTGGGAAAAAGAGCAAGATGCAGACCACAAAATTCTTGCATCTGTTGACCATTTAGTCTTTTGTTCTGTAAACAACACCATGTAGCACTGTATATTACAAAAGAAAAAAGAAATAAACTTCTACCACACAGCTGTATGAGAATCCACTGGACATTTCTTCCCTATTAGCCAGTAGGGCAGATGAGTCTGCATCCTGAGTCCAGAGGATTTAGATAACTTCCACTCTTTTGTTTTTCCTTTTTTTTTTTTTCCCAGTATATATCTGTTTTCAGACTCTAGTGTAGTAATTCAATAATGTATTCATTTCAATCCTGCAAAACTATTTACTTACTGTGCTTCTGTTGTATTTCTTTGGAGAGAAAAAAACACAAAAGACCACCAGGCAGAAAGTCATCAGTCCATGGTCCCACTGGGCTTGTGGAATTAAGGGATGAAATCTCTGATGTACAACGGTCCATGAGGAGGCTAATGACAACAGGGAAGGAGAGAAAGCTAGGGAAATAATTATTTATTTTATCAGTTTATGATTTCTGAGGAACTGGTCCACTGTTTTAAAGGAGTAAATTTTTCCTCTGCCTTCGACATCGAGAGTCTGACATACATTGGAAACAGATGGAAGACAACATTGGGGATGATACAGAAATTGATACCTAGATATAGCTGTAGATATGGATAAGTCAAGCAAAGGAGACTGGACTTGGTTTGTACTAATCCATGTGCCCATGTTAGGGGGGTGGGGGTGCAGCAGAGGGTTTTATTTTTATGTCCGAATTGTCTTGCCCACTACTGCAAAGGAAAAAAAAATCTGAAGTTAACTTACTGAACCATGAAGCTTCCCTCCTCCTCCTCTTCCTCTTCCTAACTGTAAGTGTGCTAAAATAAGATCTGGTAGAACAAGGAAGAAGCTGTGACTGGGTATGACAGGCCTCTTTGACCAGCTTAAAACTTATGTTCTGATATATCCTGTATACTGCCCACTTTATACCCATTAAAATCCAGGGAAATCTGTGTCATTTTAGGATGACAGAAAAGGATTGTATTTTTTTCTCCTAGTAAAACTTGTGCCAAGTAACACTAGTTCTAATGGTGTAATCTCATTTTTTTAAAAAATATAGTGCCTCCTCTGAACATTCTTTTCTGGACAAGAATGTTTTATCTTTTCCTTAAAAATTGCTGTATTTTAAAGAACATTTTTCCCCCCAGCACCTGCTTAATCTTTTGTTCCACAGATAATTTCTCATTACCCAGGTGTCCTCTTAGGGACCCACAGAAAGATTGGGCCTAGTTTAAGTGTGAAATAATCCTGTTGCTTCTATCTGAGAATGAATG
Source organism: Irena cyanogastra (assembly GCA_013397155.1). NCBI lineage: Eukaryota > Metazoa > Chordata > Aves > Passeriformes > Irenidae > Irena > Irena cyanogastra. The sequence goes on along the minus strand of VWZV01014643.1, from coordinate 594,013 downwards.
AGCCCAGGATTAGATCAGATAAAACACACTTGAGATAAAGTGCACAAGGTGGATTATATGAGAAAAGAGGATTTAGTGAAGAACATATCCACAACTTTTTGTTAACATAGAGAATGGTAGCTTTTGTAAGCAACATTTATGGAAACTCAACTGGAGGTTTAAAAGCTATGTCTTTTGTTGTACATTTCTCTGCATACATTTGCTTTGTAGCTGGTAGCTTTAACTTTGGAAGCCATGCTGGGCCTTGACTCATGCTCATTTTGCTTAATGAAAAGCTAAGGATGTACTTTTACTCATAGATTCTTGTTTTGTTTTCTTTGAAGTTTATTAAGCTATCCAGTAAGATGGGAGGTTCATTAGGTTGTTATTATCACGGCCGCAAATTAAGCATCTGTTCCCTGGGGAGTTATAACCTTCAAGTGGATGTCAGAGCCATACTTATTACAATATTTACTTAATTACCAAGTTAGTGCTCTTGTCATATAAAATACAAACATGGACTCTGCTGTCCATGTTAGCCATATACTCTTCACCTGCTAAATTTTTAAGATAACTCATTTCATTGAAGTACTCTTTTAAAATACATACCAATCTTTTTTGGTAAACAATTATTGAAAAAGTTAAACAGAATGATGAAGCACAGTTATGAATTTAAGGTATCGTAAAGAATATTCAAAAATGCTAAGGTATCTGACATTACAAATTACTTTGGTTTCACATCTAGAGACAAATGTAGTGTCCAGTACCAACAAATGCATCAAAACATTAGCAAATCTTGATTTGCCAAAGCACCTCAAAAGTCAACATCAAGATATGTTTTGTCAAGTAGCTGGTCAGACATCATTGGACTTGATAGTACCACTCAGGCAAGTACAAGGCTGGAGCACATATCTTTTATGAAAACTCTGCGAATTTCACCTAACAGGCAAATTGCCACCACAAATATCTGAAAGTCATTCTTCATCATAATTTCGTGGCTTTTCTCCCTCTTCTTCAGTGCTTCAATTAACTAATGTTGTAAATTACAGAATTAGCAGAACTTCCCTCTCTAGTCTTTTGACAGTGTCAAGCCATATAAGCTCAAAAATATTATTCTCTCTTCTCAGACATGACTTGTGTGAACAGACATGACTCTTGGGAGGATGTCAACACCACAAGACAATGTCTCTATGTTTGGAAAATTCATGTTCATTTTTACTCCAGAAATTGGATTTGGACTTTATAGTTGCTTTGTTTTTACTCTGACAAATTCATCGTCTTGCCATCTACTACATACTACAAAACCTTCATATTATTAATATTTTACACAAATAACTATTGGTCTGTTAGTAATGCACTGTTTGACATGGTGCATTATTGCAGCCCTTCTAACTGTAAAGAAACCTTGTCATTATTTAACTTTGATGAATCTTTTCCCAGAGATGTTTGTGTCTACCCCAGCTATAGAGGGAATGTAGGCTGCTAAATCCAGGTCCCTTCAAATCACATGGCATGGGAACAACTCCCACTGTTTCTATAAACTCTAGTTAATATAAGCACACTCCTTAAATGAAAGTTTATAAAATCCCCAGTTTTAAAGAAATAATGGCTATATCCAAGTTTGGGGTCTTTCCTGGTTCTCCCATAAGAAAGAAAGGCCAGCTTAACTGAGTAGTCACCTACCAATGAACCTGAATTCTGAAATACAAATTACTCCTGGCTTGCTTTAAAATTTTCAACAAATATGTTAAACATTTCAGCTCAATATACAAGTGATTTTCCAGCCTAAGTACTTTGAGAAAACTTGCAATTGTTCTTTAGTAGTTCAGTTTAAGCCATTTTAAAGTGAAATACTGAGATTCTGAGGTCCAGAATAAGTGATGAAAAGCTTGTACTGTCTCTCTTCAGTAGAAAATATCATAGAAAGAAATATTTTCCTATGAAACTCTGTATACTAAATACAAACTCAAATGCTAAAGCACTTGCTGTGCATTTTTGGTAAGTTTATACTAATTAGCAAAGAATTTTGAAAGCTTTTCCTAAGAAAAATAAAAATCAACATCAGTGCCTGAAAATATGATGATACCAACATTTTGGTGACCACTGAATCTCAATTACTATAGATGAGTATAAAATTCAAGCTATCGTCCAAGAGAATCCCAGCCCCTACATATCTTAATTTTGGTCTTTTTTTTTGAACTAGACTTCTTAAAAAATCATACCTCATACCCTTTGCAAAGATGGACTTGATTTGTTTTTCATTCAGTTCTGTTAAAAAAGATCACAAAACATTAAAAAAATTAACATTGCAATTGCAAAGCATTAAAAACTTGTTAATAATTTGAGTATTTTTGGAAGGATGAAATAATTTGAAAAGTTTAAATAAATGGATTAGTTTCCATCTTGTCATCTAACAATAATTAAAATGAGAAAACACAACAATATCACTTATAATTTCAGCCATCAGGGACTCCTTTACAATTTTGCAGAGGGCAGACATCACTGAAGTTATTTATAGTTATATAAATGTCAACAGAATATGACTCTTACTCTGAAGTGTCTGAAGTTTCTCAAATATACTCAAACACTGGAAAAATAGAACAACATTTTACATAATGTGTAATAATTATGGTAAAATAATAATGAGAATATTCTCTGGTGAATTTTGCTCTTCTACATTTTCTTAAAAATAGATTTGTGATTAAAAATAATTCTCTGCAGTTATATCCACAGAGCAGTTTGAGCTTTTTTATCACTGTTAATGAAAATATGGTTATACCTTCTATGAAAAGTATATTTCTCAATATGATGTGCTGTAAACAACATGTCTTTAGGCTATTTTTGACCTTTAACCAATGGGAAAGGTCTGTCTAGTTGATCTCATCTAACTACACAGCAGGTACAAGGAATTAAAGCAATTTAGGTTGAGTCCTGGTACAATATCAAGTATCAGAAAATGTTTTCTAAAAGGAAATATCTAACAAGTTTGTAATTCACTATTATATTTATCTAATGAAAGAGGTAAAAGAGAAAAAAAAAGCGAGCATGTTCAACAGTGTGGAATCCCAAGTAAAAATCTATGATATCATTGCTGTTTGTAAAAGTTGGCAAAGAAGATTGTTATGAGCAAATTAAAAGTAAACAATCTACTCTGGATTAACACTGCATCAGACTGCTTGTAAGGTCATACAAAAAAAGCAAACATTAAATATGGGACTCCAACAGCCCTGAGATATTTGCCAGACTTTCAAACTGAACTGTGTTTTTCAGTGGGAGAGCACAGTACATAAGAGCCTAACAGTAAAGATTTTTTTCTTAAATGGTTTTTTTTTTACATTAATTAAGTCCTTAACAGCACATGCTAAGGGGAGATCACTGCTTTTGGTAACTTTACAGGCCCCAATTTCACAATTCTGGCTCTACTTCTTTGCTGAAATGGAGCCTGACCCCTCTCCAAGGACTGGGAACTCGGGATAAACACATTATTTTGTTAGCAAGCTGGAAAACCAGCGAAAGTATTCAGGAAAATATGGTGCCATCATGTGAGGAACGGGTGTTCCAGAGGTTTTGTGAGAACAAGCCAGTTATTTGCCCTGAATTCTTGCAAAGCCTATTCTAGAAATTGTCAGAAACAAGGAGATAGCCCAGAGGGGATGTGATCCAGAGGGATCATCAACCTCCTGTGGCCAAATCTAATCTACATACATATTCAGCTGCTGTTCATTAAAAAGGTACAATGCCAAATTCTTTAAAATGTGCAATTAGGATGAAAGTTTTCAGACACCTCAGGTCCTCCTTCTGGTGCAATGTGGGAGAACCATGATCCCCATACATACCCAGGTTCCATCAAATGACAAAAACTGAAATAGAGCTTAAATTTTTCACAGTTTGGAATAATTTTGCTCATCAAAAATAACTCCTGGAATTTATCCTTGTTGCCTCTAACCATTTTCTTCTTCTGATGTTTTTCTTGGATAAGAATCACCTTAGGCAGCCTAAATATTTATCTGAAACTTTTTTTTTAAGGAGATACCTTATAGTGTCATTATTTATTGGTGTATATCCTTACAGAATATTCAAATGCTTAAAACTGGAAATGGAGCATAATGCAAGGCACTATAGAGCAGATGCTAAGCTTGAAGTGCTTTTAGGAATACATATACCACATTTTAATTTCAACTCCTATTATTATACTAACTAGTCACAAAATGGCTTCCTATTTATGCAATGTGTTATCTGTAATGTCACTTAAATTGAATAGATGAGTGCCTTCTAATAATGTATGTTTACTTCATGAACTTGTGGGCAATTACATTGTAATTATGTCTTTTGTAGGTCCTTTTTTGCTGACACATAGTGCACCAGTGCATTTTAAGTGTAATTGCGGTTCTCCCTACCATTTAGGAAAGCTGAACATTGTTAAAGGTTTGTAAATTACCTACACTTAGACCATAGCAAGCAGGCAAATTAAATGGCAGTGTCAGTAATATTACAATGTAAATTGGTGCCAAGTATAATCCAAGGTAGATGCATTTTTACGTAAAATAATGTTTATGTAGCACCTCAAATGCAACAGAAAACACAGATACTCCCAAACTTGTAAAAGTACATAATTTTTATACCTGAAAAAAGACATAGAGCATACAATTTACATACCTATCAACTATCCAAAGACTCAAATACATATTTACACACACAAATTTTGTTTTACTGGGCTACACAGTCATCTTACAGAAGAGAAAGGTATGCCCAAATGCCAGTATGTCAGAATGCCATTCTTCCTCCCATTGGGAATAGTGCTTCACCAGAGAAGCAAGAAAAACTCTGGAGAGATGCAGGGAAGGAGGGAAGGAGGGAGACCCTCCTTGCAGTGAAAAGTGGATCTTTCCTACTTCATTCTCACTAGACCTTGAACTTACCAGAAGGAAGCAACCAATCTCATTGACCATGCTTGTTCCTCCTTTTTTCCTTAGGGTAAAGGCATATGCAGGAACATGGGGCAGTGTGCCCTCATCATGCTTTTAGCTTCTCAACAAATCCATGGAGTAGATCCCCAGGTGAACTCAAATTCGGAACCCCATTGTTGACCATGATCCTTGCAGAAGGAGGAAACATTAAAGCCAAGCAAAGAGAGGAATCCTTTATCCCTGTCCTTATTCCTGCTGAGCAGTGAGCTGAATCTCCCAGGCAGCTAGAAGAGCAAAGCTAGGAAAAAACCCATTTCTTGTCAATGGCACGAGGCCTTATCTTCCACAGCTGGGACTCCAGAACTGTATGATTGGTGCTTAGAATTACAAAATCAGGTTAATACATTTTCAGCCTGGTGCTTTGAACCTGTTGTCTGTGTGCCGTATTGTTATTCACCTCAACATCTGGATCACAAGATTGCATTTCACTTTCCTTTTTAACTACTTTGAGGGTAAAATAGAAATTTCAAAGCAGAGAATATTTTTATTTGCCCAAATTTTTCAATGCTCATGAGGAACAATTAAAAAAGTAGAACTTTTTTTACTACCGACTTGATATATTGGTGTTTTTTTCAAGAACTGAAACTTAGAAGGTTGACGCTGGTTTTGCTATAGGAATTTAAACTATCATTTGCATGGACATGTCACTACAGAATTTTTTTTAAGTAGATTTATGTCGCCCTATGGGGCTTAAGGGGATAGTGATTATTATACACTGAGAAATGTGCATTTAGCTTACAAAACCAATGTCCCACAGAGGTGACCACTCCAGAAAGACCAGCAACATCACTTAAGTAAATTAAATTTGAAGCACTGTCCTGTCACTTCATGCCTCTAGGCCAATCACTCACTGGTGGAGACATCTTAGTTTTGGATTAAACCAGCTCAACCATGCAAACTGTAGCCACTGCATGGGAATGAGCATCTGGGATTGACAGATCACAGATCATGGCAATAGAGGCTACAAGTCCAATGACATAATTTTTGTTTAGAGCAAAATCCTAGTGGCATTTTGGTAGAATTCAATCTTCAGTAAATATTTATCAGAATAAACCCAGGGGGATGTATGCTGATCTCATTTGCCTTCCTTGCAACTTGGAAGTAGCAGTGGAATTCTACTCGTGAAAATCAGAATTATTTCCTATGGCTGAATGCAAAAATTTGTATGATAAAATGAAAACAATCCCATTGCCAGGCCCAGCACAACTAGGCATAGTAAGCTCTCAAATTTTGTGTATTCAGAATTCCCAGGGATTTAGAATTCCTCTTTCTCTTGGTGTTTCTCGCTAAAAGTGAGAAGTGCAAAACACACAATATGAAGCAAACGCATTAAGTGGCTGGTGGTCAGTTCTCCATGACTGGTGAGAAGGAGAGAGGCTTGCAGAACGCTGGCCCAACATGGACACAGAGATGTTAATTGTGCCTGGCTTTCCAAGGGTCAGCATGGAAAAGGCACAACACCCAGTCACTTTGAGCGACTCTATGGCTGTTCTTTTCGGTTTTCTAAAACCATGAAAAGCAGCAGGACACAACGCTTAAATTGAAGGCTTCTTGCTAAAGCCTTACTAGGAGCTTTTTGTGACCAGCTGAGATGGTTCAACCAACTCTAGCCCCATCTCTAGTAATTTCTGTTTGATTAAAATCTAGCAATATGTGCTATAATTTAAAGAAGTCCATTAGTAGTAGTTTGAAATCTGACAGTTTGCACAGCCACGATAATAATCTCATGTTCACAGGCCTCCCCATACTTCTACATCAGTTTTGTTTTCAGCTTTTTACACTAAACACAGAAAGATTTTCAGTAAACATCAGTGGTAAATGCTATTCTATTTAAATGGACATAAATTATTCAACTACCACAATTATTGCAAAAATGTAACTTTTAATTTGAGGAGAAAAAACCCTTAATTGCTATATTCAGTAACTATTCTTCCATACTCACAATGGACTTAGAAGAGAACAGCAAAGAACTGAAGAATCCTGTTGGCAAACACAGCCCTTAAATTACCAGCTTGTCTATGGAGCTTTTTACTTTAATGCACTTAGGGGGAATAGCTCATCACTAATGATTTGGAAACACAGATCACATAAATCCTCAACTCAAAGTTGAACAGTAACCTGAGTCTTAATACACAAGTTATGTCTCCTTCCTCTAATACATATACAGATTTAAAAAAAATAATATTAATAAAACCAAAATACCATGTCAAATGCAATGGTTTCCCTACAAACTCTATCACCTGTTTATCGCTCACTCTCAGTACTAACGCTAAATTGGGCCTCATGAATTATTCATGAGGGGCTGTTTAATGGGATCATTTTTCCTGGCTAGCACTGACACTAATGCTAAGAAAAATCTCTTGACATTAATCTTGGGTTGAAGAAAGCCCCAAATACCTAGTTTTCTTCTGAATGTTCCCTTTCCTCCTATTTAACACATTGCAGAAACCAGTCATTCTACATCTCTGTTATGCATGAGTGTGGGCATGGGAGGGTAGAAGGGACGATACAAGGTCGGAGTGGGAATTTGTAGCATTATGATTTTCACATTGAGAACTCTGGGGTCTGGTCCAGCTCACATTAAATTTAAATGAAAGTTTCCCTTTTTTTGTTGGTTTTTCGATTTTTGGTTTTTTGTTTGTTTGTTTGTTTTTTTTTGGTAGATGCATATTCTCTCTGAAGGAAATGAGAATATCTGTTGAAAAAGACAATCAAACTATGGATCTCTAACTGCATTATTTATCCAAACTGTCTAGAATTGATTAAAGCCCTTTTTTCTGCATTAGTTTATAGCTATTCTGATGATGAAGTGATTTAGGGTGTTTTTCAGGGCTGATTACAAGAGTAATGGGCTCTGGTCTTGCAATTGCAAATATGACTGTTTTCAAAGACATAAAAAGTCAGAAGCATGTTTCGGCACATCCTAAAGACAGAGTTGTTTTTAGTTTATGCACTAAGAAGGCTCCTGCAAAATATTATCCAAATTACAATCCCTTCCCTGAAGAAAAATCTCTTTAAATGTCCTAGAGAACAGTGAATTACAGTCTAAAATGTAGCTTGTTTGCAAGTGCTGTATAAAGGAATCCCTCCACACACTCTCTTTGGTCATATCATAAAACTACTGACTTGCCTCATTTTTCCAAACCAAAATACCTAAAAAGCAATACATTTTTTTTTCAGTTGTAGCTTCCTGACATCTATAATGGTTTTGTGTCTAAATCTGACAACATTTGTAACAAACTGAAGTGACTGTTACTGCTGCAATGTCCTGGAGGCTTTTTCTGTCGGAGGAGATGACAGTAACTTTACCCATGCAGATTAAGCTGGTGTTTACAGATTTGCCCTGGGTGTGCATTTTTATCCAGCTGTGATCAAGTAACACTGCCTGATGAGTGCCAGACAGATCTCCTGATACGAAGGGCTTACATGCCCATCACTTCTGTGCGGAACATGGTTCTAACCTGGACACCACAGCAAAGTTCAGTTATTGTTTGGTTTTTATTTTCTCTTCACTTTTACACTAAGGCAGAATACTCAAATGAGAATGCAAAAAGCTTTGCCATTTGAAAATCTCCTTGCCATTTGACAGAAACTAGCATTATGTGGACTTAAAGTTATTTTTGTTCAGCCTTTCAGTTCCCCACACTGAGCTCTAACAGGATTTAAAAACAATTAGAAGTGGAGTGAGTGGTTTAACAACTGAGAATTTAGGATTTAATTAATTCTTTTTTATTATTTTTTTTCTCAATGAATATGTTTCTTTTGTATGTTGTAATAATCTGAAATATGGCAAAATATAGGCTCAATAACTTTTTCCAATCAATGAAAATGTGAGATCAAGAAGTTGTTTGCCTTTGTGGGACCTGAAGCTATACGCACGTTATAGTGGGGTACTTTGAATGTAGCAGTGGCTGCATATTGCTTTCTCAGAACTCCTTGCTGTTGAAGATGGAAGAAGGTCTGTTTCCTAATATCTGATTCCCTGTTTGGAACCTCTAATACATGAAAGGATAAGAGGAAAGCCTATGCCATCCTTTGAATTTGAACTTTAAATATATTTCTAAACATTAGTAATATTAACATCGCCTAAAGTACTAGCATCTTATTTCACATCTGTTGTGTGGTTTAAAGCTGTAAAAGGAGTACTTAAACTTGTGGGGCAAATTCAGCTTTTTTTAATCAGAGTTTCCACTGCTTTCCAAGACCAATTGATCCATATTCATATTGGTGTATTGTGAAAACAACATTTGCCATTCAGTTTCCTGTTTACTTCAAAATGCCACACAATTTGCAGATCTTTCCTGCTCTAATATTAATTTCAGTATAGGAAAGTATAAAGACCCCTCATCCCATGCATTGCCAGCTCTGTCTAAATTTATTATCCTCATAAATTGCAAGCTTTTTCCAGAAGCCAGTATGAGGAGGTACGCATTTAAATTTAAAAAAAAAAAAAAACCAAAAAATCAATGGTTTCTACCAAGACCTGGCTTAGAACATCTTTGTATTTGTTATACAACTTATATTTCTGCTGAGGGCATCAAAGGTGCAGCAAGCACAGCTGAAAAAGTGATTCCAGAATCTGGTGCATAAAATCAGTACTGTCTGAGGAGTGTTCTTTTCTGACTGTGAAATGGTCAGATACTGGTAAGCCCAGGGGAAGGCTGAGTTAGAAAACCTTTCACCTCTAGGTTGCAAGTTCAAATCTGGACAGGTCCTTGGTGATGGGAAGTCATTACCATGTGATGGTTTTCTGGTGACTGACATAGAACATATTGGTGGGCTGGTCCAGACCCAGTGGGCAGGTGTCCACATCACAGAAGACCCCACTTCAGTTTGTTCTCCTGGCAGCTGTACCAGAGGAACCAAGGAATAAATGGGCATAACCCTCCTCTCTCCCAGCCCTTACTTTCATTAAACTGGCAGGCTATTACTGAGAAACCTGCACTAAGAAACTGCAAGAATAGAGAACACACAACAATTTTACTCACTACTGAGTTCATAAATTACAATATAAGCAGTTTGCCATGCCAGTTTCAAGTTGCTCTTTCGAAGGCACAGTTTGAAGCCAGACCATCCCGGGGGGTGAGAAGAGGCTGCAGCCTCCCAGATTGCTTCCCTGTACAGAGGAAAAGTGCTCTCAGTGCTGCTGTAGATGCAACAGCCAGCTCTGAAGGCCACTAGCTAAGGATGGAGTCCATGGCTCTTCTCCCATCACTGACATCCCTGGGGTCCCTCCTCTGCTCTGCAGAGTGCAGAACAGGCAGGGCACAGGAGTGGAGAGGTTCACTGCAGTGCATCTGCATCCATGTCATAGGATGAGATAACAGCCCCAGAAACCTCTTGGAGCCTTTCTCCATAACCAGATAAACGCAGCCTGTGTGGGTGCATTACATATGTTCATATACATATGTTTATATGGAGATATGTGCTATCTCATTGAGTGACAATAATTTGGCTATTTTATAAAACTTGAAACTAAGTTCTTGTATTTTTAAAAGTTCAATAATTTTAATGTATCAGCCAACCATTAGCTCATGGAAAGCCTATAGATTTTTTATACTCAGCTTCAACTTGCCAAGTTCTAATAATCATTAAACTTTAAGGAAAAAAAAAACTGTAACCAGATTTCGAAAAACCTAAGCTGTTCTTTGACTACAGTTAGAGAATAGAGAAGACTGCTTTCTGGGGCTTGTTTTTCTGGATGTACTGAAATTCAGTATCATGCAACCACAGTTGTAATTCTTTAAACAGACAATAACACTTACAGGACAGATTTTAAATGATCTGTAGCTAGTTACATAAATACATTAAAAACTGGCCTTAAATCACATCAGGATGAAATTTTATTCTACCTGAGAGTAACAAATTCAAGAAAGTTGAAGGTTGCTCAAGCAGCCTTATATTTATCACACGACTTTTTTTTTCTTTCCTACAGCAATTACCAATTCAGATCCCAATTCATATTAAAATGTAGATGAACATTTTTGAGCCACTTTCTCAGCTGATGTAATACACAAAGCTGAAATAATGGCAGATTTAGCTCTGAAAAATTGTTATATCGTTATATATTGCTATCTGATTTACACAAAATCTAGCTATTGGAGCTAATCAGATGTACCATTCAGCTAAGGATCTGCCTCAGAATCATTATTTTTTTTTAAATGTCAGGAGCATGACAGAAGAGCGTATATTTAATTCATTTATTTCTTCATCCATTTCAATGAACATTGGATTTTATCCTTTTGTGCACAAAAATAAATCTCCACAGAGATTTTTATAGCACTTATTGATTTAGAAGGATTTGCTATACAATTTAATTTTGATTTCCCGGGAAAGATGTGTTTTTTTAGCAATAACCTGCCTATTATTCACTTAGCTAGGTGTATGAGCTTTGCACTTTTAAAAATCCCTTTCAGGAGACTAATTTTCACCTGCACATGCACTAGTTGACAGCTCCCTGTTCTTCTTCACTGTCCTGACAGTAACCAAGAATCCTGGTACTCATTTCATTTTAAATATTTTGTAAGCAGCCCATAAAGATTACTTCTGAACACAACAGTCAGGGCTAGATATGAGCTTCTTTTCCCTGCGATGAAAGGCTGGTGTCCGACCAAACGAGCCATCCAGGCCCTAAAAAGGCTTTTAAAAAAAATAGTTTTAATCTCTTCATCATTTGACTTCACGGCATGGAAGTGCTGCCCTTAAATAAAACTTACATAAAAATGGTTAGTACAGCTGGTCAGAAAATGTGCTTGAAGTTTAGAACCACATATCATTGTTTATACAGATGACTATTTGGGATAGACTTCAATAGAATCTGACTTTACTAGCAAAGGAGAAGGCTTTGGCAATAGCATAGGGTGATCAGCAACAGCAACTCATATTTTCCAACTGAGATCAATGTGGACTTTAATCCATTAATGCAGACCTAAATATCACCAGACAGATATAATAGATGACAGTGAAAATGTGAAAAAGAAAAGTCTGGAGTAGTCAGATTTAAGAGAGTTGTTTCATATTTGAATTCATTTTAGTACTCTACAGGAAAGCAGCCTGTTTCTAGATTTTCAATTAACATACCCTAGATACGAACTGAAAACACTTCTTTTCTACTAACACAGATGCTTTTTTGTTCACCCATTTTGAGCCCGTGCTCACAGAATAGGATTTTTATGAAATCCTTGGAAACATGTTAGCAATACATTTTTTTGAAATGTCAAGGAATGCGTTTGTTTGGAATGGAAAGCTGCTGACAAACATGCCAAGTCACTCAGATGCCAGTTTAGATACTTAGATACTCATGGCAGGCTGGAGGGAGAGGAGAGGAAAATCCCAAAACAACAAAAACAGCACCCAAACTGAAAAAGCTCGCAGCTCTGTGCTATTAAATTAAACTAAAAATAAAGATGATGGCAGTATCTTCAAGCAATTTGCGTGGTCAAAAAACAATGGTGCCCTCTGGTTTGAAAACACTGTTCAGTGTTTGCACTGTTCTGACTTGTCACAATAAATTTGGACAGGCTTCATATTTCCTGAATTGACTGAAGCTTTTCATTCCTTAAATTTCTAATGTGTTATGTCACATCTTATTGTATTTCATGGTGTCATTTTGCATTATTTTGCATTGTCTCCAAAGCTGATGAAACACAACACAACAGCACATGACAAAAAGAAATAAGCTGTTGGTTACACAGACTAAGTGTTATAATTCAATGTTTGTCAGACGAAGCAGTCATTACAAATAATATCAAACTTTCAATAGCTGTAACTCCTTAGTCAGTGATAAACCTGTTTAATTTACTAGCTCAGCATAAAGAAAGGATCCTTTCCTGGGAACTACAGGATTGTCAGTATTTACCCAGTATCAGAGTGTGCTGCTGCTGCTTCTCAATCCCTGCATTGCTAATTTATAACACCAGAATGAGATTTGAGACATACCACGGAGAGAATTTCTCAGGATGAAATAAGAGTATCCATTTGAAATGGCATTAATGGTGCAATATGACTGTTTTGATTTTATACCACAAGTACAGTACAGAACCTTGGGACAATTTCCACTTGTTATGACTAAGTCACATCACTCAACAGAGAGAGAACTGAGGGCTCCCTCCTCCCCAGTTATTCTTGTTGATAGCAATGACATCAGACTGAGGAATTACAATCTCACAATTATGGCCTGGTTAAGATAAGAAAGCATGTATATTCTGAGAAATTACCCAACTTACTGTTATAAAATATGAGAGTCTGTAATCCTCACAAGATTCCTATCAATATTGCAAGTATAATTCTTCTCTGAGAAGGAACTACATGACTATAAGAACTTAGTAACCATAATATTAAGTCATGTTAAAAATGGTTTGGTCGATGTACTTAGCTTTAAATTTGAAATATACTTAAGGAACTCACAAAAATGTGTGCAAATATATTGAATAGGAACAAAAAGACAAAAATTAGAGACTGTCTTTCAGTGAAATTCTTACTTCTAAACGTGTTTTTCTGAGTGGGTAGGACTCAAGTGTTTACTTTCTGTCCTTCTATATTCTTATTTTAAATTTTTTGCTTCAATACAACAATTTTTTTTTGTAGAGAAACAGCCATTCTATTTCTGCTTCATTCCATTGTTCTGGCCATTATAACACCTAGACATGGGCTCCTATTGCTGTTTGCCTCTCAAGAAAGAAAAGAATGAATATAAAAGAAAGATATAATCTAATGTTTGTGTTATATCAAGGAGGTTATGCTATAAAATATATACCCACAAGTACAACTGAGAATGTCCCAGAAAATATAGTCAGCCAAGGAAAGGGCTGTAAGCAAGGCTGCCTGAAAAATAGGGCACAGGGCTGCCCAGGAGTCACCAGGTTCAAGCCTGTGCTGGGACATGAATCACATCACATAAGCCCAGCAAATTAATCTATCTCGCTCTGTGTTTACTCTCACACTCCTTTCCTCCATTTCTTGTCCAAATGCATTCATAGCCACTTTAAGTCCATTTGTTCTCACGTCAAAATTATTGTGTGAATTCAAGAGCTTTTTCTTCTCCCTGGCGTTTACCTTTGTATACTTACAGCAATTTTTACCTCTCCAACCTCTGTTTTGCTGGGCACAGCTTCTTTTCAGACAGGCCATCCTTTCCTCTGATCATCATACTAGTCAGCATACCTTCGCAGCTGTTAAAAAAGCCAGAACATTTGCACCTTAACCATAGGGATTTGGAATTTAGGGGATGTCTAACAAGCACCTTGGTCACTGACATAAATACTCTCTTCGCTTCATTAAAAATATTTTACTCAATATATCTCCAAATGGTGTTTTCCTTTTCTGTGCACTGGTAGTTCATAGTAATTCTTTGATTGACTGTTACAACTAGGTTGTTTTTCTTTCTGTCACTTCCCACTGATGAGCCTACAGTTCATAGCTGGTTCTTTTCATTAGTCCTTAAGTGCATGACCTGGGAGCACATGACCTTAAATTCCATTCTATTTCTACTACCCCAGTCTTCAAGGTCATTTAATTCTTCCTGTATAATATTCCAATCCTCCTCTGTATTCATGACATCTCCCAGTTTTGTATCATCAGCAAATTAATTAGTACACTCCTACTTTTTCTGCCTAGGCCATTAAGGAAAATATTAAATAAAATTAATCCCCAGACCAATCCTAAAGGAACTCTACAAGCAACTTTCCTCCAGGGAGAGAAAGAAATCCTTTCAACATAACTCACTCTCGTCTCTTGTTCAGTCACTTTTTTACTTATCTTACAGTCCTGATACTTGCTCTTATCTTTTTCAATTTAACTAATAATTCCCCATGTACTAATGTATCAAATGCTTTACTGAAGAGCAGAAAGGTTGAATCTACTGCATTTGCTTTATCTCAACAATCGAGTTGTCATTAAAATAAAAGGCATGAGATAACAAGTTTATCTGAATGACTTCTAAAAAAATGAATTCATGTTTTACTTAATCTCATTTTCCCATTTTGATTTTTTTTTTGTTATTGAAATCTTAATTTAGATTTTGGGTCACACCTAGATTACACTTAATTTCTATTCAGTCCTCAGTGCACAGTGATTCTCTTGGTTATTTTCTCCTCATACGACTGAGAAAGCTTTGCCATCTGTTTAATTTAGTTTGCAAGGTCTGATTCTGCTGAGAAGCACCTTTCTTTGCTAAACTGTTCTTACCCTGCCTTCATTTCTTGTCAGGCTTCTATTATTTCTCATACACTGTCTGAAGTTGTAATTTATCTGCGAAGGCATATGGTCGATCTCATGTTAGTCCTCCTGGTTTGAGGCACATTCCTCTTTTCTTATCCAGATTCCAGAAATGAATTTCCAAGAACACTGCCATATCAAATATTAGGAGCCTGCTTTATCCTATCACTTGTCTGTGGCTCAGATTAGGATTTTGTCTGTGACCACTTTAAACTGTAACAGTTTCTAAATTGAACACTCCTCATCTGTATTCCGTGAATAAAGCAGAGCTTTCTCTAAAGGCTGTCAGTTGATGTCACTTGTCCTTGCAAAGAGAAACACATCTACCTGGACAGGCAAAAGCTCAGAACAATCCCAGACGACAGGAAGCATCTAGCAGGCATGTCAGAGAGAGAAGACTTCTCCTAAAGCCTTCCTAGTGGCATTTGATTTGACACAAACCCTGCAGAGCTCACTCAGCGAGCCACATTGCAAAGATGCTTCCTTCAGCACATTCTGGAATGTACCAGAATTGGGCATAACTGCTTTATACAGGTATGAATAAGCTCTAGGTGCCTTTGCTTGGGTGGAAAAGGCTGTGAAGGATCTATGAGAGGTTCAAGCCAAGTATTTCAGGGCAGTGTGGAAGTGTGTTTGCATGGGGGTTGCCAACCAGAAATAGGAGCTCTAGAATCAATGACTAGTAGCTCTGCTCATTAAAATCCATGAAGATTTTGACCTTTGGAACTGTTTTGCCTGTGTTTCTGTTTCTCTCCATAGAGGTATTATCCCTACTCTCTTAACTAACTCATACATGTCTGAATTCAGCACGTGCACCTACCATTCTCCAGAATTTCCCTTACATAGCTGCTGTCCTGACTGGCTGCGTAAAGTTTCTGTAACTGCCCAAAGGCTGTACTCTTCCAGCAGTTTCTCTAACTCTGTGATGATTTCAGGCTGTTTCTGTAGTCAGAACTGTCAGCATAAGGAGTATTATGAATGTTCTACGATTCAGAGTTAATATAGCCAAATATGAGACAATGAATTTTTTTTTTGAAGGAACCTCCTGAAGAGTTCTTTTGTTTCTCTTAGCATATCATGATTTTTAAAAAATTCATTCTTGGCTTTCAATGGTATACATGTTGAAGAAGAGAGCCTGCCTATTTATTCCATTTATGCTATAGAAAAGCCAGTGAACTGCAGGTCAATGGGGGAGAATCTCCTAATAAAAATGCAGAATCAGTCTGGTTATGCTGGTTAGACCAAATTTTCCATAGTTGCTCCTTGGCTTCAGCATTAGTCATTGGCTAGAAAGAAGCAGAGACAATGGCATGCATAAAGCCTCCTGCATTCTAGAAAAGCAGGACTTACAAAGTTACTTAGCCTAGTGTTGCCTCCAGGTCATCTTGTTTAAGAACCACTGATGGACCAAAACTACATTACTTTCACTTATTGTTTTTTCTGTCCATCTATACTTTTAACCTCCATAGTTCTCTATAGAAATGAAGTCCACAACTGGCAGCATTTTCTCCATTTTAAACCTTAAAAGCTCATTTGCTGTGGGAGCCTTGCATCTCATACTGTGAGAGATAGTGAATGATGATTCCCTGTTCACATTCTGACATAATTCATGTTTTTTCATAGTTTTCTGTCATATCTCTTTTCTGACATGGCTTTTGCAAGATGAAGACTCCTAATGTACTTGAACTTACATGAAAGTAGTTACATTCTTCCCATCTCTCTTAGAATCCTTTCCCAGCTCTCTTATATCTTTTTAGAGATTCAAAGATCAGTCCTGAACACAGTTTTATGCAGGAGCATACCCCTCTTATTTTTTTTTCCTAATTCTTAACAATTAATTTTCAATTTTGACTGTTACTGATGTTTCCAGAGAACCATACAGATTGATTTCAAAACCTCTTACCTATTTACTTTGCAAGCCACTTTTATGCCTAAGATTGTTTTTCTCCATAAGTTGGAATCTGTCAGTTTCCCAAACACAGACATGTAATGTCACATCCAAGGACTGGCTGTGTGTGTGGCTTCTGCTATCATCATTTGGACATGCCCCCCTTCAGATGACTGTAGGTGCTTATTTTCTAGCAACTGGAGCACACACTGAATGTCCTATACTATTTTGTTCCTCATTTTGCTAGAAAATACTACTCTAAACCTTCCCAGTCAGCTGTAGATCTGTCAACCTTAAATAATTTTGTCTCATCTATAAACAGTGGGAGCTTCTGAAACATCCCCCTCCCTCAGTAAATGTTATTTATGAATATAAAGAGTGCACAAATCCTTTGTGCTTTATGAGCAACCACGCATTGTTGTGAAAAAAGCTATTTTATTTCTACCTGTTGTCTCCTATTTTTTAATTTGGTTAGTAATCTAAGCTTTTTTCTTTTTTTTCTTAAAAAGTTAGATCTTTCGGGTTAAGGATCCTTTATCAGGCCTTTAGAAAACCCAGATGTAGTATCTTGATCACACAACCTTATCTCACATTGTTCACTGAGCTCTGTTCTCACAGAAACTGTATTCATACTGAACTATATTACCTGGTATCAAAGTTAAAATTCAGCAATTTCCCTGCTGAATTCTGTCTGGAGACATATAATCTGATACTTATAATTAGATCCTGTTTATTTTCTCTAATTTGTTGCAAAATCTCTTCCATTGACTCTTCAATCCAAAATAGAGTCTTACATTCATATCCTGTGAAGTTAAACCTGGAGGATTCTCTTGATAGCCTAGTGCTGAAGGCTGCTTCTAAAGTTTAATTTTTACTTCCTGCTGTGACCTGACATTACTTAAATGCTCCATTTATATTTTCAACATTGAGCTCCAGGATCTCCTTTCAGGACTTTCAGCAGACTCTGCTGCACCCATTGTATTGATTCTGAAGATGAACAGATAATAAACCAGATTTAATGCATCTACTCAAAAACACACTCAGGTCACAACCTGTGAGACAGACCTTTCTTCTTTGCAAACCACTCCCAGTACACACATAATATTGGTACTAAATTTGTTTCAAGAAAAATGAAATCAAAACAGATCAGTGGATAACAAGGGAACATATGTTAATGGATAGAGAAGCCTACTCAGTCTTAAAATGAGACATTATCTTGAGTAAATCACCAACCTTATTGTCTTTGATCTAACTCTGTAAAAGATCTTTTTTCTTACATGTGTAGCACTATCATTTTGATAGATATTCAGTGCCAGTGATCCACTGTCTGTATCACAAATTAAATAATACCCAAAAGATACTGTACATATGCTCTTCAGAAGGATGCAAAATGCCTGTTAAACATATATCAACCATGCTTATGCAACCACAGACATAGAGTTAGAAAGGAGTTTCATAATAGACATGCCACTTACTGAACTGAATGGATATTTAAATCCCAGTTGTCTGAAGAAGAGGGAATTGAATGTCTAGTCTCTGTCTGTAATATCTTATTGAAATGAACAATACCATGCACTTACAGAAGGAAAAAGAAAATTACTTGGACAGGTAATACGAATTCCAGACATGTCAGTGATTGCTTTGCTTTGCCATTTCTGAAGTGTCAAGTTTTGAAATCAGTATTATTCACCTCTAATTAATATCAATACCCCAAACCCAAATCTTTCTGTAATTGCTTTTTCATGTGTATTTTCCATATGTTCTCACCCTAAGACACTATGTAGGCTTGAGAGGCCTAAACCATTTATAGTTCAGCAAAGACCTTAAGCTGTGCTTTTCAAGTTTTATTAACAACAAGTTCCAGTTCCATACTGATTTCCCTGCTGTGCATACAAAAATGCCATGAGCATTTTTGGTGGATATTAACAAATGTCAACAGTACAAAACCAATCCTACATTTTGGAGATAATTAGACCATCTGAAATAATTTTGAAAAGGTGGTTTCATTTGTGATCTGTGAGTAATTCACTTTCATGGACACATATTCTTTCTTAGAACTGGCTAAGGTAATTTACACATTACAAGGCTTCTAGACATAGTTGGCCACTTATACAGTACTAATAAATTGAAAATGTGTGTGCATGATTTAACAAAAAAGGAAGATGTGAATGTAATGCAGGTAATTGCTGAACTACAATTCTACTTCTGACAGCTAAAGAATACATGAATAGACCTGTATCTGGAGAACACACGTTGCTTTGCATCATCATTCAAAATGTTGATTTTTCTTCTAAATATTTGAAAACAGTTATATTACTATTTTTGAGAAAATGCTTAGTGTCAAAACACTGGATTTCAGGCAAAGTGATTCTAGAGGTTAAAGTGTGAGTTTGCATTGGGGAGGGATTGCAGGACCACATTCTTCTTCCTTCAGCATCCAAATCAGACATTAGAGGAAAGGCAAGCTTCCTGTTCAAAAAAACAAACAAACACCCAAAAAACCCTCAAACCAACAAACAAAAAAACCCCCCAAACCCCAAAAATATTTATCTTTCAACAAAATATAGATTTATTTTTAAAATAATTTCTGCTATAGCTCATTTCTGCCAAATTTTTCATGTCACCTGCCAGTGGCTAAATTGGTGTATCCCTTCCAATGTCTGACTTTACCAAAATAACCTTCCAGTTTTGGGTTTTGGTTGCTGGGAATGGACCTCTGCAGGTCCACAAAGATCTTCAGTTTTGAAGAGCTCTCTACTTGCAAGGATAAACCTCTTCTTTATCTAGGTCTTTTTCCTGCCTCTGCCAGCACCAGGCCTTTTGCAAGGTTTGTTGCAAAGTCTATGGGAAATACAAGAAGCCTGAGAGCTCTTAAAAGAAGTGGAATTTTGTGAGGCAAAAAATGTAGTTGAATACAGGAGTGCTGTATGCCCTGGCATATTAGTGGTGCAGCAAAGTTTCCTCTTTTTTTCATAAGCATTTTTTCCTTGCTCTTAAAACTGTTTGGCTTTTTTGTTTCTGCTTTTGTAATGTTGTTTGGTTGGTTTTGGGGTTCTTTTAAACTTTTTGATCTTGGATTTCTCCCATCCCAATGAGATTGTAAACAGACATGTATGAGAAATAAAAACCCAGACTTAAAACTCTCAAGCAGGAAAACAGAAAGAGATAGAAATGTGAAGGGCAAAAGTGACAAAGTAGCAGAATCTGTAGCAGTGAAATCCACTTGAAATTGTGTCACAGCACAGAAATTAAGTTGTAATTACTGAAAGGCTCAGCAAATACAAGCATTGCAGTTCTTATTAAAACAAGCATTGTTAGCCACAGTAAAAATAAATAGGCAAAATAAAAAAAATAGCCACAGTGCATAGACATTCTTATCTCTACAGGATAAGAGATATGTTTTTTAATGTGAGCCCAGGATTCAGTGTCTTCTCAAATTATGGACATCAGGAGAAACGTCCATGAGTCTGGGTCATGTTACAAAGGCATGAAACAGGTGTAAAGAGAGTTAACTCAGTAGATTATATATTCCCATTGAAAGGATAATACTTATCAGAAAGAACATTTTTTATGGTTTTGTTTGCTGGCTAAACCCACTCTTGCTAAGACTGGTGAAACTAAAATTTTGTTTTAGTAGTTAATTTTTTGAGGCACTAGTATCTACACTATATCTACAATTACTTGTAACTGAGCTGACAAAGCATTTCAAATGCAGCTCAGCCTCTCCTGCCTTCCTTCTCAATTCAGACATTCTGGAAATGGTGTCACTCTTACCACTCCTCCTATTATTTCTGCTCCACATCTCTGGTGGCTTCAGATCTTCCTGCCACCCATCCAACATGATCTTTTAATATCCCTCAACGTCTCACACCAGCCACTGGCAGCAGAATCAGCCCTCAGCAGCCCAGCACTACCTGGCAAAGTGAATGTCATTATTGCCACTGATCGCCAATGGAGCAGGGGATCTGTGTCAGCTGAAAAAGCCTTCACTCTTCAGTACTGCCTCAGTGCATGGCGGCTCCTTTTCTGTCTCCTGATATTTTATTACAGTAGAAGCATTTTAATTGGCACATGCTGGTGGAAACAAAACTGTATCTGTTGAGGGCCAGACTCTAGCACTCCTGCTCAGGTGGTACAAGTCCCTTGTTCTGGAGTGTGTCCATTGAAATCAAGAAACCTGCCCAATTGTTCAGAGGTTCAGAGGAACACATTGTTCTGATAGGTATTCACTTTCATTCCATAATATGCTTTAAAAATACACACTGTACAAACCATTAAAAAAACTCCCATTAAAGTAAGTTTTGCCATAATAGAGCAGGGAAGCAGCAGGAGGGGAACAAAGGGCTACCCAGCATGACACTTATGCTAGCAAACACCAATTCACACCTGTTAACTACTGTGAATAAAATCTTTGGACTCAGTTCCTCAAAAAAGTCAAAGAAAGAAAGAAAGAAAAACTGTTCACCATGAAAGAAAGCGGGAACCTCAGGTGTGCTGCTGAAAGCTTACAGAGTCAGATCAGCATTTATAATCAGTGACTTCTGAGACTACCTGAAGGAATGGAAGGCAAGGACTTGGCAGGTACACAAAGTATACACAAGCACAGAATAATCCATCCTCATAATTTTGAACTGAAATGGAGGATAACCCCACGAGGTCCCAGGAAAGACACAATGTTCTGAACTAAAAGTTCAGCCAGAGCTTTGGTCCTGGGAGATAATTATAAGGCTGCCTGACCTAACTGACCCAACTTAATGAAACGAGTATGTCTGAACTGTGGAGAAAAGAAAAATATGCAGTGAGCATCAAAATGGGGTTCCTGATCTGTCACTGCTATTCAGATTCTCACAAAAAGAGATGTGTTATTGTCAAAGGCTTTTCCATTAATAGATGTCAGCCTTGGTGGCTACACGCACAACCAAGCAGAGTACAGAGATTCTGATCTCATTTCTATCTCCACAAATATGGTGATGGTTACCTGAAAACTGTTGCTAAAGGCTGAAGTGATTGAATTCAGGACATTTGCTTAAGATGGGCATTTAATCATTAGTGTTACTTGTCAATCTAAAATCCAATTACACATCCTTACCTTTGTGAGGACTTGGGCAATATTGCATCAACATGAACAAGGAAAAATCTGTCCTTTCATGATTAATAATAATATCTCATTATATGGAATGCTCTTGCAGAGAGACCTAAGATTATTGAAGAATCTATAGGCTTATATCTTATATATTTTAAATCAGCTTAACATTAGCCCTTATTCCAAAGTAAGCTTAAACTAGAAAAATCCAGCTGTGGAAGTCTGGCTTAGTGAATTTTCTATTGGTATGGCTGTCTTCCACTGAGAATGGATGACATGGCTTCTGTATCCACAACCCAGCAATTCCTGGCTCACCATGCAACCCAAACAGCCTCTTCATAGATGAGACAGCATAAATCCTAAGGCTGTATTCCGTTTTCCTTTATTTACACACACACATAGTCTTAAGGGATGCTTCAGCAGGAAAGAGCAAGGTACAGTACTTAATGTGCAAGTTCAGTTCAGCAGAACTCCAACTAAAGCATGTCAGCCTCAAGGGCTTTTCTCTCAAACAGTGAGCCTAAGTTCTCCACAGAAGGAAACTTGCTGAACTACATTTTTCTGAACTTTAAAGAAAAAAGTTCTGATTCTAAACTGAATGAGGGAGTAAATGAATGAGCAACTTCACTGAAAGCAAGAGTGGCCCTGGTCTATTCTAGGAGAGCTATAGAGAATCCAGATAACGAAGCCATGACAAGAAAATGTTCCCACTTTTTTTAACTCTTTTGTTGTAAGAACATTATCCATCTCAGTAGCTTTATTCTCAGCAGCAAACCTTAGACTGGTCTTTGAGGACTCTTAAATAACCCCCAGTATGGATGTAAAAAGGAAGCAAACCAGAACAATCAAACCTAAGGTTTACTTTTTACCATATTTCTAAGATACCTTTTTGATTCTCAGGCTCCTGCCTTCACCCTTTCCCAAGTCAGTTCCATTCCCATCTTTTTCTCCCTGGATGATTCCCTCACAGCAGGCACAGAGGCACCACTTCCAGGCAACTCCTGCTGTGCATCAGTTGTTCCACTGCAGTCTTTTTCTTGAGGCTCCTTTACATGGATCAGTCTCCCCAGCGACTATGGCCTCAATTTCCACGCTTCTGTGTCATTTAGTGGTTGGCTACAGTGAAATCTCATTTGGTTGGGAGCTGACCTGCTGCCTATTCTGAATAATTTTAGATTTAGTCCTGGGATCTGACTGGGATTTGTGTTTTAAGAGTCACTCCTTTTTTTCCTGGGGATTAATGAACCTTTTCAAATTGTCTTATTTGGTATAACATCACAAAGTGCCTTTGTTTCACCAAAAAATATCCAAAATAATTAATATTTAGCTTTTAAATATCTCCTGTTTTCTTTGTTCTTTGAAACTATGACCACCTGGAAAATTATGATGTTCCCATTCTGGTGTAGCAGAACCTGATGGACAGACTCATGTAATCTTACAGACTTGGGTCCAGACTTACCTTCAAATTGGAAACTTGTGGCTCTGACAAATAAATAAAAAATGCTGTGGAAAACTCCTGGTCTTTTTAGAACTTCTCTGTCACTACACATATCTGTAGATGACTTGGAGAACTACAAATGAGAAAGAAATGTAAAGAAATGAAGTTCAGAAGAGACTTTCCAGGCTCACAGCTGTTTTTTACTGGATATTCTAGACTAGAAGATTAGTCATAGATTTGTTCCAAGGTGGTTCCTTTAAGACTACATAATTTTAAATCTCTCCCTCATCCAGCTCCTCATCCCCCCTGGCTACACCCACACACTTTTCTCTTGTTCAGACTTTTGCTGGGGGAGAAATAAAGTTTGAAGGTTTGTGGAAGAAAATCTGGGATAATGTGGGACAGTAGAGGAGCAGAAGTCTCAATCTGAATGGGGCCAAAAAGATTATTAATCACTCATTTGTGACTTGACCAACAGCATAGGAGTCTATCCAGTACTGATGGTGGGAACTGGATGGAGTTTTCCTAGGTTCTACTTGGATGTAATGCCCGTATTTTTTTCCCTAAGACAAGGGCCCATCAACAGTTCAACACATTCTTGGTATTACTGCAAGACAGAATTGCACAGTTGTCTTCGACCTTGAGGTAATCAGGGTTTTGTCTTTGAGGTAAGACCTATCAATATCTCCTTCTTTCATTTGCCGAGCCCACATTCCTCCTAATATCCATGGAGAACACTTCTGTCTTACCCAAATCTCTTTATGGGAGTGTGCTTAGACATCTAAGGGCAAAATCCTACAATGTTTCTAGGCAGGCTGCTTTTTCTTTGGTCTTCACAACACTTCTTTTGTGGGTGTTTACTTTTTTTTGCCAGGAAATAGGAAAAAAATCCCACAAAACAGTTACCAAGTTGTATAAAAGAAATTAATTGGAAAAACTAAGATAAAGCAATTTAAGAAAGCATATAAAAAATTATCTTCAAGAACATTTTCAAAAGTATTTCTTTCCTGACTAAATGTCTGAGAAAAACACCAGTATTTCTCTGTACTGGAAGATTCAAAAGGCAAATATAACCATAGCAAACTTTGATAGTATACACAATAAAGCTGAATATCCTGCTTTGTTTTCTCTATTAATGGTATCTTGTGATATTAATTTAAAAAAGAAAGAAAATCGACATTACATATTTATTAGCAGATTACTCAAATTATTTATAATCTCAGAGGTTCCTGTAAGTACTGCTGAAAATTTTTCCATTCATTTCACTGGGCATAACAACAAAAAATGACACAAAGTTTACTTGTTTACTTATACTTCTCACCAGGTTATGTAATCTCTTCATTCTGCCATCAGATATATCCTCTTTCTTTTGCCCTCAGGATTCTTCCACACAATTTCAATATGCTTGTCTGAGGGGGAAAAAGGAGAAAAAATATATATTCAGTTCAAATTTGGAAAATATCTTGTGCTTACAACTCTTACCTTTCACATCAAGAAAACATTGTTTTGGTGATTTTTTTTTTTTGGTAAGGTCTCAAAAAGAAGACCTTCCAGGCTCAAGGACTAAAGACAAGACACCCTCACAGTGCAAAGATTCAGCTGAAAATTTTAATCAGGACTGGAAGTGGAGTTGGCAGATTGATTTAAATTAGGCAGGCCTGGCTCTATATTGGGAAGTCTATGCTTGCATATCCATTTTTTTTACTCCAGTTCTTCTTTTGGATTCTCAGATAAAAGAGAATAAAGTGGGCATTCTCCACTTGATGCAATTTCACTATACAGTGATTCCCATCAATGTATAATTAAAAGTGGATTTCCTTTTCCCTGAGATGGGGGAGGGTCTGCATAAACCTGGTTGATGTGAAGTGAACAAAGAGAACTTTCATGAGTTCTCCTGCAAACAGTCTATCAGTTACAATTCCTAGTGTTCACACTGCTGCACTGTTCAAAAGGAGCTCTAAAAAAAAAGTCAAGCAGGGGGTCCAAGAAAAATTCAACCCGCATGCCAACTAAGGGAAAGAAAGAGAAGGCAGGAAAAAAAACCTAGCTTTTGTTGTAAAAAGAACTAATGAAGCTGCTCTTAGAACTGTCCACGGTGACACAACAAGCCTGTGCACCCACACACATTGTGAGAGTGCCAGTCACCCACGGTAATGAGAAAAGGAAACACTGTAGGCAAAGGAAATATATGAATACATTGCTTTTATGGTTTAACTGTAGGAAATCACAACGCTGGCCCACAATATCTTGTGCCAACTGCCAAAAGTGGTAAAGTAATACATAAGGTTGTCTGCTTAAATTTTTCTTACAGACAAGATGGACTGGTGGGGGGTAAAATCCCATTATCATTATAAATTGCTAATTAAATAATTATCAATTAGATGGGCAGACAGAACTCATTCCAATGAATTCCTTAGAGGGCTTTCAGTAAAGAAAAACAGTAATTTTGATTATTTTTTTTTATCCATACTTCCTGCCTAGGGGCTCTAAATAGAGATGATATATGGTGTATCCCATGTTAGACTTTCACACAGTATATCTTGTGCTAGAGCTCAGGGACAAACACTGAACTTTGGTGCACATATAGATCTTTTTTCAGTTTTTCAGATAAATGGCCTTAATTTCATGATATTAATTAGATACCCAGGGTTATTTCCTAAGGAATAAAAAGAATACTTTCCAGACTTTCACATGGCTTTGAGAAATCACTTTTTCCCAAGTAACTGATAATATTTTCTAACATGTTATTGCATTTTCTTTCCCCTTTTTTTTGCATAATCCAGAATTTACTTTGAAATAAAATATTAAAATAGGTAATACAGATATGTATACAGACAATAGGCAGGATTGAATACAGTGCAAGGTGTATTTTTAATGAACTTTGTTCTGTCCATTAACACCAAGACCAGTGCAAAATTAAACCCTTTGCTTTCAGGTTTTGCTGTCAAGTTTTCAGATCAGACCCTTGGGCAAAGCTGTAACAATAATCAGCAACAGAAACGATCCTGTCCTGTCCTGTACCCCTTACTCATGTAAGTAATTTTTCTGAGGAGAAAGGTCCCTCTGGCCCCTTAAAAAACTTACTCAGCTACAATCAGTCATTACTCACGTGAGCACAGAGTGGTCGCACACTTTTCTTATCCTAAATCAGTTTTGCCAGACAATTACAAGCTATAATGATTTGCAAGCGCTGCTAAAGAAATCTTCAGCTGTCTGTGACAAGGAGTGTTTTCTAAGGACAGAAGTTCTGCAGACTGAACTGAAGAGTCACATTAATGTTTGGGACAGAGTTTTCTTTGCCAGCAAACACCAACAAAAAGTGAGGAACGGAAATGGTAACATGAAAGATGGACTTTTAATTCCAAAGCCAGGAACATTTAAATATGAATGGGTCTTGCTGCCGCCCTCTATCTTTTGTCAGGAAATATGAAGCTCTGGAAGTCCTTTTGTTGCCTTCTTTGTTAACTGTATGAGGCTGAAAGGAGTTGGCTTGTTTCATTTTCAAACCTTGTCACAATGAGGGTCTCAAAAATGAATGCTTATAGATACATGAAAATGCTGAAGGGTTCATAAAGGATAGAAAACTTTCTTTTTCATAATCATCTGTCACTGGATGACTTACCAGGGACAATCATAATGAAAAACAAACAGTGAGAAGAATTTTTTAAGGTTTAGAAAGGGGAACAGAGTTGTAGAATAAAATTAAACTATTTATGTATATTTATGAATAAAATGAAAGTATTTACGACATAAAGATAGATATTCGAGAACAAGATCAAGAGATATAAAGTATATTAAGCAATGTGCAATCTTTTGCCCTCCTATTTTGCTATTTTCCCTGTTGGTTTCTGGGAGATCACAGAATCCCAAGGTAAGTTCCTCACAGTGATGTTCTCTAATGTGATTTACTTTGAGGAATACTTAATGGAGAAAGGTGCCTACTACATTTAGTTATTGAGTTTTTGTTCATGGTTCAGGATTGATCCACTTGAGTCTTTCAGCAGGGAGTAGTTTTCCAGTGTGGCACAGCATGACTCCAAATCAATAAGGTTAATAGATGTGGTGGCCACACAGTCAGAGGTGATGTGCCTGGCATTTTCCATGCCAATGAAGAAAATTTCTGATGACGAGATGTCATTTTTGTGCCGGCAGTAATGTCACCCTGATTACCTAGAGCACATAGCCAGTTAGTAAGTTAGCAAGACTGTAAATGGCCCATTAATCTGAATTATCTTTACAGGAACCGTTTCAAAAATTTTGCTTGCACCCAAATTACTGGTGCCTCTGTGATTTTTGAAATGCCAACAGCATACTTGCTATATAAAAACAATATGGCTGTGTAAAAGTGACTAAATGGGAATCGCTAGCCTGGGACTTGACTCTACATTTTTAAACTCTCAACAGCACACTAGAAAACATGAAATTCCAGCCGTAAAAAAAAGAAAAAAAAGTTGCATGTTTTAAAAATAAACATGTGAGCAAAGAGGAAAAAAATACAATGCAAGATACCACTGCAAAAAAGTAATATTGTAGGTGACAAATCTGCTTATGTAATGAGAATGTGATATGTTGGTGTTCCTGCAGTTCTAATTTTCTCTGACTTTTTAAAATATGCAAACTCTTAACAGTGCCTCCCAGATCATTAATGGGTACACATTCCCAGATGGCCTGCATTGTGAACAAAGTGTTGGACTGGACTGGAAAGAGAAATCTGTTTAATATTCCAATATCTAAATGTCAGGAAGGTGTAATTCAGAGTGCCACTGAAAGATGAGCTGAACGGAATACAATTTATGGTGACTTTAGTTAACAAATGGCATTAAGGGAAGAATTTCCATAATTAAATCATTAACTAATATGAAATATTGATTTCCTCTCTGATGTTACTGGATTATCACTTGTCAGACTTGCAGATAAGCGAAGAGCACTCAGTGCAGTCCCTACCAGGAACAACAATAATTTGCATTATGATGACACTGTCGAGCACTATCAAGCACAGAAAACAGAGCAAGGTGCCACGTGTGCCAAGCCAGCCTTGCCCCAAAGAGCTTGCAGATAACATTTTGATGAAAAATAATAGGATGGTTGCAAGGGATGTCTGTGCAAACAGACTGAGTAAAATGATGATTTGTACTGAGGCTGTTCCCACGCTTCCTCACGCCCTCTATTGCGTGGTAACTAATTCAGAGCTTCTCCTGGCCATCTCTACAAGGCTTCTAGACAGCTGCTTGTCTGAAGAGATAAATTCTGCTGCAGTTAATATCAAGAACTTCCATTCTCTAACTGCGAATTTTTGGGTTTTTTGGCTGCTCTTTATACATTCCTGTTGCCCAAGGGTAGTTGAGTACTACCATGGAAGCAATACAGCACATTAAATAACGATTTTACTTCTATTCCAGTGTGCTCATTAAGCATGTTAAATAGTGGAACATATTAGGTTAACTTGAAAATGCAGAAGGACTAGAAGAGGCAAGATTTAAAAAAATTTACACTGAAAAGATCCTCCTTAATTGAGTTGTAATCAGTTAGTATTGATCATTAGTCCTTTTATCAGCATGATGAAGATAATGATGGTAATGATGATGATGATGCAATGGGCAGCACTTGGATCATAAAGAGAGGATGTAAAATTGTTTAAATATTTGATGATAATTCTTTCTTGAAGGTGATACAGACTGCGCAACACTGTCTATTACGCTCAAATTCATGACAAAGCTTGAAAAGAAGTTGAATAAGCAATTTTTTAATACACTTTCTTTGATCTGCTTTTAAAGAAATGGTCCACTCTTGGCTAAAATGGAAAGAGGCTATATTTCTGAGAAATGCTTTCAAAAAAAAATTGTTATTTTCTACCTCAGTCTTTCGGCAGGAAAGCAGTTCTTTTGCCAGTCAAACATTCAAAAATCATGTCTCATTTGAATAAATTAACATATTTTGTGGCAAAAATTAATTCCAAGGAAGGAACAATAAATACGAAAGCAATTTAAATTGTGTATTTTACAGGGGAGGGGAAAAAAAAAAGAAAACCCAACATTGTCATGCGTATGACAGCTCAGCTAATTTGATGGGCTTTGATGTTAATTTAGGGTTTACTTTAATTTCAAAACATATTTTTTCACTTAATAAGGGAAACAAAAGAAACTTTCAACCAGTTTGTTATCTGGGAATGTTTTGGCTTCTCAAATGTGAGAACATGATTGTTTTTATTTCCAGGAGGAGATAATAACACTGAAGCAATAAAAAAGAGTCAAGGCAGCTTGCACAGCACAGGAAGTTCACAGCCAGAGACTTAATTTCCCACACAATGTACTGTGCAATGGGCCCATTAACATAGATGAATAGGCTCTTTAAAGGTTTTTTTTTCCAGATATGCAGCTGCCGCTGAATGGTGCTATGTTAATAAGGTACTCACTTGCCTATTCTTCAGGTACTCTGGCATTCTCTACCTAGGTAATCTCCATATAGGAAAAGCTATTAGGGGTTGTATCTCCTACCACACCTTCAATTATTTTAACACCTGCACTGATAATCCTGGCAAGGTAAACTGGTAGGGGGCCGAGGGTCTAAGTCCATCCTCTTCTTCCCCCAGAAGTCACATCTCAGGGGGAGGGGCTGAAGGAGTGCAGGGAAGGAAAAAAAGTAAAGTCACTTTTATTACACATCAGTGGGAACATTCTGAAAAAGCTTTCATGCCTAGGAAATTGTTATTTCTTCAAACAACTGACAGC
Organism: Irena cyanogastra; assembly: GCA_013397155.1. Lineage (NCBI taxonomy): Eukaryota > Metazoa > Chordata > Aves > Passeriformes > Irenidae > Irena > Irena cyanogastra. Next base: position 563,715 of record VWZV01014643.1, on the reverse strand, counting down.
CTGCAGAGGAAACTCTAATGGAAATCCAGCTCATGCATTGTTATGCATGGCCCTCATGTAGATACATGGGGGTGGATTAAGTTAGCTTCCAAAGGGTCTATTGTGTGCAGCATTAATTTGCAGTGCTCTTGATATTTGAGTTTGAAGGTTTTACAACCTTTGTGTTTACTTAGATGCACTATATCCTACATTTGTTTATTTCCTTTCACAATCTCTTATTACCCAGTAAATGTTACATTTATCTTTATTAACTTTCAATATGTTGCTGTAACTTACAGAGAAGGAAATAATTACAACCTCCTTCAGATGTAGTAGTTTTAGGGAACAGTTTGGCTTTTTTTTATTCCTTCCTGGTCAGTTCTGACTTTTCCATCTGTTAAAACAGTGGCCTTCTTTATTAAGACAGTGGAGTAATAGCATAAAAATGGTGTCTTTTATTATTATTATATGAATATTAGCCTATAACAAAATATATCTCCCTTGTCATATATGAAAAATAAATAAACAAACCAACCAATATTCTTCGAAGAGAATCTGACACTGGTGTGATTGGTTCTTACTACACAGAGATGTAAGGAGAAAAAATGCACGTACCACTCTCCATCATCACAAACTTTCCACTGTTTTCTCAGAATACACCACAAATTTGTTTCTATAACCTCCAGGTCTTCTCCCAATATTAAAATGCACAATACAAATAAGACTTTCCTCCTGCTACCTTTAGCTTGTTTCCTTATTCTCCTGTAAAGATTCATATACACTGCAGACAGCACTTTTGTAAGTTCAACTTTTCAGCGAGGTTTATATTCAGAAGGTCCTAATGGATTTTTATTTGAATTTGCCAGGGATGTCTAGAAGTGTTAGTTTTTCGACACTGAACTAAGAACTCAAAGTAACTTGTACATTCAAAGGAAGCTATGATCCTAATCTGAACTAAAGGGCTCAACTGAATAAAAATAGCTTATGCTCGAGTAACTCAAGTTATGTGTGGCTCCTTCCCCTCCCCCTTTATAAGGAAGTCAGTCAGTTGGGCATTTTTGTATTTTAATAATACAAAAGGGTTTCTCATGGAAAGAAATTAATGCCTGACTTACAGTAATTAGGGTCTGAGTAGTATCAGGTGCACAGTTTACTCAGGAAAAGCCCCTGACACTGAGGGAAGACCTCTTAAAACTGCAGAAAGTTGTGAATTCAGGTTTTGATGCTACATAATGGATAAGAGGAAAGAAATCTCCTTTAGGGCTCAGTCATTCACTCATTAGGGCACAACAGCAAAACCAGCTGCCTCTGGACCTGCCTGCTTGTTAGAATGGGGGAGACTTTCTGTAACCTCTCCCAGACTGACCAAGAACTGCAAACCCACTGACAGAAGACAGTGAACTCAGCTGTTGGAGAAGTGGAGATCTTAATCCAACTTTTTGAGTTTAGAATCTTTTCTAATATCCTACAAAATTAAAACAGCAGGGATAGAAGGAACTGCATTTCACAGACCTGTTTGGAGTGCTGTGGTACTACTGGCATTGTATGAAACAACAGCACAGCTTCCTCTGGAATGTGATAAAAAGTGTGCGAAACCATGGCTGGTCAAGAGAATATAGATCCAGTGCTTCTGTTCTCCTTGTTTTATAACACTAGGAAAAGGAGTGATAATACAGAGATGCAAATTCAAAATAATAAAATGGAAAACCTTTTTCCTCACTTTGGATATTTAGGGTGTCAATATGCAATATCACATTATTTCACCAAAGTCAGATTAAATCCAACAGAATAAACAGAAATCCATTACAAGGATCTCCAGCATGACAATGCTTAATTTGAATTACTGAAAAATAATAGACCTGGGTCTAAAGCAGTGTTGTCCTCATTTACTATCACAAAATTCTGTGATAGTGTGTCTTCATCTGAATATTTAGACCCTGGCTCCTGCCAGAGATATGGTGCTGCAATAAATAGGCCACTTCCTTCATACAATAAAATAATTCACACCTTGGGTTGGATTCAGAGATTTTTTTAAATGAAACTACAAGAACTAGAAAGCAGAAAATGTTTGTGGTTTTCATTCTTTTTTTTTCTTTTCCTTTGGTTGTTTATGTGTGGTGTGGTTTTGTGTTGATTTTTAATTTTTTTTTAAAGATAGATAACTCCTAAGTTTTTCCAAAATAGAGAGAAGAACTGGGTAAATCTCATATAGCTTATTTTGTTCTTATGCAAAGCTGGCAAAGGCCTTGTGGTCAGATATACTCATCTAGCAGAACTGCTGTTCATTTAATATATGATGTATGAGCATACTTAACTTACTGTATGTTAATTTTGTGTAGTTTTTTACATCCTCCCCCTGTTCCATAAGAGGAGTCATATACAAAAAATGCATCATACTCCTTCATATTTTTATCTGAGCCTTCTTTAAGCAATCACCCCAAGGAATATGTACCCTGAAATTTGGTAATGAATGCTCATTGTATCAAAGAAGGCTCTGATGTGCCCTTGGTTTCAAAGTGTGCACAGTACTTTGACTTGGTCTCCACCAAGCCCTCGACAAGCCAGAGAAGGAAATCTGCTCCAGTGCTCAGAGTAACTCAGATGTTCACTGCCCTCAATGCATCATGGAGAGGTGCAGGAAAGACCAGAGTAATCCTCTCTCATTGCTGAAACCTTCCAAGTAGGTGTGGAAATGTCTGTATCTCTATTTTCCCATCTCTTTGGAGCCAATCAGGAGCAAGCAAAGTGAAAAGCTTTTACCGTTCTGTGCACCTTTTAAACACAAGAAGCAGTCTATCTCATAATCTCCTTCTGATGCATGCAATATTGAATACTGAAAGAATACCTGGAGTTATCTGTGGTAGTGAGGAGATGAAAGTCTACAGCTTCACAAGCAGGAAATGAGCAGGTACCATGAGTCCTCAGGGCAGGTTACCCTTCCACAATCTCTGAACACGAACAGTTGACCTGAGGAAACCAGGAAGAGTGATTAAAGGAACTGTACTGTATGGTGGAAGAAGATGGAGATGAAGAAAAATTAAGCTACACAATTTGTACATCTGAGATAGAAAAAGATACTCATCGAAGCTGAGGAGTGGTCAATCAGAAGCTTGGAAGCCCAGGAAAATTATAGGCTCTCTCTAGAGAGTGAAAACAATTAGAAAGGAATTAATCAAGTGGAAGAAAAAGTTTAATGAGAAGCATTGTAAGGAAAAAGTAAACATAAAGAGAAGGAAACAGATAAAATCAGATCTCAAAGTAGTGGAAACAATTTGGGAATATTAAATACCTGTGCAAAGTAAAACACAGATTGTGGGAACAGTGTGCACGGGTCACAATGAAAAGCAAAAGGAGGGCAATAAAAGGATGCCTGCCTCATTTGTATAACGATATTACTCTGTCAAAAAAAAAAGAAAAAAACGAAAAATAAAAAGAAAACCCTCATTTCTTTAGGCTTATATGAACTATATAAACCATGTAATTTTCTCTCTGATTACTCTCTTCTGTGTTCATATACCATTGCTCATAGCTTGTTAACCAGGAGCCATCACCACTGAAGGCTGTCAGACAAGGACCTGCTGAGCACAAGCCTCTACTGGGTGCATATGCTCCATTCACACCATCCTAGAGGCTGGCACTCCTTGAGATTCCGCCCAAAAAACCTGAGGAAAATAACAGCAATAGCAGCCAAGCAAGGGAAATGTGAGAAAGGACTGTCTGCAAGGACACTGAGGCCGCCTCAGTTCTGCTTTGGAGTCTCCATATTACACCACACCCACAGAAAGGACCAGACTCTTTTTCCCTTTCTTTTCTCTGTGTGCCTGGCATGTACACCTCTAGGCTTAACTTTGGTCCTGCCTTCTCCAATCTTTAGAACAGCATGTTCTGAAGCACAACTTGTTATTAGTCAGATGGGAAAGAGATGGGACCAGATTCCCTAATTATTTTAATGGCCTTTCCTGGTACACTGCAGAGCCCAGCACCCCTCAGTGAGGGCTGGGCTGCCATGCAGCTCATGTTGTACAGCGTGTGACTGATAAACCACCTCTATTTTAGATTATTTATCGTTTGCTTAATGGGAAGGTGTCAAGCTATCTTTTTAGATAATGTTGAAGCTAATTGATTATCAAACCCCGTGTTTTAAAATTTTTTTAACAGAAAGTGTTTTCTGGTGTTTTACAGGGCAAAAAATGCTTCTCAGACTTGGAGCACTGGCAGTTTCTGGGATGTATTCTGATAGCAAAGCTCAATAAGTCACTGCTAATTTTGCACCCCAAAAATGTGGTGTCTATAAGTGCAAAATGAGCATCTGTTTCTTTCCAGTTGGGACTGCCTCCACACCCAGGCCAGAACCAGTTACCTTCAAATGAAAGCTCATTTCCCTATCAGTTTGATTCATATAATGGAATATTGACCCCAATTAGCCTTGGTTTCTAATTGTACCTGACACAGCAAAGGCCCCTGGTGAGGTACAGCCCCAGAACCATGCACTTTAAAATGCAATATGGGCAAAAATCATACAAAATCCTTGCACAGGAAGAAGAAACTAGATAACTCATTTTCTTTGCTTCCAAAGAATACTTAAATAATTTCATTTGTTGGGGACTAATGAAAACTACACTACCACGGGTGGGTTTTTTTTTTTTACTTTGTTCCTCTGTAAATACAGACTGAGTCATTAACAGGAGAAGGAAGAGAGTGATCCCCACAGTCTGCCTCTTTAACACTGGAGTCTGTATCTATCTCTCTGCTGCTCCTGGAGGCAGCTCTTAGCAGCCACCTCCAGGATGATGTGGCTCAGAGACACCCAGCCTCGCTGCTGAGCACTGTGACTTTTTCAGCAACCAGGCAGCTTGTTTAAACCACCACAGAGCGGGGGCAGAGCCTGCAAGAAGCTGAGGTAATCATTTTTACATTAACTATCTGGCAAAGATGTGGGCTGCAGGCAGGGAGAAGGGACACAGAGGGAGGGAGGAGCTGTGGAAAATGACAGTGAAAAATGAAGAAACACTTTTTTAAAAGAAATCCAGTGTTCCTTGGAAAGGTATGACACTGCAGGAAGACTGAAGGCAGAGAAGGGAAGGCAGAAGGCTGCACATCTGCATTCTGCACATTTAGTCTTAATGTACTATTTTGCCTTTATCTTTTTTGTTGTTGTTTTTCAGGCCAGCTGAAAAAGTTTTGCAAAAGACTCCCCTTTCCAAAGCAAACAAAAAAGTCAGGGTTCAGTGGTGGTGTGTCTTATCTATGGACATTTTTTTTCTATTTTGTTTTTCTGAGATCAGCTGCTGAGGAAATAAACCCCCATGCAATTTCCAGCAACGAAAAGTGGATCACTTCTTTTGCTTTAAAAAAACCCCAACCTCATTTTCATATTTCCATATTTAATTTTTGCACTTGCATGTACGTTTCTGTTATCTTCCAGCCACATGTTGCTATTTGTCTCTGTAGTGAAGGATTTTTTTCCCTTTTTTTTTCTTTTTAGACTGTGGGCTATGTGAAGCCTGACTTGAATGTAAAAGATCCACAGGGAAAAATCTTCCAGTCCTTACTGAAAAAGAGAGCTGGCATGCCACAGGTTTTGTGGGAGCACTCCACACTCAGCACCACCTTGGGTGCATGGAGCAGGCAAGGAGCCCCATACACCTACAGACCAAAATCTCGTGGCCATTGCAAAGCCCCACACCAGATCTGCAGGCATGGGTAATGGGAGGTTGAAAAAAATTAATAGCCACTCACTCTTCCAAAAATCAGCCAGCTTTGGCCAACTAAACACTGTTTAACACTCAGCTGGTAACTGCAGCTTCCACAGAGCACAACTACCCAAACTCGGGCAGAAGGAGAGCTCTGAAATTTATGAGACCATTCCGGGCAATTTCCATGTGTTTAGGCTGTTGTTTATGTTAGCCACACCTCAGCTATCTGCCTTTCAATGAGATTCAGGCTTGTAAGATATTTGGGTGCTTTTGAAAAAGTTACACGCAGTCAAAAGCAGGCAGCCAAGGCTCCTGCACTCAGCCAGAGCTGGGGAGGCAGCTCAGCCTCACAATACGTCTTGATCCAGCAGCAGCAGGGCTTGGACAGACATCATTTCTGTTGTGCTTGTTGGCAGACAAGATTTCAGACAGACTCTGGTTGTGATTTAGTTTTGGTCTACATGTTCAATACTCAGTCAAAATTCTTGTGCAGCCAACACAGTGACTGCCTTCAACAGGAGAGAGGGTAAATGCAGTGTTTTCAGTTTGAACAATATTTCACTTGTTTTGTCAGCCACTCATGAACTGCTCCAATCGGGTCCCAGACTGCAGACAGCTCTGGTTTGTCCACATGAAGTGCATTCAATGAACTAGTGCTGCAAGTTGGCAGAAGGGACATCCCTCCAACTCCTGTGTGTCACTGCTGCTTCTGGTGCCATCATGGGACTGACAAACCCACCAGCGCTCCTGCTCTCTGACAGGCAAGCTCTGCATCTGCAGCAGGAAAAAGCGTTTAACACAAGGGTTTTCCCAGCCCTGATACAAAGCTGGAACTCAAAAAAACACAACAGTGCATATTGTGTTGGTATTGACCTCCCTCCCTTCTCATTCTTAGCTTTCTGTATCTCCACATTTACAAGTCTCCCCTCCATGGCACCCAGTGCCAACTGCAGTTCCCAGTGCTTGGGAAGTGACTATTGGTAATGTATGAAGACTGATAGCTTGTATGGGAATTGACAGGTTTTCAACTTAAGAGTAAAATCAGTGTGTAAGTGAGACTCTGGAAAGCATTTGAAAATGAAGGGCAATGTAATGGGCTTTCATGCAGTTTCTTCAACTTCCAAATGTACCTGCAACTAATACTGAATTATCACTGTAAGTATTAAACATTATAAAGACACCAGATTACTATTTCTAATGCAAGTGGGAAAAAAAGCGTGGTTTTCTTTTTCTTCTGGGTGGAGAGTGTTTGTGTGTCATTTGGCAGTTTAAAGGTTTGACTAGCCTGTTCCTATGAAAATCTTGAAATTCAGCCAAAGACATCCTGGTATTACACACTTTTCTCTCTCTTCATGTTCTATGGCAAATGTAGCATTTTCCTTTTGGAGCAGTTAACATAAAAGGTCCTGGTTAAGAGAAGCTTTCCTCTTGGAAAAGATAATCTGCCTTCAAAGTTATAAATTAAACAACTGAGTGGTCTAATTGATTGAACATTTACAAATTATAATCGAATTTGTGCCAAACTATGTGAAAAAGATTTATGTTCCGCTTCCCATACTGTTTATCCCCCTTTTTTTTGTGTGTGTGTGCATGTGTGAACTGAATCTTTGGGAACTCCTTTCACTTGATGCATCATTGAGGTGGTTAAACATGTTGCATTATGGCAGTCTGTCACATCAGTGTTTCAAACTGAAATACTGGACTTGACATATCCCTGGAAAAGGAAGTCAGACCATCCAAAATTCAGAGTTATGTTTCTTTTGAAACTTGAGATTCTGAAGACAAAATTTTCACTTACTTAACTCCAACTGCAGGGGGAAAAAAAAAAGGAAGAGAAAAAAAGGGTTTAAGTAATTATAATGCAGCTTTTTTAAAAGAATCAATAAGAATTTTCATGAAAATAATACTTTCTTGATTGTCCTGCTTGTGAGTGGAGACAGCCAACTCTCTGTAAATACCCATATTTATTTTGGTGAACCTCTGTGAAGTAATTATGGAAGCACAATAAAGGGGTCAGAATCTGATTCTCCAGTAAACAAAATGAAACACATTGCCATATTTCTATGCAATAATTTCTTGAATATGAGGAGTCCAAAACCATGTGAAATCTTACCTGAGCCTTTGATGATGGTGAAAATTTAGCCAATCAACATTCTTGAGAGAATGTTTCTTTCAACAGGATATGATTTAAGATGAAGAGCTGTAGTAGTTTCGGGGCTGCATCTTGTATTTCCAAAGGAAGAATTGCAAGTCCATTGAAATGCAAAACTTCTGGAGTTGTACAGAATATGCTCCAAAACAATGGCATCATCAACAAAGGTAGGATTTTTTTTTAAATCTTGTTTTCCGATGTATAAACCCCAAAATAATTAAAAAAATCTTTTACCACATTCTTCAGTTTAACCAATTCCCAAACTGTAACCTGTCACATTGCCCAGACAAATTCACTGATCATACACAAGACTGGATGTGATCATCTTCTACTCTAACCAGAGAGTATCAAAATTTCTTTTTGGTGATTTCGTCAGAAAAAAAAAATTAAAAAATCCTCAAGATTATGAGCAGCCATGTTTCAATATTGTAATGCAAAATGGTAGAAATAGGACCAGGAAATTCTTGTGTTCTAACTTTAATCAGCATACAATAATGTGCATGAGTAATTAGTATGGAAACAAGAGTGAAGATGGATTACCAGATTTGAAGGAAAATTACTGCCTTCTGGACAATATCAAAAACTTAAGATTATATGTAAGTCTCAGTTATTTAGCCTTTTTTTATTATAATGGAGGATCTACTATATGTTAAGTCTAACAATAAAAAGACAAGGTATATAACCCTTAATATCAGAGACTGCTTGAAAATGTGCCACATTATCACAAACACTCATTGCATATCTTGTTTCTATTATTTTAAATTTCTAAAGCTTTTTTTTTGAAATTGAATTCATGACTTCTAAGCACTTTGGGGTTAACTATAACATTTGCTGAAATTCCCAAAATATTCTATTGTTTGGCATTCAGTGGATTATAAAGAATCCAGCTGAATACCCCATGGCATCTAGGATCCAAATGACATTATATTCTCCCCTTCCTTCCATCTCAGAATCATCTGTAGACTCTCCCTTTCCATCAACAGTTTTCCTGTGATGAAGTCCTTCCTCCTCCAACGCCCACCTCAGAGCTCCTGAGTTTATAATATGGTTCAAGGCCTCACGAGATTCTCTAACATTTACACAGCTGTGGCAAACACTCCAACATTAACCACCTGACCTTCCCCAAAATGCTCAAAGAGCTCAAATTCCTTATTGCACACAAAAGAATCAAACACATTTAGAGGGCCTAGGGCCATGATTTTTTTTTAGTTATCAGGCATAAAACCCCTCCATCCACTTTTTCAGAGGGCTCTGTTTCACCAGTGCCTTTTTTATCTGCTCTCCACATTCTACCCTATCTTCTGTCTCCACAAAGAAGCCTCTCTACCAGGGGGCAATAAATTACTATTGAAGAAAGAATGGTCACTTTTATCCAGAAGCAAAAGAGGTGCTAAATCAATACCAAATTCACAGCTGAGACCTAGTCTTAGACTTTGCAGAGTGCAGACTGAAGTCTTTACTGAGCTCCCACGAAGGGGCTCATACCTCTTGTGTCCTTCTAACTTCAGCCTGATTTCGAATCCACTGCAGAATAAGGCCTAAACTTTTACAATAACTTTATTTTCATTTACAATTAATTATTACCATGAATACCTTCCTTTACTTTCTATCTCATCTCAGGATTCATTTGGCATGAATGAAACTCCTGTGAAAAAAGCGGTTTTGCCACAGAAATTTACTCCCGAGTCCGTTGTTGAATGGAAGAGCAGGACAAACACTTTTGGCACTGACCGAGGAGCAGCTCCAGGGCTGTTCTGGGTACACACCTCTCCCAAGAAGATGAGAGGCTGGTGGGCACTCAGGTTAGATCCTTGTCATCTTAGACACATTCCATGTAGGTTAAAATGCAGCAAATTTTTACAGTGGGGCTTTGTCCCTTAGCAGGGATGCAGCCATTGTCCAGCTCACACTGACTCAGTAAAACAGCAGGCTCTGGATTTACCCATTACCACAGGGTTTAATGACCTTAAGCACAACACTGAATTACACCTCCAATTGCTATTTCCATCTGATTAACACTGAAAAATGCAGAAGGCTGGGTACATACATACAACACTGGTAAATGGACTGATGCATGCAGCATTTAATCCTCATTCAACACTTAACTCATGATTTTTTACTGAGCTTTTCAGAAAGGGATATGATACTGCAAAATACAGAACTGAAAAGTTAGTCTGCTTAAAAAAAGTAATAAATGTTTGAAGCACTTGGCAATAAACTTTCAGGAAATCTGTCACTGGAGCCATGATGTGTAGCCACTGCTCTCACTACCCATACCAAGGTTCACCAAAGTCACAATTTTGCAAATAACTGCTTAGGAATAGGAAAAATGAGTTCAAAGCTTTGCTCTTGGCCATAATCTAAAGCAAAATAAATGTAAAATTCACAAAGACAATTTTACAAAATAATTGTCCATTTTACCATTATGGCATAATTGCCTGCAGTTCATCCAAATGTGCATCAGCCAGTCTAGAAGTTTATCTAAAGTGGGCATCACAGTCATTAGGAACTCGGTGAAAGGTAGGTTATGGATGTAGAACAATACTGCCATTTTTAAATTACTAAAATAGAGCTTTGAGTTATAATAAGAACCAGAGCTAAAAGTTGAATGCCAGCTTTTTTTTTTGTTTTGTTTTAGGCTTTCATGTTGACCTCTGCTCTACACAAACTTAAATCTGTTTTACATCAGAAGCTGCAGGGACGGAAGAGTACATGGGAAAAGAACATGTCTGGGAGTTTAGAGAGGACCAGCTAAATTTTTTGAGCTCCAGTGGGATTGGTGACATAGCTAAAAAGCAACAAACAGCAGGTGAGAGGGAGGATTTAAATATAAATAAGGACACTTTGAAGCCATAAGTTTTTATTGATCACATTCACATTTAAAAATCAAAGTCTCTACTCTTAGAAAAATATTTAACTAAGAAGGAATCCAAAAGTCATAAAATACCAAGCAGGGAAAGAAAAAAAATTAGAGAAAAGTAAAGGCATGGAATCATGTCGATAAATATTCCCCAGACTAAAAAAATCAACTAAATACCCTATTTTCTTTAATTAAAAATCACTGAATTATTTAAGAATATCTTCCTGGATTAATTATTGAAGACACATCAAGATCTGCCTAGTGGTGTGATTACTGGTTTATATGGTTATTAAGATCTGCCCATTTGGACCTCAATTCAACCTCCAATTAAAACAAGTTATTAGAAATTCAATCCCACAAACAACTTAGCACATCCACACTCCATGCTTTAAAACAGTTAAATATTTTAATTCACATAATTCACCCATTAATAAAAAAAACCCAGAGCTTAGTTTCTTTTTTTCACTTGTCAAACTATACAAAGAAACAATGTCCATTTTATGGCCATGGTTTAAGCAGACAGCATTTGCCATCCTGCTAAAGGTGCTGCTCACACTCTATCTATGGGATCAGAGTTCAAACAGCAGCACATTCAATCTGGAAAAAAAGTGGTGGTTACAACAGCATAGTAATAACAGTTGCAGATAACAATCTGAAAAGCTGAGAGCACTGAAACATGATGGTTTGCAGTTAGAAAATATTTGTGTGTTTTACCAGAATGCAGCCCAGTACACTGCTGATTAGGAGAAATAAAAATCTGGTGGGAAGACACAAAATTAGATCAAAATTAGACACAAAATTAGCTCCCTCAAATGAAAAGAAATCCAGTCTTGCTGAACTGAAATGTGATCATCTAGATAGCATTTTTATCAGCTCCTTCATTTCAGACTCAATGCTGTATTAGAAACTTAATTTTAACAAATGCTATTGCATAGGTCCAACTTGGCTGCCGGAGCAGGCCCGTGAGTAGGTTTCCACAGAGACCCCATAACCACACTTTGTGGACAGAGACACAGATTCCCTCCACCAAGTGCAGGCAGCTAGCTGAGGTACTGAATATTATAAAATAGGTCTTACCAGCTTCTGCAGGATGTGTTCAGCCCTGTCGCCCTTAACAGCCACCACGGGGATGCCTGGGAATTGATACGAGCAAAGAACAAACATTTAGTGATACTTAGTCAGAAAACTCTGCCAGCCTCCAAAAATTGGCAGCTTAGATGCTTCCCACGAGCAGACCTTGCTGGATTTCTCTTCCACGAACTTCTCCAGTTGCCTCCTGACCTGCCCCAAAAAGGATCAATAATCACAGCATGCAGGCTCGCACTGTGTAGAACCATCTTGGTCCCTTTTGGGGCTGTCCATGCTGCCTTCAGATAATCTCCACACTTCTGGTATCAGAAAAAATAGTGGGCACTTGTTCATCTCCATGGCATTCATGATCTTCAGACCGTTTTTCTTATCTTCTCTGCATTACCTTTTTGGCAGGCTGAAGAATATGACATATGTGGACGTTCTTTCTGCAAAGGATGTGAAGTCAGGACTCCAGGGGTCTGTGGCTGCTCCTCTGCTCCATGGAGAGTGTTCACATACCTTCACCTTGTATTTAATGATTCCCCTTGTATGGGCTGAATTATTTTCCAAATATTTCTGTTTTCCCCTAGAGGAAAGAGTCTTGATGACAATTCTAATCTAAGACCTAATTTAGATACCGAGCTGGTGTTTTGAGGGAGACAGAGTTAGATCAAATTACACTAAATTTATCAGGTGAAGATCTAAGTGTTTCTGTTTAGTGAGATGCTGAAATTTGTGCCATTAATGTTTGCTATTTGACAGTGGTTTCTTTCATTACATGAAATGAGGAAAAGGAGCCAGTTCATTATGAAGATAGTGAAAGTTTTAATAAGGCAAATACAGGCTGAATCCTACAAGTGCATGTGGGGAAAGTAATGTAAAAAATGCAACATCAAAGAAAGATGAGCAGGGAATGGAGAGCAGAGAAACATGTAATGAGCCGAGTCAGTCTGAAGTCTAAGATAATTGCTTAAAGATTGCAGCACTTGGGAAACGCTATCCTACTGCAGGAGTAGAAAATGGGCTGAAATGAATGGGACCCAGTCAATCTGTAACCACGTTGTAAGGGCCAAGACAATTTCCCCCATTTTTCAGGAGCAGAAGCTGAGGCTCCGAACAGAGCTAGCAGTGAGGGTCTCACCTGGAACAGATCAGCTTGATCTGGGATCAGACCTGACCCAACTTGTTCTCTGCCCAAAATCCTCTTCTAAATATTTCTTGTTTTAACTCTGGGGCTAGAGAGAACTTAATAACCCACCAGTGTGAAATAATTAACTTTCCTAATTGCAAAGAGTGGGCCTTGTGGCCCAGTGTAAGTTCTTGCTGTTTGTACAGTGTTAAATAAGCCAGTGGATCAATGGGGCTCTGATGATTTATTAACATCGTGCTGCCAACGAGAGCACATGCTGAAACTTAGGATGGCTCAAACTTAATTTTAAAATACTGAAGGAAATCTCAAATCTTTCAAGGACTTATAGAACTGATTGTATATTTGTCATATATTAACACAGAAAGCAAAATATATCTGAATAATAAGGAATGCATCTATAGCCAGTTCAAAGTACTGCCAACAACAGTAACAGCAAATTGTGCTTTATCATATTTTCTTGCAATTCCACAAAAATTACTTGATATCCCACTGTATTAAGCAATTCCTATGTTGTGTAAAAAGTACCTTCCTATGTTGTGTACAAAGTACCTCTGTTTTTACCAAAAGAGGAACAAAACAACCTAAATCTATTTTCATTTGGATAGGAGTACTTTATTTTTTAATTTCAATGAAAACAATCCAACTGACCTGAAATTCTCACTGAAAATATTTGAGGATTATTAAAACAGCTGAAATAAAACACTACATGTTTTTGGTTTTGTGTTTTTGTTTTCTCACTAAACACTCACAACACCAAACTGCCCTAGTTAAGGTCATTATTTCTAAAATTCGATCCATTATTTATGCCTCATTTAGGGTGACAGTACACCTACCTAGTAGAGATTTATTTAGCAAGTGTCTGCTACCCCAAGAGAGGCTGCTGCTCACCTTTCTAAATACACACATAAGCAGCATTTCAGTGAAAACCAATCCATAAACAATTACCAGGCACTAAAAATCATACGGGAAACCAGTAAGAGCTTATATTAAGAGGATTTGGTTATGTGCACTGCCACCAACTTGGGTGTATTTTTACAGTTCAGATTAGCAACTTTAAAATATATGTATGTAGTTCAGAAAATTATAGGAGGATCGTGGAGATGTAGCAACAGTTAAAATATTACTGTACTTTGGACTTTCTTGGGCTTTCATCTGAGATGCATACTGTTTGATAAAGATGGTAAAGTATTATCTTCCCCATTTCACACTTTAGGAACATGAACCACAGTTAGACTGAACAATTTCTGAAACAATCACAAAGATCTTTCTACACTGGGGAAAAAAGCTCAGCTGAGCCTTAAGGCTACATCCACACTGGCAAACAGGGCAGACCAGAGGAAGATTTTTAGAGCAAAACAGTTGACAGTGAGGACCAGAAAGCTACATTACAAGAAATTTTCATTTTAATTAATTAATTTCTTTTTACTTTGGGTGATCTTTTGTTTAACCCCGCAGACCAAGTACCTATTTCTCGCTGGAGTGCATCAGATGTAGTTGGTTTACTTTTATCCAAAATAAATTCCAGTTCATGCACTTGAGACAGCTCCCCAACACGAGCAAAAGCATAAACAATGGAAATGATCACAAGACCTGCTTTAGAATTTCCCATCTGATCCAAGCTAAAATTCAAAAGTAGACTCAGCCTTTGCAATGCCAGCTGGATAGAGACTGATTCAAAGCAATGTGGAGCCAGTAGTGAGGTGAGGATAAGGGGCATTTGCAGAAGCTCCAGTGGAACCAGGTTTTAGGGCACCAGGAGGCAAGGTTTTGTTACTCCTTAGCTATTTCTGTACAGATATGCTCTGCAGCTCTTGGAAACACACAGAACTTGCTTCATACCACACACCATATTGTGCATGAAAGCTAGCCACACAACAGGCAGTCTTCCAGAGATAACAGTAACCTTCAGGTGATGCCAACAATTTTTACTGACTGACTGTGTGCGGTGCTCTGCTGAGCCCAGCCACTCAACACAGTCTGCTGAGCAACAAGAAACGTCTCCAGCTTTGCTATGCTCTGTCAGCTTTCCTTACTGCTTCCAGAAATTAGTTCTGGGGACTTTGCTGATACATTTACATGAAAAGACAATGTACTCTTCAGCTCTCTGATACACGTATTAGATTATATTCACATATCGTGTTCCACGAGAGTCCATGCACATCTCAAGTGTCAGGGAGCTTTCCATGCTTCCAGAATACAGAATTCTATGAAGGCAGCAATTTGTAGGCTTCCCAAGTTGCTTCAGTGGATTTTCATGCCTGTGTAATGAAAATTAACACTGAGATATTGCTTGTCATCAGAGACCTGCTGTATCTGTGATGCAAATAATAATAATTGTTGGATAATTGCTCCTTTGTTAGTTTTGCTTTGAATAGATAGACAAGGAGAAAATATATTTAAAGGTAGAGAAAGAGAGGTGGAAACATACCAGAAAAATTCAAGAAAAATTTCTGGAAGAATATAGCTTTTAGATGGAAGATCTGAGGGAGTAGATTAGTTTGTTTACACTCATTTAGCTTGAGGGATTGTCCATCATGTGAACACAGCATGCCCCTGTTGAGGATTTTGGACCCAGCTAATTTTCAAGTGTAATGTAGACTGTGAGAACTCTGGCCCTGAGCACTGTCCCTGTATCCCAGAATTCCCAAAGTCTGGAGAAATTCTGAGTGGTCTACAGAGGTTTGCATGTGGATGCAAGGCTTTTTATATGGACATCCATTCCAAGGCAGATTAAGGTACATACTTACTATGTAGACATAGCTGTTAAAGCTGTTTTAAAAAAAATCAAAGAATACAGAAGTATCATTTAAAAGTTGAAGAGGATTTAGTACCAAATCTTTAGTCCCTTATGCAACCAATTGCTACCTTGTACTTCATAAAATATAGTAGAGCAGTTAACTGTGGGCACCATAATTTGTACTTTGAATCTACCTAAATGTACAAAGTAATAAATTACAGTGAGTGATCCTAGCTTTGTAACTGGCATTCCAAGTCCATTTGCCTTTCTAATGCATTTTGAAAAAGATAAATGCCAAGCACTTAAGCTGCACATAAGCTTCTTGCTCCTTTATATTATTCCCTATAAATAAAAATATAAATGCTTGCAGTCATGCAATTTGATCTTTGAGCACATGGTACTATAAATCTAGTCATGATACATTTCCCCTGAAAATAAATATGATCTTTTCTTTTAAGATGCAGGACAAAAAGGTTCTTTCTTAAGGACATAAACACCTAATAATCCGAATAGCCACTTAGCCCAGAAAGTAGAGACATTGCTCCTGGGCACGGGTACTCACTGGATAGATGGTCTCTATACCAGGCAAAAAGCAAGCTCTTAGTCAGGAATTTTTTGGGACAGAACTGTGCTATTGTCAGACCTTTTCTCTCATATAAGAAAGATTTTTTATGAACAGGTTCAAATAGATGTTATATAAAGGAATGTCCATATTCTGTGTCAGGTTCTTAGTCTACTTTGAACTTATGTTCTGTGCTTCACAATTGAAACTATTCTTTCCCTTTAACTGAAGTTGCCAAAATACAGTCTTCATCAACATTGATTCAACACATCATCATCTAAAACAAGGTGATAAAGCTGGTATTTATATCTGTCAGGAGACTGATTACAGATGATGACAACAACCATCTCAAAAGGTGTAATTCTCTGCCACAGTGTATATCAGTATTTTTCTTAATTATTTTTGACATTTTGCCTATTACTCCAAGGACTTTCTCAGAGGGCGGAAATAAAGGGGAAAAATGGGTTTTGTGCCACAGATGAAGAAATACATCTTCTGTAAGTAATTCCCAGAAGAAATCTTGGAAATCTTATGGGGTCAGGAAAGAGGCAAGAAAGTAGCATTTGTCACCCTTGCTGAATTGGTCATCTAAACTTACAGTAACACTAAAGCTGAGTGACTTATCTGCCGCCCCTTAGGGAGGAAGAAAAGTGAGGCTAAAGAAGTATAGGGTGGGGGGAAGCACACTGTGAAAGTAGCATCTAAAATACTGCCTAAAGATTCTGATCTTTCAGCCACTTAGCTCCTATTTCCCTCCAGCAGATGTGGACATCACTTCTGTTTTTAGAGATCACACATAGCAAAAATGAAGAACTGTACAGCTGAAGTTATGACAAGAATAAAAGTTCACCAAATTTAGGATAAGAAAAGAATGTCTGAGAGTGGCTCAGAGAAACACATCCAGCTGAAGGGCAGTACAGATGCAAGAGAAATAGACAATGATCACCATCTACAGGGAATATTAAGGTAGGATGAGTGACAGGCAACCCACAAAACCAGAAGAAACCTTGAAGAAAGCATGTGAAATAGCTTACAAGTCACCACTTTTGACATGAGTTTGAGGCAGGATGGATAACAGTGCCACAAAAATCAACTTGTCATATATATCTAGAAAAATTTCAAGCACAGTTGGCTGCTCAGTTTAATGACACCATTATTAAGCTCAAAATAGGTAAAACAGGCTATAATAGACACAAACTTTCTGTTTTTATCTTAAAAAATCTATGAATACTGCAGCCATTACAGAGTAATACACAACTCATCACTTGGTTTCCAGCCTTGGAGTTTCTGTACAGTCTTCTCTCATCCTCTGAATCTTCCAGCATCCCATACAGATCACCCACCAGCATGAGCATGGTTAGCAAAACACAAGTTTTACATAGCTATTGGGCCTATTTTACCTTGCATTACACAAATACAAATAAAACTAACAGCACTCTATGGAAGCTCCTATGTGTGGAAATGGATTGTTAGATATAACAAGGTTTGTACCTTGGGCAACTTAAGACGTGCCAGGACCATGTGAATTATTCTGTACTTAACAAAATGAAACATCTATCTTTCAGATATTCACTAGTTATGTTAAGATGGTTTGTCCTTAATTTATGCTCCTTCAGAAATGGAAATGCCTTTTTTCCCCTACATCTAGTGTTGGCTACATGGCGGCCTGCCTTAAGAAGGCATTTACTGCCTACCTCTCCGAGATAGCAGAGGAAGGGTGAGTGATTTTCATGCTCTGGCACTCATTGTAGGCTGTTTAATTTGTCAGGACTACTAGGCCATGGTTTTGTGCTTTGACAGGTTTTTGTTATTCCTGCTAATCCCATTTCTGTTGTGTAATGTGCGTGGCAGCATCTGGTGACAACAGAATAGAACACCTAATTGTGAATGAATACAGAGAGCCCTGTTCTGCCACATTGCCTGTTGCACTATTTTTGCATTTTTATGGCTGAGGGTGGGCTTCCAGGAGCTGCAAAGCAGGCAGCCCATCGTTGTAATCAAATTTGCCATTTGCATGTGTGTGTTCTCAGCAGCCTTCCTGTTTCTACAGCCTCCAGGATTCCCTGAGTTTGGTTTTCTGGCTCCCTCTTCTGAATGGAGATGATCTTAAATATTTATTAAACAAGTTCTCTTTAACTATTAAGTCAGAATGTAAACCTGATGGTTTTAAGTGCATTTGGGTGTCATAAAAATGAGCAGTATGTGAGGAGAGCCAATGTAGTCCCTGCCTTCACCTCTTGTATGGCTTAATTCACTTGCTGGACACAAGGCCCCAGCCTGTCCTGGTGCCTGGGGTTAATATTCCCCAGGTGCAGGACCCTGCATTCACCTTTGTTGAGTTTCAGATGTTTCCTCTCTGGCCATCTCTTCAGCCTCTCAAGCTCCCTCTGAAGGGCTACAGAGCCCTCTGGGCTATTGGCCACTCCTCCAAACTTTGTGTCACCAGCAAACTTGCAGAGGAGGCATCTGTCCCTTCATCCAACTCACTGATGGGTAAGTTAAACAGTACTGGGTGCAGTATTGAACCTTGGAGGACACCACTATTGACAGGCATCCAACTAGACCCTGTGGCAGTGATAAAATCCTCTAGGATCTGCCACTCAGCCAGGTCCCAATCCGCCTCACTGGCCACACTTCCACTAAGTTTGCCTACAATGACATTTTGAGAAACAGAATCTAAAGCCCTGCCAAGGTAGACAACGTCCTCTACTCTCCCCTCATCCTCCCTGGAAGTTGTTCTGTCGTAGGAGGCAGTCAAGTTGGGCAAGCAGGATTTACCTTCAGTGAATCCATGCTGACCACTCCCAATCACCTTTCTGTCATCCATGTGGACAGAGACGGCCTCCAGAAAGAGACACTCCATAAACTTCCCAGCGACTGATGAGAAGGTGTCTGGCCAGTAGTTCCCTGGGTCCTCTTTCCTGCCCTTTTTGAGCTCCAGGGTGACATTTGCTTTCTTTCCAGTCCTCAGGCACCTCTCCTGATGGCCATGGCCTTTCAAATCTGATCATGAGTGGCCTCGCTATGCATGGGTACAGCCCATTAGGGCCCATGGGCTTCTGGATCTCAAGTCTGCCTAGATGTTCTCTAACCCAACCCTCCTAGACCAAAGAACTTCACATATTTTCAGCTTAGATTCTCCTCAGACAGAAGCATTAGTATTGCAAAACAAGACTAACAAAATTCACTGCCCACATCAATCTTGCAAGAACTTTCAAAAGATTAATTAAAACAAAGCTGTAAAAACCAAGAGATCTGAAGTATATGAATCACAACATCAAAAAGAAAAACTTTAAGGAGAGTGTTCAGAATTCTAAATTAAAGTGCAAGCTTAAATTTTCTCCTGTTACCACTTGGTACAATTTTCCTCCCAGTAAACAACACAGCTCTTCTGTTTTTACCACAACAATATGGAATCAAAAAACAAAATCTGTTGGATGCAGAAACCAAGAAAAGATCTAAAGCTGGTATAAAAATGTAATACATTACTCATAAATTTTTTCTAGCCCCTCTGTATTATAGGATATTGAATTTACTAAGTTTTAAAAAGGTGGTCAAGCAACACAGTAAATATGAAAGCTGTTTCAGGACTGAAGCATGAGGCAGCATACAATCCACACATGAAAATAAGATCTTGTCTTATGCTTCCTCTTATCAGCTACAGTTCAATTCTAAACTGAGTTCTCAGAAATGTGAGATAGTGTGAAAGCAAAAATATTTATGTATGCTGTGCATACAGAATAGACAACCAAGGGAGAAATGTTCCTCCCTATCAAAGACCTGTATTAGATGTATCCTTCTTCTAAGCATCTGTGGACAAGTTCCCCAGAAAAGATGCCTTTCATCAGCTATGGGGGCTGTTATTCGTTATCATCATCTGTTTATAATCAATGAGAACAGTTGGATGCTCAGCAGTCTTGAAAATTGAACCAATTATTTAGGTCAGTAGTTTTTAACCTTTTTCTATTTGTGGACTCTTAAGCATTTTCCAGTGGATGTGAGGCACTGTTAGAAATTTTGCTCATGTAGATAGCTGTCACTTTCTTTGGCACTTACAGCAAACTGCCTAGAATTTATCCCTTCCCTTTCATCTCCTTATGAATATATCCTCAGACTCTGAGCAGAAAAAAACTCCAAACCACATTAGCTAAGTATATACATTTTTGGTTAATTAAAAAAAAAGTGACCCGAATCCATGTGTTTTTAAGCACCTTGACAAACTATGTAAACAAAACTTTCTCAGTTCAATTCTGTTATTTTGATTACAAGCCAGGGAAGGTGCAGTTCTGCAGATATTCTCCACTGGCACAAGCAGCTGCTGCTCAGCTTCAGCCCTGAGAAATGCTCTCTTTCCCTGGCTGCCAGGCACTGGCCTCCACCATGCGCCAGCACGTGTTTCTTTTCTGAGCTGTGCTGTGAGACCAAGAGCGATTAGGTAGGGGCTCAGAACTGCTACCAAAAGTACTTAAGTGACACTTTTGTGCTACAACCCTAAAAAAACTTATTAACTTGAACTATGTTCATAAGAGAGAGAGGGAGAAGAGCAGACACAAACAAGAGATGGCATGAGCACCCTAATTCTACCATAGCTACACAAATTAAAATATCCCAGATTTGACTTTACATTCCCAAGCACACATTATAGCCAAGCAGAAAGGCAGGGGCTGCCTTGGGAAGGAGCTCTGACTGAGGTCTAACCACAGGTAGCTTCTGAAGTCCCACCTGAAGGTGCTTCCACCATGTCTGGCGAGCAGTCACAGCAGAAACTGCTTCTGGCACTCCCACCACTTGTGAATACTGTTCTGCCCACACATATCACTGTGTCAAAGGAGAGTCACTACAGCAAATCCAACAATCACACACTGACCAGAGATTTCTTTGTAAAATATTTCTGATGTCATTTTGCCATCTATTCTAATTATTATAGTTACTGGGATACACAGAAATTACATATATTCGATCTGATCTCCATTAGATAACTGTCCTGCAGATAAATATGTACAGCCAGTGAGGAGAACATAGAAAGAGCCACATTAAACAGAACAGGCTCTTAAGGCTCCAAAGCTCAACCTCTACCCTCAGTTCAGGCAATGAAACAGTGTGCCCAGGTCAGCCCTGTGGAGACTTCAGTAATGCCTGATGCAAACGCTTTGGGAAATGCTCTGAACCAACAACTGACAAAACACTTAAAAAAAGTAACTCCTGAAAAGTTGTCTAAAATAAAGAAAGGTTTGGGAGGAGGCGAGACCCTCACTGGTTTTAATGAAAAAAACCTTTAGTCCTGAGTACTGTATTTAAATTAAATCTATTTGCTTTTTGCACAGTTTTGAATAGATGCTTTTTAATTATTGCTAATTGTTTAAGATATTGTTGTATCCCCCTGAAGACTTAAACTGAATAAATTTAATTCCTTTAAAATATCCTTCAGCTACAGGCAATAAAGTAAGAAGCCCCATAGGTATGGCAGTAAAAATAACCATAAAGGCATAAGCATTTAAATGAGGAGAGCATGGAATACTTCCCACTAGACCAAAAAAAAAGTGAGAGTAAAGAGAAAGAAAAGAAAAGAAAGAAAGGATGAGGGGGGGAAGCTATGTGTTTTGGAGACACAAGAACCAAACCATGAAACACACAGTTGAAACATTTAGGATGACTATGAAAAAGGTCTATGTTCACTTGTTAAGGAATGCGCTAAGGCAGACTAAAGCATATGAATGGCCCTTTCACAGGTCACAGATTCTATTCAGTTCTTGGGCATTGTTATTATCCGACAGAAATAGATGGGCCTAATTAATATTCTGGACATACCTGAGAGAACATTCTTAAGGAAATCATCCTATGGTGGTTTGGGTTTGTTGTGTTTTGGGGGTTTTGTTTTTTGTTGGGTTTTCTTGGGTGCTCTATGCTTTTTGGTTTTGTTTTTAGCAAACAGGAAATGTTACAAGTAGCATCTGGTTAAAAAACTGTGAGCATAATTTTGGTGTTAAAAGTTTAATAATGAGTCTACTTCTAATATACTTGTTTTTGCAAAGACTTGGAAGTTTTTTTTTATTTTAGTAAACAATTTTGCCATGTAGATTAAAGCTGAACTGCACAGTCATTTTGCAAGCAATTATATTCTTGGCACTTTTCTGAACATAATATAACAATTACTACAGCAACTGCATTTTATCAGAACACTCCAAGCATGCAGCAGGTTAATATCAATTTTCAGCAACTTCAGATAATATTTCTAAGATGCTAATGTTAGGCAGTTTCAAATGACCAAACAGCTTCTGATATGAACTGAGCTCTGGTTGTTTAAGATAATGTGGTTATATAGGCCCCGATCTTATATGTAGTGGGACTATTGTTCCCCTTATAAAATACTGTTAAATATGATGGGTGCCTGTGCAAACAAACCAAAATGCAGGGCCAGTTTCATGGCAAGAAAGATAGACTGATTGAAAGGTCAACTTTCCAAAGAGGATAACATGCTGCACAGCTGCATTGGGATCTCGGTGCTCCCACTGCCTGATGTGGGACAAGCTGCACCCTTATATATTTACCCTCCTCCATACACTCTCCTCCATTTACCTCGCAACCTCTGCAAGAATCAGCTACTCACCGAGTGTCCTGATACTATCCACTTCCCTAAAATAATTTTGTTATTAGTCCAATCTACAACAAAATGTAAAGATATGTGGTTTGGTTTCAGCTATTTGACTCCTGCTGAAAAATCCCCAAAAGAATAACCTCGTTTTCTGTGTCCCGCTTCCCCTCACTGCTGACCCTTGTGACAGTTTTGCTGTTGACTTCACAGAGAGCAGAAGAAGGCCCCAAAAATGTAAAATCCTCCAAAGTCATCCAAGCTCTGCCACTGCAATTTGAATTTGGGACACCGCTTCAATACAGTGACTTGTTGTTCTCAACTTAAATGTCTGGATGGCATACAAATATAGATAAAAGTAGATACTAATTATCACATCTATTCTCAAGGCATGCATGGAGGGAGGCAATAAAGAGGAGGGGAAGTTTGTGGGTTACTCCCACACATAAATCCTCTATGTGTCAATGGGTGAATAGACACTACTTTAGTCTATTGTGCAAAGCTGTTTTATAACAACAAAAAGCTGAAACAGAGAAGAAATTATATTAGAAAGGCAAATATCAAAATACATCACTACTAAAATGCCTGCAGGTAATCAAGTAATTCAGTTCTGTAGTACATCCGAAAACAGGAGTCAAGATTTTTGTACTCAAACCTTAATATGGCATATGTAGGAAAAAATCCCATTGAAATAAATAGAGCTATTCATTTCAGAGACAGTGAAAAAGAGACGAACTTTCTTTGTCTCGCCACTTTAGAGCCCCTTGGTAGCATTTTCCTTTTTTATTGTCTTTTAGATATAGATGCCCCTCTGCTTAAGTATCACCAAAGCTACTAGTAACAAATACCTAAATATATAACAGATGCATAAGGGCATCTTGGGATAAATACATTATGGACAATTAACTGTCATCATACCCCTCAATTACATTTTCACCCGCTCCTGTAGTGTACACCTGTGGCTTGTTAGTACTGCAATAAGTGCTGGAAAGCAACTCTAAGGTTCAAAGGTAGCACTGCTAAAATCTGTTTTCCTCTTTTTTCTTAAATGTGTATTATATAAATGTGAAAACAGAGAAACAAACACAAGAAAAAAGAACAGTACCTTTTCGTTTACGGCTGACACTGTTGATCTAGTGAAAATTTTCCACTTTCCTGATACATCACACATGAAAGACCATTTGCATGGAATATTGGGCCTGATTCTGAAGTCAGAGTAACGTAGAAATCTATTAATCTCTGCAGTAATCTCTGAATAGTGCATAAATTAACCCAGAGAAACAGCATTCAAAATTCACTTTAGCACCATTTGCAACATTATTTTAAATGCCACTTTCTCATCTGCAAGGAAATAATATAAGGACCACAAATATAATTTGAGAATATTTTGTAATGCACATTGTTTTTAGTAAAATGTAAAAGAACTTGTTAGAAGCATAACTAAAACTGATACATAGCTAGGTTACATTATAATCAAGTCTGTCAGTTTGCAAAATGGGTATCTGTATAAGTTAAAGTAGCTATTGAATATCCTTACTACAACCATACTTAGAGTCATAATAGCTCCTGGAAATATTATTTATTATTAAACATGTAAGTGGCATAATTCAGTAAGCTTTGTATATGACATTGATAGATTGCCTGTAAAGAAAAATATTAAATAAATATATACTGTACAAATGGTCTTATAATTGTAGTTGAAGGCAAATCCAGCACAGAAATACCTCTTTCAGTTCATATCCCAATGTCCCTAACACATGACATTGGCTGTGGCCACATTCTATGGCTTCCATGTTTGTCTATGTATTAGTCCTAAATAGTCAACATTAGAAACTTTATTCTGATTCTTTTCCAACCTTACTTATCTTTGGACTACTACTCATTTAGGGAGGGAGCACGGAAAACCACAGGCTCTCCTGTGCTTCAGAATGAACATGATGAGGTGATCTTTGAAAAGGTGGCATTGGCTGCTCCACTGATCTCCATGCATTGCCTGGTCAACTTGCTAGGAATCCCCCCTGAATCTCACATGCTGGAGTGCAGGTGGCTCACTGCAGGATCAGCCTGGCTGAAGCATCCAGCTGGTCCCCTGAGCAAAGCTACTCCCACAGAACTACCCCAGGGACCAGGAGAAGGAAATATCATATTTTTTTGTGGTTCAGGGCTTTCTGTGTAGACAGGACATAACTGGTCATACCTCTGCTGCTGATCCAAGAAAAAACAGGCTGTTAGGACTTGCCAGCTACATTGTCACTGCTTTTCATCTGCCCTTGGTACTGATCAGGTAAATCAGCTGAGAAAAGCAAACCTTGCCCCCACTGACTCAGGTACAGTGAGATGTTTATCTACTCTCCAATAAATTTCAGCAGAAGTTCTTAATAATTTCCTTTTTGCTTTTGGCAATAGAAATTATTTTTTTCAAGTCTTCACATAACTTTTTCTCAGATCATTTATATATGTAAAAGTCAATAACTTTTTCTGTAATGAACAGTGGTGCCAGACGACACCTCTACAGCTTTTTGGCAGCTTCCTTTAATTGTATTGTTTTTTCTTTGCTTGTCTTTTAAAAATTCTGTGAAGGTGAGCCGAAGGACAGGTACTCACAGACAGCATACAAGAGCTGCATTTTGTTCTACATCCCCTGTGACTTACCTGAGAGACACTGAGAGGCTGGAGGTTGGCCTGCAGAATTAATAAAGAATATTGCAGGTGCTTATTTATAGGCAAGAACCAAATATGCCTGGTTTGACCAACAGTGACTCAGGGATTCTCAAACAGCAACATTTCAATGTGTTCAAGCAGTCCTTTGAACAACTGGGCTTGCTCACTAAATGATAACAGTGACTGGCCAGTCAGCATAAGCTGAGATGAGTTATATCATCTTACTTTGCTAAATCCATGGTCTCAAAAGAGTTTAATCACAGCTGCATGACACAAAGCCAATGCTTTGCAATGACTGTCAGCTAACTTGCCTTTTTGCAACCACATATGAACAAAATATCATTAAGTGGACCCTAGAAAGAGCAAGAGAAGAGACATAAACGCAAATATTTGAAAACTGTTAGCATTAGCTATGGGGAAATACTTAGCAGAAACAGGAGAGGAAATACTTGTTAAATTGAGAAAAACCTTTCTGATACATGCTGTGTGCAAATCCTCTGATGTTTGGGTGCTTCATTGCATGTCTGAAAAATCTAGAGATGATCAAACAGCAGAAAAATGCATTAAAAAGAATAATCCTGCATGATTCAGGAACTGGACAGGAGGAGCTAATGCTAATAGGACACTCATTCCTAGCAATTTTTTCCTTGCAAGTATTAATACTTTTGCTAAAAAGCTGGCACCATTAAAAACAATAATAATAACCTGTCTTTCCCATGTATTTTTATTCCCACATAAAAACCACGTTCCTGTGGTTTTTTTATTTTTATAATTAGGAACTTAATCAAAAAGCATCCTTAGGATTTTAACTTCTTCAATCAAGATAGGAAACAACCTAATTTCTATTGTCTAAGCATTTTCATTGACTAGCCAGGGAAAAATTAGCATCAATAGCATTTACATTGTTCTATAAATGGCCTGAGCAAAATCTCATAACAAATCCACAGTGTAGTCGGAACTCATCTGTTCTTTGCACTTCCTACTTTGCAGATGAGACAGTCTCAAAAGACTGGGTAGGCTGAAGACTGGTTGGACAACTCTATAAGTGAAGTCTCAAGACTCTTGTCATTCTAGCTGTCTAAATTACTTAAACAGGACTCAGAGGGATTTAAAGGGGAGAAACGACATGACAAACAATTATATTCTAACACACTATTTATAACAATGCCCTTTCAGATTATTGTTCCACTCAGACTGACACATTACTGTAATCCCAGGGATGAATCGAGGGACTTAGAGTTAGATCGTGCACAGCTTGTAGGCATAAAAAAAATACGAATAAAGAACTGACATTCAGGAAATATAGAGCGACTCAAGGATAAATTCTGCTGGGATGAGCTTAATTTATCAATGTCAATAACAACGGTGAACACATCGCAAGAATACATGCATATTAATTGAAAATAACTCAGATTAAATCACTGCAGTTTGACATTTTGAGATAGGCACTTTATCTTTTCAAGAAAGAGAGCACTATAAAATCTTTAATCTGAAAACACATCTTAATTGCGTGTTATCACCTCCTAATTGCTTCTATATTATATTAAACATTTTGCTAATTACTAGCCTGATCATGGTGTAAATAGCTTGAGGCTAGAGCTCATAACCAGCTGAAGACAACTGGGCACAATGAGGGCCACAAAGAAGTTTATCACTTCGGTGTATTATCGCGGACTTCCATCATTATCAGTGTCTATCACTCTTTATCTCCGCTTCCCCTGTGAGATAAAGAAGAGAGACAATAATGTAGATCAGAGGTTGGGTTGCATTTCAGTTAATCCATCTATTTCTAGCTCTAGATTTCCAACGTTCCCTGGGGACAAAAGTTGTCTGCCTACTGCTGTCACTAATCTACTGCTGGAAGACTGAGGCCAGAATGCTATTTGCTCTGCCACGAGCCCGGGTAATGGAGGTGCTCCCGGACAGCTGGAGTGCGCGCTGCACCCCACACCAAAGGACATGGATGAAATTCGTTGCTGTGAGCAATCTACTCACTCAGCTTCAGACACTGGGTAATACACAGATGATACATAGGGAGGCTCTGAGGCAGCAGCTTGCGAATTCATCAGGAAAGAAAATTATTTATGTCTAGGCAATAAGAATGCTCATACAAACCTTCCAGGTGACCCAGCAATGCAGGCAAGTCACTGGGGCAGCAACTAATCGTTTAGGTACAGCACTTGTTTAAACAATTACTGTTATATGAAAGGAGCTGACCAAAACATAATTGTTGGGAGTTTTTCTGAAAGAAAAAAAAACTGTCCAACATCACATCCAAGAATTAAGAGGCTTTTGGAGTTCCAAACTGCAAGGTAAAACATATCTTTGTAAAAAATTACTTGCACTTCCTAAAGAAACCAACCTTAAGTAGGAATAAATCATCACAATGGCAAACAGCTTTTCTCACTGTTCCCTTGGCAGAACATAATTCTAGCTGGTGCAAAGAGGATGTGATGATGTGCAGCCTACGAAATTTGCTCTCTGTGTTTAAAATTAGATTTTGACTACATCTTCTTTGTTAGGGCTTGCTCTAAGATGTCAGAGGCCCAAGTTAATCTCTCTTAATAAAAGCTTACTTTTTTGTCTGTGGCTACAACAAAGACTTTACGCCTTGAGCTTCATTTGCTAGATGGATAAACCTCACAACCTTTACTGAGTAGAAAGTTAACAAGTCAGGCAGGAAGAAAGCAGACTGCAAATGAGGGAATATAAAATATGGATGAATTTAAGCCTGAGTTATGAGGTGCAAAAGCAAAACATTCTCAGCTCCAAACTGATTTTTATTGGACAAGCATATTTAACGAAATTGTGCATAATTAGTTAACCAGAAAGTAATGCTTAAATCTGAAGAAATTTTCTACCCTCCCCACAGAAAGGGAAGCGTCATTAATGGGATAAGTGACACTTTCTCCAGCGAGCCAAGAGGTGCTGTCTCTGCTTCACCTTCAAGATTCCCCCTCTCACACCTCCTGGACTCAGCTGTGGTTTTTTTTTTCCCCACTCCAAGGACTATATCACCCTCTCTTTACCTAGGTTTCTATTTCTCAGAAAAAACATAAAATAAGTGAGAGAAGTGGATGGTATCCCTTTCCCTGGCTAAGGGGGTGGAACTAGCTGATGTTTAAGATCCTTTCTAACCTACACTATTTTATGATTCTATGGAATAGGAAGTGCTAACAGCAGCCGTTTGCACTACCTGTGTCCCCACTGTACTTGCTGCTGCAGGTGCTGCCCACCTCCCAGGGTGTGTCCCTCTGCTCCCCTGTGCCTCCTGCATCCCCTTGGCTGTCCCATCCCTGCACCACTCTCCTGTGGCAGCACGATGGATTGCTTCAGTCACTTGAGCTTCAGCGTGACATTGACAGGAATCCAGGGCTCTGAAAGACTTCATGTCAAAGCTTGAGAAACTGGGCTCCTTGTTAAAAAAAAGAATAATAAAATACAGCACAGCTATCCTGAAGGAAGCAATGATGCACAGCTGTTTTATTGCCTGGTACAGGTAAGACATTTTAGGGAATATATTCTGTCTTTTAATGAGCCCACAGCAGAAGGTCCTGGATTTATCTCAGCTGCCAGGATCCTCTCACACTTCCAGGTTCCCATTATCTTCCTCTACTTCCATCTTTCTTTGTTTCTAGGCTGTGTCTATTTAAAGCGCCTCAGCCTTTCTCTTCAGCTCCTAAGCAGTTTTTATAAGTGCCAATGTTCTCCCCAAGAATTCCTTAATTTGCCCTCTCCACTTCGTTTTACGGCTATGGGCAAGCCATGCTGGATTCTTGTCTTCCTTTGCATCCCAAGTGAGGAGAGGGAGACATTTCCCAGTAGCATAAATATTCTGCTATGACAGCTTGGTGCAAGGCTGGCCCCCCTGTGTGGTGGTAAGTGGTTCAAGAGTACCTTGCACACACAGGGATGCACACAGCTCAAAGGAAAGGCTGTACCACACAGCACACAACTCTTCCAAGGGCTCCTTTCTGCAGCTGTATTTTAAGCCCATGCTACAGATGAATTTTATGATATTTGCTTGTTTGTGTTTTCTCCTCTATGTTAGCGTATATTATCTCCACAGACACTAATTCTTGATATAAATGATGCTAAGCAGTAAAGTATGGTCCATTAACTTGATTTTTAAAAGTATCTAAAATTTACGCAGTGATTTAAATAATAATATAAATTATATTAAGTATGTGCAGCAGCAGAGGGTACGGCCTCCTAAACAGAACGAATTTCTCCTTGGAGAGCACTGATTAGTTCATTTTTCCTAATGAATCTTTCGTTATAGTCAGAAGTTCCTTTTTTTCCCCCTCACTGTCTCACTTATGAAGCATGCATATGTATATATGTATGTTCCATTTATATATTTGATAGCTAGATTAAGTAGTATCCTACTTCACCTCCAGAAAGGGCACAGCACTTCTCAAGGAGGCAGCTGCATTTCTTAGGTGAGGGAAACTGAGGCCAAAGCATCTCATAGACAGGTTTTGACCTCTTTAGTCTACGGGCAAGCCACTTCAAAGCATGAAATTCATGGCTAAAATCCACTCTGCAGAAAAGTGGATGAATACTGTGGCTTCTCTCAGCAAAATTTATTGTTGAGGCCAATTAGAAAGTGCTACCTGTTAAGACTGATGGAGTTATTGCAATTTCTGCCCTGTCAAAAAAGTGCAGCAGATGGTTTTGCACTGCCTCCTCCAGTGCCTAGCAATGCCCCCCTGCTTCAGCTCTCCCCTCACTCTGCATATTCACACTGCTCTTCCCCAGGGCAGGGTGAAGGAGAGAGAAGTCTCCCCATTCCCTTAGAAGTGCTTTATGTGCTCCTGGAAGACAGGCTGCCATCTGGCCTAATGAGCTTTGGAGCAAACTGCTTTTAAGACAACTTTCCTTTACCTGCAGCCACGCTCCTTTGGTGGTTGTTTACCAGCACCCTGGTCATTTAGGCTGTAGTTTAAGATGCATCACAGTTGTTGGTTTTTTCCCCTAGAAATATCAGAGTAGGTAGTGCTTCCAATAAGTGGACATTAATTCATGCTGAATTACAGTGGGATTCCCAAGAAACTACATATGAATACTGAAAGAAATCATTATGATTAATGATATAATTTATATGTGCATGTTGATGAAAGAATCATAATCTAGAGTAAATTAGTAGAGATTTATGTACTAATAATTTTGTTGTGCTCTAAGGTCCAGATGAAAACCAACTAAGTGATGTTGTATTGACAGAAGTTCATATTAGCATATCTTAAAGGGATAGTATAACAGTATCAAAGAAACAATTTCTAATGCATATTAACTGCGTTTCACTTTCCCTCCCCCTCAATCTATACTTACGGCATTGACAGGAATAAGGTTTCATCCCTTTCATCTTCATCTATGTGCCAAAGAGTCAATGTGGATGAGATGACTGAAAATATTTAAACAGAAATAATGGACTTTTAAGAGAGAAAAGTAAATGAATTGACCTGATCCATCCACATACTCCTGAGTGCATGAAGGCCACGTGGCTGCATTCAGGGAAGAGGAATTCCATGCCCTCCAGGACAGCTGGTGCAGCCCTCCCCAGGGCCCCTGGTGCCCCAGGTCAGCAGCACCCCACATGCCCCCGGGCACCCCATGTGCTGCAGACTTGGCACCTCCCCATGCACAGCAGAGCCTTCATTATCCCAAATGCAGCCTTCACTGCTCACTGCACACAAGGCAGCCCTGGCACTGGGGAGAACAGAGGCCGTGGAGTGAATTCACATTTGGTTTCCACGCAGGAAAACACCAGGAGAAGCATCTGTTCTATTGGCAATATTTTTTAAAGTTCTTATTGCATAAGCCGGAGCACACCTGAAGCTCAGGGTAGCGTGGGCCTTTACAAAACTCCGTGTGGCAGAGGCCATGCAGCAATGTCACAGAGTCACCGTGTGGGGTTTGAAATGCCAGCTGATGGTGAACATGTCAGTAAAGTGCCTTACTTGATAATCTAAAGAGGTGGTTGTGAATTGTTGTACATTAATCACTACAGCAAATGTTTATAAAATGCATCTCTGAATAATTACTAACTGATCTTGACCCTGAAATTCTTATGAAAAATAAGAAGTGGAACATGAATGAAATTTTCTATTCCAATTTTTAAAAACAAGGATAAACTGCTGATCTAGCAAAATCAGCAATATTTTTTTCTAGGGTGCTCTTAGTACATAATATTAATTAAAAAAAAAAATTTAAAGAACTGGTATAATCCAGACAAAATAGTTGTAAGCTTTTCTACTAAGCTACTTTATTAATCTATAGCAACTGAGATAGAACTCCTCCCCAAACAGCTTAGAGCTTAAACTGTTTGCAATTTCCAAGAAGAAAACATCCGCTGAGCTACGTATGTGAGACTGTAGTGATGTGATCTAACAGCAACCCTACTACTGTACAATAGCAATTTAAACAAGATCCAGAATATTTCCTCCTGTATCTTCCCTTTTAAGTTAGATATTTTAACTTTTTGCTGTGGGGAACATACTTTTTTTGTAGCACAAAACTGAATACCAGAGACAATGTTTAAATTTTATATAATCTTGGATATATTTGTTTGCAACAAAGTCTCTTGGAGGAAGTAATTCTCTTCTACAGGGAACCAATGCCAACTTACAAAGGAGAAACTACTAACAACAATATTTCTATTGAACACCAGACTGTATCTTTGCATTTTACCTAGCTATGGAACCTGTAGCCACCACTAGACACTATGCAGAATATCTAATTAATTTTCAAAATCCTGACTTAAACCTTAATTCAAGGGAAAGACCTCTTGATCTTACAAAAGGCATTATTGCCGGAGATTAAACTTCTTGATGCTCTGTATTGTTCTAGCTGTAGTCAAGAGGGAATATTAATTGAGATGTTCCATGGATTACAGTGTGTATTCCACAGTGGTTCACATGTTTCCTGGTGGTCTTTCCAACAGGAACAGCATAAATGAGGGGAATAAGACAGATCATTTTGAACCTCAGTTGTTAAGCCATTGTTCTGTTGTGCACAAAAGGTAATGCTTGGTTGATTTGCTTTATTTCTGAGCTGTTCTGATTTCTTCCCTGTGCACCTAATCTCTGCCACTTCCTCTGTGAGTCATCAGCAGCTGGACCCAGTGAAACCACAGGAACTAGCTCCTGGTAAAGAGCCCTAATGGTGCTATTACTCAAGTTCAATTCTCTTTAAGCCTAGTAAAGAAGCATCATGAGTCATACGGTACAGACAAGAGTTCTTTTGCATTTGCTTCTTTAGGAAAATCAAAACCCATGCCTTGCTTTTTGAGAGTGATTACAATGGGTGTCTCTTATACCTGTGTCACTCTGCCTGTCCTTTGCAGAAAGAATGAAGTGTCATTTTCTTTTCAAGTCCTCATTATTTTTTCTTGCACTTACCACTTGCACTGCCTATAATTTAAAAACAAGGTCTTAAAAATAAAACAAAACAAAAATTCCCCACTGTTTAGCTCTGTCCTTTCTGCTCATTTTCACTGCACAGAAGTGCAATGTGGTTCACACCTCAATTTCAGCTGATTTGATTAGTTGTTGCTGCCATACACCTGCTGCTGTCACTGCAGTAGTCTGTATTTGTGGCAAACATTCCTGCTGTCTGACAGAACAGGTGGATATTGTATAGGAGATTGAAAAGAATGGATGAATGGTAATTGTTCTGCATCCCTGCTTACACAAACTCAGCAAAAGTTGGTCTATGCAATGAGTCTCATGATTTGCCCTCAGTAAATAGAGTGGTCAGGTATCTCATTTTAAACTAAAGCCAAATTTTTAACAGTAGAAGAGAATAACCTCCTCAGATGAACTTTACAGTGAGATGGCTGGAAAGATTTTATAATCTTTGTTCATTTCTGGTACTCAGGCATTTCTATACAAGACAATTTGAAGACTTCAGAGAGCTCTGGGGGATCTCTTTGACTCTTGGTAGGAGTTCTTTTCCTCTCCTTCAATTAAAACAAGTCATTCTTAACATTTAAAAATGGTCCTTATTAAAAGAATATCTCAGTTATTATCCTCTCAGACTAGCGTTTTGCCTTCTGATGAAGGCTTGCATGCTGGTTGAAGGAGGTTTACTTGAATTGTAATGCAATGCTGCTCAGGGATGGATGGTCTGTGACACTGTAACACCGGGCAGCAGGAAAAGAAATGGAGTTTATTGTTCTACTTATTGAATGGACTGAACTATATGGCAGACAACAAAGATCCTCTTGCAAAGTGGACAAGCACCTCTGAGCATACAGGTCTTTGAATTATTCTTGGAACATGAAACAGGGAAGACCCTAAAATCCCACATGCTTTCCAAGTCAAAAGTATTTCAGTGAAAAACCAAGGGACAGTGCAAGTAGCATTTAACGGGTAGGGAGAAATGGAGAAACCAAATACAGAAAATATGAAACCTCCCAAAGAGAGGTAAAATGACGCTGTAGCCTCTAAATCTGATAGTCTGTTTATTAGCACAGTTGAATTTTAATGGATTAAGAGCTTCAATACAGCACTCCCAAGTTGCAGTCCACATACCACAAGTGATATGCAAGGCTCTGCCCCCTGACATGTGAGCCTGTGCAGCCTGAGGCTGCTGTCACCACGGCTTTGGTGGCAGCACTTGGCAAGAAAAAGTTTGAAAATCATAGTACTGGGGACTGAACAGTTTTCCTTTTCATTCAAGATAATTTTCAGGCAAATACTGTGCCTCATCTAAAGAACACACATTATTCCTCCAGTTTGAACTAAATAAAATATTTTGATGTTTTCATACAATAAATGTCATCTAAATACCAATTTGGCAGCAGCGCCAAGATTTAAAATTGTTTACTTCTGCCTATTTCTCCAGCTAGCTATTAAATTTGTAGCAGATTGTAAATCTGTAGAAGATGGTTCTGTAGAAGAAAAATCCAACAAATATTTGAAGACAATATTGTGTACATTTTTAATGTGTACTTTTTTCAAATATGCACATCTGAATAGCTGTGTGATGGAAGAAGGTATTTTCCTAAAGGCAGGAAAAAAACATAATGAGATAAAATTTTAGACAGACTGTGATTCAACATTTTGAAAGTTTCCACAAAGTTTTATGGCCTCTATTTCAGATTAATATTTCACTAAACTACTTTCATGTGCTATCTTCAGAATGATTAATTTGATACTTTACTTCAGGTTTTACCTTTTATCTATACAGCCCACATCAGTGTTTTGAAATCATGCTACTGATGATTTTTCAGCTCTCAGGTACATAAGAGGATAGGATGGAACCAAAGAGCTTTCAATTTTTATCCAGTTCTAGCAGATGTATTTGATTTACAGTAGAAGCTGGTTTCACATTCTTAAAAATGTTGTAAACAATTTGCAGCTGCTTGATTTTTTGATGCCATCATAAATATTCATGATCATTTTCCAAGATCTACAAAGATAAGGTGACCTTAGACAAAAAAAAAATCAGACTTGGGTGGTACAGAGTGTTAAGTCATTGCTTTTTCACCTTTCTAAGAATTACAGACACAGCTGCAAAGCCTGCACTTGACATCACACGCATCCTTCTGGAAAATGTTTTTCAATGTATTTTAAGCAGAACTGATGAAAACCACTGCACTAAAGCTATGCTAGCAGAGAGTCTGATAACACAGTTTGGCAAAAACATAGTGGCCTGGCAAGAAGTCACTGGATGTGCAATCAATAACTTTGAACGTGACTTTTAATCACTGTAGTAAACGTTTTTCAGCATGTCATAGGACAGTTCTCTGGCCATAGGCATGGAAGGGAAAGGGAATGACTGCTGGAAAATGGATGGAGGTAGGAAAAAAAAATAAGTAAAACTGGCAAAGAGGTTTGAAAACCTATTCTGTTTGAAAACCTAATAATTGTTCAGCAACTTAACATGACACTAAAGAATAGAAAAAACATTATAATGTGTGATATTTTATTACATGATAGGATACTGTATTATCATAACTGGATGTGAGTAACATTTTGCTTGCCTCTCAGCAAAGTTCTCTCTGTTTTGGCACTTGAGATCTTCTTCTTCAGCATTTTCACACACTATCTAAAACAAGCATGCTTGTGTTTCAGGTGAAATTTTTACATTTTCTAAGACTAACAGTAGAGTGTATATGGAGACAGTAATTGCATCAGTGCCACAAGCCAGTCAGATAAGCCAGGGATGGGAAGGTAGGGGGTCCTGACTAAAATGAAATGTAACAAAAGACTTGAGAAGGTGAAATAATTCCACTCAGGATGATGCAGGACTTTGAAGGGGTTGATCCTCAGTGGCATAAATTGCTTAAAGTGATGCTGAATTACACCAGCTTGTCTTAAACACTTGGGTCATCTGATATGTAATTTAAACATAGCCTATGTGACTCAGATTTCTAACGATACAGCTCAGCAAGTAATGACTAAAAATGACACATCAGTGGCAAAACCCCAAGATTTGTCCCAAAATTCATAGCACACATTTCCTACTAACACACTGCATCCACAACACACCTTTTTCCTGGAGTATTCACAAGGTTTAAATAAATTACAGGTAATATTTTATTAAGTACACATATGATTTAGATCCATGCCCCATTTTTTAAATTGAAGGAAAATGTTTAAAGTGATTTCAAAGGGACAGAGGTGATGAAACACTATAAAAAGAATCCTACCAGACTCCTCTTACATGCAGTATCTGACCATAAATGCTTAGATGTCCCTTTGAAGGTCAGTGAGATCTAATGTACTAAGCATCCAAGCTGCTTTCGGAACTGTGAATTAGACCCCTAACTAACATAAATAATTTTGAAAATGAAATCTAGCAAAATCCTGTGGACATGTTGGGTTTAGTAAGGGTATCTGAAAGACTCACCTTTAAGTCTTAGCAGCTTTAGGTACCCTTGAAAAAAATCCCCTATTCTTCATTTATGAACATCAGATGAAAACTGAGTACAGTCCTATAAACAGAAAGAACAATGTAAGTTATCTGGGTTTTAATGTTTATTCCCAAATTAGCATGCAGTCTGAAAGAAAATGTATGAAAAATCCAAATAATTTCAGAATAATTTCCACATACTCAGAGATGCCAATGATGATTTGCTGGCTCAGCACTGAGCAGCACAGTGAAAACTGCACCACAACCAACTCCACAAATCTCATCACTGCTGCTTTCAGGTTTCAAAAAACTTGTATTGAGACTAATGCCAAAACTTTCACTCCAAAAAAAGAGATGAAGGATAATCTTCTAAGAAGAACTTAAAAAAATGTTATATTTTGATGACTTTCTATATTTTTTCTGATATGAAGACTTTTAAGACAAAACAATGTCATGTATGTTACACATCCACCTGATTAAGCATCTTTAAAGGATGCAATACCCCAATGTGAAAAGTCTAAATTTCTTTTTTCTCTCTGTGACTTTAATACAATTTTTGTTATGCCTATAAGGCCTGAAGAACTGCTGCAATAAATTAAAGAAATACATTTTCCAAGTCAATTTTTTCACTGTGGATATGGAAAATTTTCATGATAGTGAACAATATCTAGACAATAGAATGATCCAAAGAAAGTATTCATTATTGATAGAAAATTAAGGCAGTATCTCTGCTTGATTTTCCATGCAAACATTAGTCAGGTCAGCCTGATCCATCTGAGGATGCTTTGGATGGATTGATGTATTATTTTTAGTGCTTCCTTTACCAGGCAGCATGAGGCACTTGGGTAGATATGTGCTCACTATGAAACCATGCCCGGGTACCTTCACAATTCTTCCCCTTAAGAATCTAAACCAGACTTCTATGAAAGCTACTTTTGGAGCACAAATAAGGATTTTATTTTAAAATTAAAAAAGAAATTCAAGCCTGATTCACAGCAAGTCACATCCTTTCTAGATTTCACAGATATGACATGTCATTAGGAAGTGGTGCTACTCTTGGTTACATTGGCATGTCATGTTACAGTTCATTAGAAAACATGATGTGCTGACATAACCATGCAAGACCCTCATCCAAATGACAAATTAAATCCTGGCAGTTAAGAAAGAGGCACATTTAGATCTCAGTACACATATTCTGCATATATCATAATCTGCACAAGCAGAGCGTAAAAGGTTGGAAAAAATCACAAAGGAAATAGTGCAATTATAAAGCTAAATAATGCATTACTCAGCACTTATCCAAATTCACATCTCAGACTGTCCTTATGTACACACATAACAGTGAGCACAGTCCCTAATTGATCATGTATGCAAAACAAATCTCAAAAATATATAAATATTTTTAAATACTAGAAGAAAACAGTATCACTTTTTATTACTTTTATAGCTGTTAACAGTTATCTTTATATTTCATTCTTTCTCAGCTTTTGGTGTGCGTTAACATCTGGGACTCATCACGCTGTCCGGCATTGCAACAAAGATGATGTCATTGGTGCCAAATACTTTGACAAACATGGCTACTGCATAAATCTGAAGAACAGAAAAACCAGACAAATTATGTTTATGATTAGAGACAAAATGAGTTGTTTGTACCATGAGTTTAAGTATGTTAAACACAGACTTGCTTCCCAGAAGGAAGACATTGATGAAAACTGTAAAAGCAAGCAATTCTTTTTTCCTCTCTCTCTGAGAGAGTCTGGAGGAGCTTTTGATCTTCCAGTGTCTGTTACAACCTTGGGGAAGGTTAAGTTAACCCTTTGAACAAACATTCCTACCAGCATCCAATTCACACGAAGTAACTTAATCACTAGCTAAATTGAATTCAAACTGCTCTAGAGAACATGAACTGACATAACTCAGCTCTGATGACAAGGAAATGAAAAGGGCTGACTTTGCTGCCAAGATGCACTGAGGGGCCCAAACCCCTGGTTCCAGCTTTGGGGACACCAGGCGCTGTGATTCTGTTGCACAGAGATGTTGGTGCAGAGACGGCCAAGGTGCAAGTTGTGTGCTGTGGTGCAGAGCCCCACAACTGAGACCTTCCCTTGCAGTGCTGCTTAGAGGGCAGTCTGTCCTTTCCCACCCTGCCCAAGGAGCAGAGGTGACAACTGCAGAAAGAGCTTTGAGTGCAGTCCCTTCCCCCTCCTTTGGAGGACGAATTTCTTTCTCATGCTTTTCTTCTTGTGCACCCATCTGAAACCCAGCACACCTTTACAAGAATTGTTTTGTTAAAGATATAATTCAAACAGAAATTATTCAATTCAGTATTGACCACTCCCAGCAAGAATTCATAAAAGCAGCACAACTTTACCAGTCTGACAGGGCAGGGATGCAGGAGACTTCAAGGACACAGGTCTGTGAAGCAGAATAGCACAACAAGCTCTGCTGCCAGCATGTACCTACTGTTGCAGGAGTTGTGATCAGTGGCTTCTCCAAAAAGAGTGTAAACAAAAGAGGATGATTAAAGGAGACACAGAAGCACCAGTTCTTGTTATCAGGCCTAAACCTGGCACTGCAGCATTTCCAAGGGGTGATAATTGCACAGGGAATTTCTGTGACATAGACACTAATTCACATTACAGCCAGCTTAATCATGTAACCTCCAAACAACTGCAAGCAATATGGGATGGACACAGCAAGGTGTGTTTACTACCCAAACAGAAAATGATCTTGGCTGAGACTTACCAGTTTCTAAATAGAAAGCAAGATATTCAACAGAAAGACATATTTCAGCTATCATACAAAAGGAAAAATGAGACTCCAGATTATATGGCAAATAACCAAAATAACACAGAGAAGATTTCAGAGAAGGATTTGAGTCTTTTAATCACACTGCTAATAGAATTCAAATAAAATTAAGTCACCCATCATTTATTATGCCAGACAGAGTGCAAGTTCAAATATTAAGCTGAAGAATTATTAGCTCAACTTTCAGCTGGCTCCAAAAGCTTTCATCTGCACTTGATATTGGTGAATACTTTCACACCAGCTACTATTACTTTCAGCCCTCGGGTATAACATCTTGCACACAGAAGTAGCAGGAACACATAGATATTTTTTCCCACACAGAGGAATATTAGCCCTGATAAAAGTACAATATCCCTTTATGCTTAACTGTGCCACTATTTCCCTTTTGCTTTCTACCACATGCCTTTGTGTAAAATCTCTGTGATAAAATTAAAAGGACAACGAGCTTTATAAAATAGAATAATCCTACTGGACATGCAATCAATTAACTGAAACATGGAGATGGGTATTTTCTGAAAGCTCCTTACAGGGTCTAGACAAACACAGTGAGATAACAATGGAAAATTGTTTGGCTTACTAATTGTAACCAAATGTATGCCATTCTATCAAAACATTCTCAGGAGGATGTCAGAGACTTTTTAAAGTAAACATCTTGTGTCATCCCTTTACTGAAGTGGAACAAGGGTCTCCAATAAAAATGCTACATATCAAGGACCCTCAAAGAAGTTTATATATATATTACTGATCTTTGAAAATGCAGCTTGAGAAGTACATTAATAATTTCACCCAGCTGGGCAATAAACATTCCTGCCAAAAGAATTATGTAAAATTACATAAACCCTTTTTAAAGAGAATAAAGTTTCAAGAAGACATGAAGTACAGATTTACTTTACTTTTTTTTTTTTTACAGCTGTGTTTCACAGAAAGCATTTTAGCATGTAAAATCTCTGTCCTTGTAAAATACTCCAAAGAGAAGTGAAAATTCAAACCTATATGTAAAGCAGAATTTTGAAATGTTGGAAAAGTTTAGCAGGGAGAAACAAACAAACCTCAACCAA
Organism: Irena cyanogastra; assembly: GCA_013397155.1. NCBI lineage: Eukaryota > Metazoa > Chordata > Aves > Passeriformes > Irenidae > Irena > Irena cyanogastra. The sequence continues at coordinate 523,532 of VWZV01014643.1, read as the reverse complement.
ATAAAAAGTTTTCACAGCTGAAGCAACAGACAAAGTAGCAATGAACAGCTAAAGGCAAATACTTTCATCAAGGCTTACTTTAACCTTTAAATACAATACATATCCAAGGGGAACTATGATACAGTTAAAGCATTCGATTATTCTTACGGTGTGGATTACAGTGTTGGACTCCTATGCTGAAAAATTAAGACCAATTAAAATCTCACATTTTTCAAAAGAATCAAAAAATTGTAGCAATGGATCTAATCCTGGAACTTACATTAGCAAAACATTAAAGCATATTCCTGTCCAAGCTTCACAGAAGGACACGGTATTTTATCGAGCAAGCAAAAATTAAGAAAATCTAGGGGAAACAAAGTATTTTGATAGATAATAAATAAATCAGTTTTTCAAGTTTGACCACAATGACTAAAGACAGTTAATTTCACTCAACTAGATAGCAAATTTTGCATTCATTTCAGTCACAGAGAGTGAATATGTGACTAGAAAAGCAAATGCTGCCATGGGGTCTTAGTAAGTGATAAACAGAGCTACAGGGAATTTCAGCCTTGTACAATGCTACAATAATTCTTGGCTGGGATTTCTGAGAATTCCCAGTACAAATACAACTTAAAAAAAAGAGTGTTCCTTTACAACTTCATTTTCAGAATCAGGAAGGAGCTCCCTTGAACAGATTTTTAATGGAAATTCTTCTAATGAACTTGCAAAATATTTTCCATCTAATATGCTCTAGAGAAACTGTCTTTTATGGGAAAATCACACAAAAATTTAAAGATCCTGGAATAAATTATGAGAGATTGCTAGTTACCAACTAATCTCCCATGGTCCTCTGTCAGCTCTGACAGGAGAGCCAGGCCTGCAGGAAATATTCCTAAAGCTACTGGGAAGCTGAGCTATAAGAGGCTGAGACTACAACCGGTTGGATTACCAGCCTCAAGAAAGCAAGGAATATCTGTTCTCCTCTTTGTTTTCTTTCCTCCTTCTAGGCAGTGAAGAGCCTGTAAACTGAGAAGTAGACAAGTGTGAAAAAAAATAGGGAACTTTCTTCTGGTCCTTTTATCCTTCAGTAATCTAACTATCTGGAAAATAGAGAAGAAAAATCAAAGCCTAAAATTTAAGCATAAGAACAACTGGGTGAGAGCAAAGGTGTCTTTGGCAGAGTCTTGTTTCCTGCAGCAGCCAGTGGCAAAGGCATGAGGAAGAGGTGAGGAACCAGGCTTGTATGCTGAGATTCCTGTGCTTGGCTGTACTTTTCCAACCACCAGTTGCCAAAGCACTGTAATGCAGTTCAAATCATAAAAATTTTAGTCATGATTTTTCTTTTTTTTTAATCCCTCTTTTTTTTAATATCACTTCTTTGAATCCAAATGCCTAGTGAGTTACTGGTCTTGATGAAGCATAGGCAGATGCAATTTCCATAGAAAACTGAGTGAAATGTAAAATGGGTAGCTCAAAACTAGTCACTAAAGCATCGTAATGAGAAATTAAACTGTATTTAAGGGCATGACACTGCTAGAAAATAAGATAACAAACAGCAATTTTTTATCATTTCTTTATCATTTAGTAACAGAAAATTGGTAACAAATACAAGTCAGCCCTAGAGTTTTTTGAGCTTCCCTGGAGTTATGGTATTAGTGATACAATCTAAAGAATAGAACAATATGAAATGGATAGCTGAAATATCAGAGGGAAGAGAAGTTGGCTGATTTTTTAAAAACTGCTGCTAGCAGTATCCACTAATAAATTTAATATCTGACTGCCTTTGGTTCCCCCCTGACATTTTTTCAATATCTGCTGTTCACTATTACTTCTTACAGGCCCAGTGTTTCCTTTCACACTTTCCATCCACATCAGAGCTCCGTAAGACCCACTGGTTCAGAGGGACTGTGTAAACACTGAGCTAAGCTCCAGCCTAAGTGATTGTCCCAACTGAAGTTTTTGAGCACATTTCAGGTTTTTAACCAACAGCAAAATTCTAGAGAAAATGTCATCAGAACACACATAATTATTGAAATTTCTGAAACAAAAAACCTGCTCTCCAATATTGTGAAATGACAGGTTATGTCTGGTATATTTAAAGAATGAATTTGAAGCACTTTTCTGGTCTTTTTAGTGGATTTTTATTTTTTACATGACAAAATTGCTTACTAAAATTTAATTCATGTACAGTTTTGTAGAAAATCAAAGTCCTTTGCTATAATATACATAACTAGGTAGATTCACCAGAACTGGCTGCAGAAAATAAGTGTTTATGGGCACACATGCATAGATGGATGTCCACACTCATACATTTCTATTTCCTACTGGCTCCTAACTTTAGCCTGCCACAGTGGAATCACAGCAACAATTCTGCTATCAGACAGGACTTGATTACCAAGCAAGGGCAGCATTTACAGCCCCCTGATTTTAAATTCCTACAGTTTGAGCACAAGTGTCAACTTCAGCTTGAAAAAGGAGTTACTGGTTACCACACATTGTTGAGTCTGTTAGCTAAACTTCACAAGATACAGAGTGGTTATACTAAAAAACATGTAGTTCAGTTAGAAAGGGGGATCCTAATGATGACAAACACATAGATTTGTATCACAACATATCTACCCCACAGATTTAAAAGGAATCCAGAATGTGCAAACAAAAAACCCCCCACATATGTATACACAGAGACAGTGAGACACAACCATGCTAAAATTAAGACTCACAGACACAACCAATACCTAATTTGGTAAACTTTCAAGAGAGAGTTAAGATCACTTTCTAAAAAATCTGAAATAAATACATTTTGTGACGTTGTTCTGGGTTGTTCAATGACAATGACAAAGAGGATTCATGGCCAAAATATTATTAAAGGAAGAAACCAATGTTATCTAAGTGGCACGGGAGGGGATTTCATAACGATCTTTTACCATAACTTGCTGCACAAAAATGTTCAAATCACTGTTTGGAAGTTCAAGCCTTTGGTGCTATACTCAAGCTGCTCTTTGGACAAACTAAAACTTCACAACTACCACATCACAAAATTAAGTATTTTGGCAAGGGGAGATGATAAGTTAACAAGAAACTGTATTTGCATGACACACCAATAGAAATGCCAGTCAGAAAACCTCTTTTTTTTCTAGGTGGGATTCTTCTATGCTTTTATGTGACCATCCTGACCACTACAGAATTTCTCAGGTAGATAGCAAGCAATATGAAATTATTCATTAAGACAATTTACTAAAATCTCTGCCTAAATTCATGCAAATTTAACTCCTTACAACATAAATTATTCCACTACTTTCACTGCAACTGATTAGAGTCAGTTATCAGCCAGTGTGAGTGACAATGGCAGAATAAGGCCCAGTGCAGCTGACAGGAGAGAGGCTATAATAGTTGTAAACATACTTTTGTCTTCTCTACCAAAGTTTGGCAGCAACCTCTCAATGTATTTCATTGGGATATTTTATATGAATGATATACAGAATTTTCTGGCTCACAGTCTGCAATCTCCTCTACTAGATTTTGGAAGGAATTGACAGAATAATCAATTAAGGTTTTTTCAGTTGCTGTTTATGCCCTTAGAACACCCTGCTATAATGAAACAATCTAGGGGTTCATTTTTAGTTTTATTTGGATGACAAAATATATTCTAACTTCAGCAGTTCAGGCTATGTTTTCAAAATTTAAAGCTTAAGATTCAGATATCATAATTTTCTGTCTTTTCTGTCCTCTCTCACCCCTCCACTTCATCCACTATGTTTCATTGTCCTTCTCAAAATAGATATTATTTTTTTATTTGTTACATTTCATTTACATGCAACCCTTCATTCAGCCTGAAGTTCAGAACAAAGTCCTCTCTTCATATTGAAATTAAAATGCAATTGAATAAATTAAGGAAGATGAAAAGGTCCTAACAATGTTTTCAGATGTTTATTTCTTTGTTAAGTAGAAAAGATAATGATAAGAATTCTACCCAGAAATTGCACTCTGCTGCTGTTGTGATCATCTCCATCCTCTCTCTGATTAGTCAGGCTGTGTGTGTGAGCAGCTACTATGACAGCCTTTTTCTGCCTGTTATGTTTTGGAACAGGTTAAATATTTCAGCTCCACTGTATGGCCAGATTGGAGTCACCTGCCAAGACATGAAGGAGTGGCAAAGCTCAGGGGTGGCTTCTCAGGGAATGTCATGGGGTACCCAGTGCAGTTCTAAGTGGACACCCTCTCTTAATAAACCAGTAGCATGTTACATGTGGGATATTCTGGATCTGTTTTGCAGAGACTTCAGAAATAGCAGAGAAATTGTTTCAGCAGGAGATAATAGGCTTTATGACTTTTCCCAAATTATTCCCTTTTTAGTAGCCATCATCTTGTCGGGTGACATCTGGAATGATTAAAAGACGGTATTTTAGAGTGACAACTGGGCTGTCATTCACACTGTCAGTCAGCAAACACCCAGGTTGCCCAGGGTTACAAAGCTGGTTTATGCCTTTGTCCTGCAGTATTTAGTGCTGCTGATTCTTTACCTTGACTCCAGCTGAAGCGGGGCTGACAGCCAGCGCCAGCTCATGTTGAGGGTGGGAGTCCCGTGGTGCCTTTGTGTGAGAGGGTTTTAGAGCTTTGGTGGCAGCCCATCAGGCAGGGGACAACCCCAGAGCATTAGAGTGGGTCTAGCAAGTTCATCTGCTTTCAAAAAATAGAAGGGCAATGTTTATCTCTGCCCTAGGAACACATCTGATTATTTTAGCCCTGTGGACCTGAATGGAAGCTTTCTTACACAACACAGTTGTCTGCAGAATTGTTATCCTAAAAAAGACCTGCAAACAAACCAGCCCAAATCAGCCTTGTGCTCCAAGGATGAGCAGCACCTCTGCATTCCTCAACAGGCAGAGAGCATCCTCACCAAATTGGCATCAAGAACAAATGTGCTCCACAGCAACAACTTCACATTGCTCAGCCATTCCTTGATACACAGTCCAAATGTCATTTCACTCACCCACTGTCTGTGCACATCTCTGTGCACAGGAAAAATCACCTGCAGTTGTCAGAAAACTCAAAGCAGTATTGCGAGCATGTACCAGCTCTGATACTCAAGACCTAGGACAGACCAGCAGAGAACCCAAGGAGCAGAGTACCAAAGACAGCCTGTCTGCAACTTCACTCCATCCCCCTTTGCCTCAATGCATTCTTTTAACATAGAACTAACATTTCTTACAGACAAAATGAGTAGATGGACTACTCACAAAACCTAATAATTTTAAACTAATAAACTAGCTGACAAATTGAGATAAGGAATGCCTAATATCCAGGGTGTTTTCAGTGAGCAGGTAACTAGCTCACAATTGTTGTGGTTTCAGACGTGTAATAATAAAAGCCATCCTATTGCAGTGTTTCACAGACCAGTTTAAAACTCCTAACATGCGTCTGTGACATTTGCCTTTTCCAAACAGATTTGCAGCCTTGTCATCAGAAAATACAGGATGAAAGACCATGCTCAAAGAAAATTTGTTTAAAAAAATCAATAAAAATGCCTTAAAACACTGAGACAAGTTGCATAGCCTGAAGGCAAGGAACTCCTTCAGTAATGTTTCTAGCTAATGCTTCTGAAGCACGCAAAAAAATAATACAATTTTGTTTAAAAGCTGGAAAAAAAAAGAATATTTTTGTGTGTTGGATGTATTCGAGACTATAACACTTCTACTCAGGGCTGTGTTCTGTCTCCTGTGTACCTCATTCCTGGTGCTCTACCAGAAGATGCTCCCCAATTACACCAACAGAGAAGCTGAAAGGAAAATTCAAGAGCATGTAGAGATGTGTGGACATGGTGTTAAAACAAAAGGAGAAAAAAAGCTGTTTGAAGCAGGCTTAGGTAGCATTGTCCTGGAGCTCAAGTCAACAACTTTCTATAGAGCAATAGGAAAGCAAATAAATCACTATAATTTATTTATACTAACTTTTTAAATAGTTCACTCTGATTCTTTTTGAGTACCATCTCACAAACCCGGTTGTTAAACATAAATTAAAAGTATTCGAGAGGTAATATTTGCAAAGCACTTTTGCATGCTCGGATGAATGCTGCTGTATAATATGAACATTGACATATTTGACAAGGCAACAGAGTTAAGTGTGATACAGAGTCAGACAAAAGACTTTTTTTTCTTGTCTGAAAAGCCCTTGTTTTGTTACTAATATTAGAGCTACAGCGCCTATTTGACAAAAAGCACCTCCTAATTTGAGAGCTGTAGCTCTTAAGCTCCATAGTAGCAGCTATTTACCTGGTTGGCTCACTCTTCACAAAATGTGCCCATTAAGCTCAGGGGATAAAGCAAAAAAAAAAAAAAAAACCACTCTACTGAGCATGACTGAACAAACAACTGTGCTGGTATGTGTTTGATAAGAAACAGCAGAGGAAAAGGAGATAAACCTTGGGGTATAAGACAGGAATTACATATTCCATTTAGAGCAAAAGGGAAGTCTGTTACTGACTTTACTGGGAATAACTCATGGTAGCACAAACTCTGGTTGCAGGTGTTCGGAGGATTGTCCCTGAGGGAAGTTTTATGGTATATATATGTACATACATACACAACACCAGTTTATGTCAAGGGAATTTATGCATGCACTCTCAACTGAGAGTAAATTTCAGCCCTTTTCTTCTTCACTGATGTTGTACAAGCATTTTCCCAGCTTGGCAGGGCTAAATTAAATTGGGCAACGTTCTGTGTGTGTTTGATGTCTGCTAAATGAAGTGAGGGTCCAATTCGTCATATTTACTCAAGCTCACTCAACTCTAGTAAAAATTAAAATGTTCCAGTTAATTTAACGAGATAATTCAGCTCTCTGAAATCTTTCTTGCTCAACATTTGTTGCCATTTAGAAGTTGAAGGTATGCGCCGCTGCCATGTAATTCTTTGGACAGATCTGAGGACTTAGTAATAAACAGTAGGCTTTTAAGACACTGGACTGACATTGTATTTAATCTCAAGCAAGTTCCTGAGCTGCCACCGGAGAGGGGAAGTTTAGGATCAGACCCTATGGGTTCATTATATAGAGAAAAGGGATCACACACAAAAAGCCATGGAATGTTTAGGCAAAAATCAGGCTGTCTTAGGTAGCTGTTGGAAGATGAAAATTAAAAAACTGCCATGTTGAGTAATTTAGACAAAAAATATAAAGTAGGCAAGGGCTGCAAGAAACAAAATAATCAAGTATCCACTAATGCTTGGTACTTGGAAACAACAGCTCTGCCTTGAGGTGAATATGTCTTGATCTTGCAACTCTATTTTATGTCAATTCAGACAAGAAAGCCAAAACATCATGCAATATTTGTGGTACATATGTGATAAAGTCCACTGAAATTACTGCTCTGTGAAACAAACCAAGCTAGAATTTACAATTGCCCTCACCTGTGGCACTGAGATTTACTCGCAGGAACTTGTGTCTCTCTGCAAACTGGCAGCACTTGAGAATTCCTTTTGGAGGAGGGGAAGCCCAGAGAGATCAGCCTCCTGATGGTGCTTCGTGTCCAAAGCTAAGCAAAACCATTCTAAGGCTCCCATTCAGATGCCTTCAAACACCCTGCCTTCAGTCCTTCAACTTCCTATGAGACTGTGGAAGAGACAGAGGCATTTAGGCAAGAATCCACTAAGCAGCAGCTTGTTCAGCACACTTTGAAGAATACACAGGTAGGTGAAATGTAAAAAGCTAGTACACAAATGCAGAGCAATTTAAGCATATTGGTGCTGGGGATTTGAGCAAAATTACAGCGATGTGCTACTCTTGCCACAGAATCAAAAGCAACGCAGAGCACACCTGGTTTCATTAGACAAACCATGAGCAACCAAATATGATTATCATTCACCCTGGGAGAGATGCAAGTCAAATGGGTGAAGAGCTACCATGATAAATATATTTTTATGTGCAAATATGTGGGTTTTTCCAGGGAATTTTTTTCTTCTAGTGATTCTTAAAATGTTTTAATTTTCCATTCAGAAAGACAAATGACATAAACATTTTCAGTGACAGTATTGAATTTCAGCGAAAAAACCAGCAAATATGTTTGCAAAAACGAAAATATCATTAAATTACTTTATCAATAATAAAGCTCGTTCAGAAATACATCATTATTTCTAATCACTTCTGAGCAAAAGGCATAATGCAGAGGTAAATTGGAACCTGATTAAAAAAAATCAATAATTACAAATAGTCAAGAATCTAAAAAAAACCCAAACCAACCCTTACCTGAAGAAAAGTTAAAAGCACAGGGTTATTTACATTAGAAAGGAGACACATAAGGACATGATCCAAGTATGAAAATGGAATAGCTGGAAAAGGTTAGAAACTTCACCTTAGAACAAGATGACCTTTCACCTTACTGAAATGAAAAGATGGCAAATGCAATAATGATAAAAAGAAAGTTATTATCTTCACTCCCTAATTGAACTATGGTAGAGACTGGAATAAAATATTTTTCAGTTTTCTGTTGTATGGTACACTGTAGTAAAATTAGAAGCATTTTAAATAAGTTATCTATAACAATATTTACAAATCTAACAAGCACTTTTCAGAGAAAGTAAAATACCACATTTAAACTTTAATGTGTTGATTCAACGTCTTTCATTGTATCCTATATGATATAAATGGTAGAAAGAAACAATCAAATGCTATTGAAGCAAATTATCTCAGTGATGAGCAATTAATATTTTGCACCAATAATGGGAACGGGAATTCTTGAGAATTGTTTCTTTCAATTTTTGTATTTTATATTTTGCAAATGTAAATTCTCACTTCCAACCACTTTCGAGCTCACCAACACTGGATTTCTGAGCAAGAATTTACCACAGTTGAACTTTAAAAAAGGAAGTGATTGGAGAGAATGGGAAATAATACTTTGTAAAGAACATTAAATCTCTGAGACTTCCTTTACTTTCAGGCACTCTGACTGGGTTCCTGGGGTGGTTTACTGTGCTTGCCCACTAAAACTGTTTCCTCCGTAGCACCTGCAGGAGCAAGGACATAGGGCTGGAAGGAGCACTGAGTGTAATGGACTCATGGCCCAGCTAGACCAGCTCCCCATACATGCAGTGCTGATGGGAACCCATGAGTTTAGGATTTCAACCTGTCTTTTCTGTCAACAACAAGGAAGTAGCTCCCTGGAATGATGCTGGAGCCTTGCAGCTCTCCAGGGAATGGAGGAGAGAGCTGACACCAAGGGAATTTGGCCAAATGCTGTCCTTTATTACCCAAGAATTCAAATCTGGTAACAAAAATGAAAGAATAAAACTGGAGCCACAAGTGGACATAGCAGAATAAAATATATTTTCAGTTCTTTAGAGATTGAAAAAACCTATTGTCTGCCCTCTATGCTGAAGATGGAAAAGCACACACATGTGCTGAGTTCAAAGGCTGAGCATTACTTGCAGCTCTTTCAGATGATGAAAAATGCAGATGAGGCTGATAAGACGACTCAGGGGTTTCTGCTGGGTGCTGCAGCATGAAGAGGTTGCCTTTCATACAGGACAGAAAGCCAAATTAGGTCCATGTAACTGTTCAAAATTCATTAGAATGACCTTAGTTAAGCTTTGCTTCCATGCACACTATGGTATATGATAACATAGCCTGGAGCAACAGCAGCAGTGGTGGTAACACTTTCTGAAATATTTCCACTACTTGAAAGCCGTTGGATTTGTAAAAATTTCTAAAAGGATTATAACAGGATGAACTGGGTTTTTTCCTTTTACTTTCTCAAAGCCAGTATAATAATATTACACAGAGCTTTTCATCTTCAAAGATCTTTACAAATCTTAGCAATTCACAGTAACTGAGCAGTTATAAAACTATAGTAAAACTCATTTTTCCTGTCTTGCTAATTTTTTATATTATTTTTAAGAATTTACTTTACATAGCAATAATTTCTTTCATTAGACTTGTTCTGCAAATGTAACATGAAACTCATTACTAAGGAAATTTGAACAGTCACATCTCCCATATAATCATTAGTCATAATACTAATAAAAATAAAATATATTCTGACTCCCTGCTATTCCAACAGAAGGTGACACACTTTCAGCGTAGGCATTTAATTCATTGGTCTTTCACTATTTAAACCACAAGCAGGAATAACATTGAAACAAGTATTACCAAAAAAAAATCGTCTTACCAAGTATGACTATCTATAACATCTGCGTCAGGTAAGAACACAAAGTAATTTTATTCTTCCCCTTGCAATTTCTAAGCAGTTGCTATAATAACATCTAAAATATTCCCACAACATTCACGTCATTGATGTACAAACAGGCAATTTCACTACTTAACACTGAAGGTCTGAGCTTGCCCGCTGTGGGCAAACACTCTCTGCTCCTGCTCACGTCAGTGGATGCTGAAGGCACCCACCAAGCGACAGGACCGGGCTTTACTTCACATCAAAAAAGTGCATTACACAACACGAGGTGCTTCTCAGTGCAGGGAAGGGAATCTGCATCCAGGCCTCGATGGAGAGGTTGTGTGCACCTGAATTCTCACAGGCACCTTTGCCCACTTATTCCAACAGCACAAGGGAAGCTCAAAGGCTGCCAGCTTGCTCCTGGAGACCCCGCCGATGCAAAACGCCGATTGAAGCTGGAGCGCTTTCTGCTCCCAGCACTGGTACGAGTGTCCCAGTTTGAACACTCTAATAATACTTAGCAATAACTTCTTTGAAGCCAGAGTAGGGGTCAGGCTTTTGATGGCCCTGAAACATTTCCTAAATGAGGCTCAATTCTGCAGCCCTTTCTCGCACTGAGTAGCACTTAACTGTCCCAGTGATGCCAAAGTGACAGCTTGCATGGAATTGTCACTGCAGAGACAGAGAAAGAAAATGTAAAAACTAAATTTAACCATAGAGTAACTGCACAAGGATCAAATACCTGAGTCTTAAGTGTAACTCATTCCTTTGTCTTAGCTTGCTCTAGAGAGAAAGAAACTGAAACATGTCCTTCAAAGCAAATAGAGTAGGGAGGAGAGAGACAGGATTGCCTGACTTCTGGACCAACTCTGATCTTGTAGCTCAGTGCAAAATGTGGAGAGGAGCAGAATGAATAGCAGACTACATACCTAAAATAATAGAAAACAGAAGAGTGGCAGGTCATGATCATTAAAAAGTCTGCAAAGGAAAAAACACTCTTTTTATTTTCTCAAAACATCCTTGCAGAACAGGGTTTTTTTCCTGCCAACTGATTCCAATACTGAACACTAAAGCCTGGGTTCTGGCCTCCTGGTAATAAGTAATTTGCAAGAGCCTGGTCACAGAGACATCAGAAAACCATGTAAATTGCTTGGAAGGGAAAGCCTCTTTCACAGGAGAGAGCTGTAGGTGGTAGAGAGGCTCCCTGCCACAATTTTATATTCCCTGGACACAGTGATATAGAAAGAGACAACAGAGCAATGCTGATCTTCTGCTATCGGGCACCCTCCGCCTGCCCTCTGCGGCAGGGATGGGTAAATAGTGAGAGTGGTTCCTGTTCTTTATAGCAACAACCTCGACACACCTTTTAGAGGTTGGGCTGCTTTAAACAGTGTCCAAAGGCTGAAAATGTTATAGTGAGTTTTACTATACACCTAATTGCACATATTTAATTTTTACTGTCACCCCGAGCAGGGGGATTTACTTCCTGTATTTGACAAGGTTTACTCTTAAGAGATTTACTGTGGTGTTTGCATTTAATTTCACCGTGAATGCAGCCTGTGATATGAGGAAAACAGAAGCCAACAGAGCATGCTCTGGGAGCTCTTACTTCTTCAGCCAAAGTTATTCTCATCCACAGGCAGAACCAAGCTGATGGCTTTATCAAGGGTAACTGTTAGAGGGAAAGACATAATTCATCGAAAAGCAACATTCTGGAATGCTCTTCTCTTCTGGCCTACCTGAGAGGATCAGGACCCCTTTCCATGGGTTGTATCTCCTCTCCCATGCTGTTTGCCTCCTCCATTCTCTCTGCAGACCCTCAGGGAACATGGCTGGGTCAATAATGGGAAACACTTGAGTAAGGTGTGAATACTGCCATGATGCACAAACCCCACTTCCAGGTTATGCAGCTTCCTTCCATGTCAAACAAACGTTTCACATTGAGCATATGGCAAAATGAGCACTCAACTCTGCCAACTCCATTATTCAGCTGCGTCTCAAATCCTGCTTGTTTGGTGTTGGAACTACAGGAACCTTACTGAATAAGATTAAAATATCTTTACCTGTCAAGATACATGGCCTGAATATTGTCTTTTAGATCTCGTTAAATAATGAGAGCCACAAGCCACAAAATATCTCAATCAGCATTATACATTGTATTACTACCAAAACACAAATGTCAATTAAATGCAGTTGAAGTGCAATAAACACCATCACATCTCCCTTCTAGGGACATTTTTCAACCAACCTTTCTGCTAAAATCAACATGGCTGGTTTGTGTTATTTAATTATTGTCTAGGCTCAAAGACTACCCTTTTCTTTTCTTTAATTTGAAAAAAGAAAACCCTTTTTTTTTGGATTAACAAAAATATTAAACAGCAAGACTGTGGAACATAAAGGCCATTGGTTGCATTTTACACAGGATAGGTTCTGGTTGAATGAGATCTGGGATGTGTGCCAAATTAATAGAAAAAATCCTGTTCTTCCTCTCCAATAGCCACAATGTTCATTATTACAAAAAGCATATGAACCACAGGATTTGATTTTAATAACTCCAATGTCTTCATTAATCTGTACTTTCCATTTAGCCTCATTATTAAGTAAATGCTGAGTTAATGCAGCACCTATTATTGTTGGATTTTCCGTGAAAAACCTCCTTTCCCTCTTCTTTTCTAATTCATTCAAGGACTATCAGGTGTGTGTGTCATGTTTTTAAACAGGCCATCCACTGTCAATGGCTGTTTTCTCCCCTCAGGTCTATGCAGCTACTCCAGTAACACCCGGTCTACAAAGCTGATGAGTAACGAAAAAAAAACCCAGCCCAAGAGAACAAAACCCTGATAAACCCGCTCCTAACTCAAAACCGTATTTGTTTTGGTGGTGTTTTAAATGCTGTCATGTCAAGGAGCCTCTTACTATCACCTGCAACTGAGCTGATCTTCCATGGATGCTCCATGCAGCCTCCTTCTAAATCACAATTCCTGATGGCCAACACCGCTTTGTATCTGCCGAACAAATAGTGGCCTTTTGTCCAGCACAAGTTCCTAAACAAACTTAATCTCTCTAACACTGTGACAGATGACATTTAGATGTCCTTGTTACCCTTAAAATGAGTTTTATTGACAATCAGAGAACAAAAAGAAGGCCCAGATAAAGCCCAATGTTTTATAGGACTGCTAACAACATCTTAGTTCTTAGTGCAGAGGGTGTAGAGAAAGCCTGGAGTTGCCCCCATTTTCCCCTGCTTTGCTATATCACCATGACAACAGATATAGAAATCACTTAGTGACTCCTAGAAAGAAAACACAGTGACACAGTACCCCTTGTATGGCGAATCAAACTAAAGCTTGCATTCAAATGGCTATTCAGCTTGGGCATTCATGTAGAGGATGGGGTGGATTTTACACAGGTAACAACAACAGAAAGGCCAGCAAGCACTCCAGCCACAGCATATGGTAAAGTCTCTGTTTAATTAATGCATCCTCAATAGAATTTATCCATTTTAAATTTGTTTTCTTTTACTTGAAACATCATTAATGTAAAGGGCAACATTAATCAACATCTTACAACTTAAAAGGGCATTAAAAAGTGATCTTTCCCCCTCCACGCCACAGAATCTTTTCAAGTACTTTTGCTCGCTGCGACTGATTCCCGGCAGTCAGAGTTCTTAATCATAAGGCAAATCTAGAGAGGCCTCTACTGGCCAGCCTCTCCAGCTGCAATTTTTCCATTTTTAAGTGACTTGGAAAAGCGAGCAGTGGAGTAGCTGCAAGCTTTTATCTTAAAGTTGCACACAGAACGGATTACTGATAAATATATGGCGCAAAACATAGGATAATTGTGCTTTTTTGAAGCTATCATGTAAGGTATAACTCTGCTGTTTTTAAAAAAGTAAGAAGACTTAGAAAGATTTATCCTGGCTGTGATGTGTTTGCCTCCATGACATTTTGAGACATTTTAAGATTATAGGGCTAAAAATTAATGGGTAATCATTTTTCTTTGTGGACAGGGCTCTCCTTAAAGTTGGGGCTTAAATCCATTTACACTCAAAATTCTCATATGCATGTGGCATTTTATATATGCATTTCTCACAACTGGAGTAAAACATACATCAAAGCTCAGAGAAATGAAATCAAGAGCACGAGAAAAGGAACTTACTGAATGATAGAGGATCCCTGCTTCTGTGGGCTTTCCACAGTGACAGCATAAAGACAAAGAACTTTAAAGAACCCCTTTTAGGTAAAATGTAATGTTTCAGGCAATGGTCAGTGTGCTTTGTGCTAATATCAGCAATTTTGTTCAGAAAATAAAAGTTTCTGTTGTACCCTTTAAACAAAAATCTGCAGTGTGAGTTTGAAGACATTTAAAACTAAACTGACTTTCTTTCTTTAATTTTTTAAATTCTACTTATCAACCACAAACCATGGGAAAAAAAATTACCTACTAGGCGGAGAATGCAACTCACTAGGTTTTGAGTTATTGCTGTGAAGACAGGAAACTTGTAAACACCAAAACGCATAGAGAATGGGCAAACTGACAGACTGGTGAAAAAAATCCCAAAGTTGAAGGCTGAAAGAAGACACTGATTCTAAAAACAGAGTGCAAAATATTGATGGAAAATACAACTACAAGGGAACCTACTTACCTTGGATTGTGGTAGGCTGCTCCAAAATCTTAGGCTAACTTACTAAGGTTTTTTTTTTCTGTGTAGAANGCCGGGCCCAGGCCCCGGGCTGCTCTGCAGAAACTTCTCAGCGCTGAAGCCCTGCGGGGAGGAAAATGAATAATCCCGTTTAATTACATCAGTTTAGTGAGGAAAGCGCAGGAGCCAGCGGCCGTGTGGACGGACAATGTGAAACACTAATGTTATCCTTCAGGTATTTCCTTGAAAAAAGGGGATTGAGTTTGGAAAGCAGTGTTCCAGAAACAGTTCAGGGGTATGCCCAACAACTGCGCCCACAGTGCAGGGCTAGCATTAGACTTTGGTGCTTTTAGTGGGTTTTATTTGTTTGGTTTGGTGGGGGTTGCTGATTTGGGGTTTTTGTTTGTTTGTTTCTTTGTGGTTTCTTTGTTTCTTGGTTTGGTTTGGTTTTGTGTAGTATAAGCTCACCTATGCAGAAAAGCTGGAAACATTTTAAATGACAATTTCCACTGGTTTCACAGCATTTCATGCTTAACTTTTAAAAACTATGGGACAAATAGCTTACAGTCTGCAAGTCCAGTTCTGNGACAGCATAAAGACAAAGAACTTTAAAGAACCCCTTTTAGGTAAAATGTAATGTTTCAGGCAATGGTCAGTGTGCTTTGTGCTAATATCAGCAATTTTGTTCAGAAAATAAAAGTTTCTGTTGTACCCTTTAAACAAAAATCTGCAGTGTGAGTTTGAAGACATTTAAAACTAAACTGACTTTCTTTCTTTAATTTTTTAAATTCTACTTATCAACCACAAACCATGGGAAAAAAAATTACCTACTAGGCGGAGAATGCAACTCACTAGGTTTGAGTTATTGCTGTGAAGACAGGAAACTTGTAAACACCAAAACGCATAGAGAATGGGCAAACTGACAGACTGGTGAAAAAAATCCCAAAGTTGAAGGCTGAAAGAAGACACTGATTCTAAAAACAGAGTGCAAAATATTGATGGAAAATACAACTACAAGGGAACCTACTTACCTTGGATTGTGGTAGGCTGCTCCAAAATCTTAGGCTAACTTACTAAGGTTTTTTTTTTCTGTGTAGAATACACATCATGGTAACTCCTTGTATCATTTTTTTTAAGTCTACAGTCTCTAGTAAATCCTTAGGAACTCTTAGGAAGTCACACAGGCTATTTATATTATACTTACGGTTAAAAAATTTTCAACCCATGGGTGATCTGTAAATACACTTTTTTTTTCCTAATAGAAGAGGATTTAGTAAATACCAAATATCTTTAGAGCATTATCTAGTAAAATTTTAGCATTTACAAAGTAAATCTTACATCACATAAATTCATCTCCCCTTCAACTTGAAAAAAAGTTGTATCAAGATAATTCCTCCCTGACCCAAAGCGATTTTTACAAACACCTAAAGAACAGGGGAAAAAACCACCCTTTTTCAACAAGCCTGGATTAGTTTGTATTTCTTACAGCACCCAGCACTGAATATCATTTTGTAACATTTTTATTTGTCCATAACACCGTACAAGGCAGCAGCTAATTTTACCTGTGGTTACCTTTCCCCCGGGAAGGCTGGGGGCAGGCAAGGAGGTGTAACACAGGNTGTGGTTTCTTTGTTTCTTGGTTTGGTTTGGTTTTGTGTAGTATAAGCTCACCTATGCAGAAAAGCTGGAAACATTTTAAATGACAATTTCCACTGGTTTCACAGCATTTCATGCTTAACTTTTAAAAACTATGGGACAAATAGCTTACAGTCTGCAAGTCCAGTTCTGCAAACTCTAGGTAACAGGCACAAATCTTCAAACAGCAGGAACACAGTAAGGACTGCTCATCACAAAGAGATTTTGTCACAAGTCACAGTGTCCCAAAAGTAAATTGATAAAACTGGATTGGAGGAAAAACTTATTGTAAATAATGCCTAGATTTAGAATATCCTTTACTTGAATTTGTATTAAAAGAGAGAAAAAAATTGCAAATCTAACCCAAGACCACCTCTTTGCAAGAGGAGCAATTTTTCCTTTAGATACTCACAGAACTAATATTGGATAAAATTATTACCAGTCAGTTCACAATGACCAAGATATCCACAGTGGTCTTAGATGTCAGCCTAATAAAAATAAATTTTAAGAATCATACATTTTTAGGAATAGGGACTGTCACCATTTCATCAAGGAATCTCTGGCATGTGGTAATTTCCTGACAGAGATAGAATTACACAGATTTGGTGACATCAAAGTGTAAAAGAGCTCACACAAATTGGTTGAGAGGGTTTTTGTTTTCTTATTTCTACTGAGTTCATTATTACTATTTAAAAATCCACACAAACAGCAGATAAAATACCAATTAATAAACATTTTCAGTATATGAATTTCCAGGAAATTCTGTGAACAAAAGTGTCTCAAAATGATACACAATTCCAGTCAAATCTAACAAGTGATCTGACAGCTTTTTGGGAACTAGCACACTAGAAAGTGCATAGAAGCACCCAGGGGGAAAAATTTCCTCTACAGATTTGCTTTTGCAGGTGAAACTGCAGTAGAATGCAATCTAATTTTCTGCATTTTTATTATAATAATTCACAAATAAGAAATTTACTAATTATAACAAACAGTCCAGAATTAATAAACTGGAAGTTAGAAATCCACAAAGGAGAAGTTAATCACCACTCAAGAAATGTATTTTTTTTCAAATCAGCTGGGTAAAAAAAGGGAAACAATGCAAAAAACATATAATATTAATAGCTGATTTAATAAAAAGCCCAAGACTTTTACTTATGAGCATCTTTTATAAATATAATTCTTCTAATTTTGTTCAATAATACATTTTTAAAGGAAATATTTTATATTGGCTGCATAGCAACATATGTATCTAATAGAAGAAATAGTGTTTGAAAACATTAAGATAGCTGTATTCACATGTTCAATACAGAATATGCAGAATTACTTAAAACTGTATTTTCTACACTTTCTTTATATTTAAAGCATGACTGAATTACAGGTAAACTGGGACAAAAATATCTGCCATTTCTGCATGAACTACAGAACTCTTCTTTTTTTAAATCTTATATTTGATATACTGTATTTTCTTTCTGATTATGTGGTGTTGCTAATATGTCATAAAGAGAGTACAATTAAAGAGTTTGCAAAAACCACAGATAGGTTGGCAGAGATAAAAGAGAGTTAAAAAAAAATAGGGGTGGGGGGGGAGAGGACTAAGACTAACACCTGGGGCTGTACCTGGCTCTGCCTTTGTGATGAATATTACAGCTTAGGGAAACTAAAAATTGCAAAATGGCCAAAGTTTCCCCAGGTACCTGAAGCAGTAATTCAGCTAATGTCTACAACAGCCAGGGAACAGATTCCCTCTCTGCCCTAGGAGAGCCCATTTATCTATTTCACAGGGGATTTGCACAGTGCAAAGCTCCCGAAAGCCCATGGGCTGACAGAGGGAAATGGCATCCAGCAGCACAGGGCAGCCCAGGCAGCCCATCAAGAGCAAAGCCACAAAACAGAGCCAGAGGCAGCTCCAAGGCTGCCAGCACAACTGCCTACAAAAGCTGCCAACGAGCCAGAAACTGCTTGTGGGAAAATATCACTTACCCTTAGCATCTGGGTCCTGTGATTACTGTCCAAAGAAACACAGACTGGTAAGATAATGGCAGGATAAATAGCACTTCATTGCTCTTTTTTCTCCCCCTTTACTCCCAAAAAATTTTGATACATCACCTCCCAAACTGGGAAGAATTTTTTAAAAATCAGGTGTTTTAATCTTTGTGTTACTTATGAAGTAAAATGAGTCTTCCTGCCTCATCTCTAAAAATAGCTTTCGCACACGCTTCCCCTGGCTCTCGATGTACGACACATAGTGGGGCCATTTGTTACCATTATTGACATGTTTGTGGTGAACTGCAAACGTGTTTACAGTAGAAATGAAGTCCCTGCTCACTTGGAGGTAATCCTGGGGCATCTAAAAGACTCATGGGAGCCCTTGACATGGATTCTCTGAAATGAATTTCTGTTCCCATATAAATAAATTATCTCAGGGCCAAAATATTTATATTTTCCTTCTATTTCAGGAAGGCAGCAGATGCACAAGTTCCTGATGGTTCTAGCAATAGTGCCCAGCACAAGCTGTCTGCTATTGGATGTAACGATGAGTGGGAGCAAAAGAGGAAGAGGAGGGCTTTGCTCTTACCCCTTGCAGAGTAACAGAATGAGAAATGGGGCTTTTGTGGCCAGTAAATAGGGCAAAGTGAGAACTGGCTCCCTGAGGTGATGGGTGTCAAAAATGCTAGGAGACCTAAAGGCCAGAGATGCCTCGTGGCGAGTGAATTCACCCTAACTTCCCCAAATTATGCCAAAGGTTGACCAGAAAATTTACAGTCATTAGCTTTTGATCAGAATGGATAGATTTCCATTTCTGTTCACTCCAGTTTCTATTAAAAATATACAGCCTTGTCATTTTACCAGCATAATAAGGATTTTTTTCCTGCAGAAATTCACTAAAAGAAGCAAACTTTAACCAGAATTGCAGTTCCTACATTTGCACCACACTGAAACACACCCAGGCAGTTGCTCATTAAAGCTGTCCAGTTATGTGTAACATACATGGGATTGTGCAACATGCCAGGTGTTAAACAAAACATGAGGTGACATCATTCTGCAGACTGGGCTATAGAAAACACAACCTCCTGGTGATCAACAGGGAAAAAACTCACTGCTTTTTGATGAAATTAAAAGAAAATGACAGCAGAGTACAAGTTGTTACCGTCTTTATATTTTGAAATTGGGCAAACCTGTCTCTACATTCCCAAATTCATGTTTATAAGCAGCAAGCCTACACTACATCTGTAATTAAAAATATTCTTTCTAGTAGGAAATAAGGAGCTTAGAGTAAACATAAACAAAATGTATAGGAATACCTGTGAGCTGCAGATCGATTTAAGAGTAGAGCCAGCAAGAAAATATCCAAGGGAGGCTAACCAATAACATAAGAGGAAACTGTAAACTGGAGTTCCTGTACAATAAAAAATATGGAGCAATATGGATTCAATGCTACAGTCTGTTTTCCTGTGGTTTTTTAATCCTCAAAGACAGAAAGGTGTTAGTCTACAGCTATGGACTCCTTAGATTGATAGATTATTTGATCAAATGTTGCTGAGAGATGATTATTTCTATTCCTGTGTAAACCAATGAATTCCAAAACCTGCTCAGATTTGTAGCGTTATTAGTACCTTTGTTAAACAAACAGCAAACATCATTGCTAAGCAGTTCAGCTCCTCCAGACCTGTTGGACATGGACTATATTCAAAACCAAATATATCTCCAGTGTGAGGCTGAGCTCTGAGAGGACATTACTGTCCGTATCATTACTATTAGCCAGTCTTGTCCTTGGAAACAAGAAAAAAAATAGATGTGAAAATGCATTTGTTTCAGTGAAGCAAAGTACAGAAAACTCACCAAGGTACCCATGATGTGCTATGTGACTCTTGCTTTCAATGCTGTGGGAAGATGAGTACAGAAAATATTGTTTGATATCTCTGAGTATAGTCAGGAGGAAACATATATTGGACAACATCACATGTATGACAAGAGATAGATGATAGGCTAACTCTGTTTAACATTAATCAGAAAAGTTGACAGTAGTATAAAAGCACTAAAAGGTTGTAGCTAAAGTCAGGCTTTACATGCAGACTTTTGATGCAATATCATAGTGCTGGTTTTAGAATAAATCAAGAAAGAAAAGTAGGTTATTTGTTCTTTTTAATAGGAAGCCACTACACAGAGCATTTAGCTTGATTTTTCTGTTCATACACACTTTGCTGCTTTTTTTTTTTCATGTCTTGAATATTTAGTGGAATACAGATCTTGCTCACATTCAACATTTTCATATTTCATTGTATTTTAATTACTACAAAATCTTATGCATAAGCTGCATCATAAAATTATTTGCTTCCGCTCCACTGAAAATCATGTTCAATTTCTTGATCATGGAAATATTTTTAATTTTTAATATAGAATTGTCTGAGAAAACACAGTTTCAGCAGTCAGGCCCAATGTTCCAAATGGAACACATACCTGTGTTTCAGGACAAAAAAAAGGCATTGTGTCTTATGTAAGTGAAAAGAATGCCAGTGCCACTTTATCCTTCCAATCGTATAGTTCCTACATGACCAACAGAAAGGTGTTGAAACTGTCACTAGTATTCATCAATTAAAAAAAAGAAGGTTTTGTCCTAAAATAGGTTTGGGGTTTTTTTTCCTACAGAAAGACACTTATGCTTTTATAAATGCAGATGTTTCTTTTCTCTTATGACATCAGCTGAAACTGCAGAGAACTAGTTAGCTGCACACACACACTCCATGTTCATCCTGTATTCTTTGGAATAACTGTCCAAATTTTATTAGGATTTTCTTATAATGATGTTATATGATGTTCTTGTGATACCTGCATATGTAGAGATCTTAATATTGATTTACTGTGTCTTTTGCCCATCCTTGAGCAGTGTAGATAGCAATTACAGCTGTTGGTGGTATCTATTTTGTCTTTTCATAATTGTCATTTTTAGTTCTACTTAGGATTAAAATATGAAAATTGCATCACGTGCACATGAGCAGGGCTTTAGCCAAGTTATCAGCAATTTCACAGCAGCATCATCATTTTAAGCAGCATCCTCTTCTTCTTGTTTATGAAAACCACACATTGTAACATAAACTTTTAGAAGGAATATATCATCATAAGAGCTGCCCTGACAAGAAGCCCTCATTCAGATCATTAATATCTTCCCCCAAAAAATCATCAGGGACAGAGAAACACCTGTACAGCTGTACCAGATGTTTCTGAATAGTTCTGCTTGGGTTGCTGTAGGAGATTGATCAGTTCAACACTATTCCTTAGCTGGATCTAAAATCACTTACAAACTCCGTATTGTCAGCACTTTGCTCAGCTAAAGTTGCAAAGGCGCAGTGGCACATGCACTTTTTTAACTGCACAATGGATTTTTAAAAAGCAGTAAAAACAAACATTCTGATGAGTAGTAGACTTCACTTCATTCTTCCCAGTAATCAAAATAAAACATATTGCAAGGATATAGCTGGAGAAGAGGTAGATAACATATGCAAAGAAACAGCAGAAAATATTTTTTAAAACTGCCCAAGTTTCTGTTTTTAGAGCCGTGATTTTCTTTAGCATTAGAAAAAGAAATCCTTGTGGAGGGTGCTGGTGCTGGTTTCTGTTCATGTACAACACACAGCTGAGATAATGGAGAGCAAACATTACATGCAACATCCTCACAACCATCAGCTTTGTGTACCAGTCCTCCCAAGCAGAGTATCTCCTCACTTGGCAATGAACTGAATCTTCTATTAAAAATTAAGTAGCACGAAGAAAAACAGTCAGAGAAGGTGTTTGGTTTTGTTCTTTGGTTTCGTGCCTTTTTGTTTTTTTAAATACACTCTGACTGGTATTTTAAAAGAACTTTTGCACACATTTGGATACAGATTAGAACAATTAAATGCCCTCTAATAATTGATGTATATGCAATCTATAGCATGCATTCTCTTCTTATTAGGGGCTGTGGGTTTTTTGTTGCAATCTAGCTAATAAAGGCTTTCTTTTCCACAAGAGAATTTTGACAGGGTTGACTCCAGACGGCTTTCCAGCTGAGGTCTGGGGCCTTGCTGAACCTTCAAAATTTTCCCATTTGAGCTGCATCAAAGTGAAGGAAATTCAAGGATCACTAACGTCTCAGATGGTAGCACTTGCCCTAACAACCAAGGTTCAGGAATTCTTTGGAGCAGGCTGAGGTCATTTTTCTCCCCTTTTCTCCTAATGCTTTTCTCTATTAATCAGAGCTCACAGCTCAGATTGGTCTTCAACTTCCTCCCAATCCTTGCTAAGCCTGTCATTTCTAGCTATTATTTACTTTAATGGACTTTGGCTGATCCCTTATGAAGCTTTGGATCTGAGAATAATAAGGCTGGAGAGTAACGGGCACAGACATGGGTGTGGGTTTGCCTGCAGATTAACCGTGGCAGATGGGCTTTATTGCGGTTTCCTGTGTGCCGAGTGTTGATTGAGAGGGTATAATGAGAGAGGTGGTGTCTGCACAATGGCTGCAGCCACTTCATTGCACCTCGCGTCTAAACAACCCCATTTTTCTAAATCTTTGGGTTGTGAAATTTTAGGAAGTCAGAGCACAAGAACAAGTACAAAAACAACTGTAAATAACCATGAATGTTAATCCAAGCCTAATTGGTCCCTTCTTACATTATGGGTGCATTTTGCTGAGCTTTCCCCCCCCTCTGCCTTTTTCTTTTAACAAATGAATGATGTGGACAGCTATGCATACATTTGACTTTTATAACAGTTTAACACAAATATTGCTTCATATCAACTTATATTATTATTAATATTAATGTTCCATTAGCTTTTGCATTATTAACATCAGCAGCAAAAGCTTATCTTGCGATCATCCTGTTATGCTTTAGGTTTTTGTCATCTTGGGAAAATTTGTTTGAATTAAATTATCTATTGTCTAGAGAGTATCAAAAATAACAGCAGGAAAATTGCTTAATATCTGGCAGAATGAGTCAAAAATGTGCTTCTCTAAGTCCAAATGCCATTAACTTTCAACAGCAATCAGATGATAAATTATTTTCAGCTATAGGTACTATCAAAAGATCTTTTACAAATTCCCCATTTTAAGGATTTTACTTAATTCCTCCCTTTCACTGATGGATTAAATCACAACTATTGATTCTTTTCTTCCTTTGGGGCTTTACCCATCTGTCCTAACGCTTTCATCCCAGCACCCCTTGGGCTGAGAGAAGTGTTCTACAAATGAACCAGTGAAAACCTGGAGAAGATTCCAGGTCAAGTTTGTGTACAAGAGTTTAAATTTTTAGTGACAGTCTTCCCTTAGCACAGACGAAAGTTTCCACACAGAGCTGCACAAGCTAGCCCCACCAATTATCCTCCTCCTTTGAAAACCATTATCAAGTTTTTCAAAACTTCTTTCATTTCACTGTTGTCACTGGATGAAAAGGAAACTAACCACCATGTCAAGACAACTCGGCTGCCTGGCAACCAAGGGCCACATTTTAATTCTGACTTGCTTCTGGTCTTGACTAATGGAAAGTGACTATGTTAAGCCAGTCAGAAGAGTTGTTTGTCACTTCAGAAATGCAAACAAAACTATATTGTTTCGAAAGTCCTGGGCGTGATTGATGTAAAGATTTACAGTAACATCATTCATTTGCCCTTGTGTTTTAGTGGGATTGATGTCATATCTTTTCATGCTTTATTAAATGCTTTTGGAGAACTCAAATACATGATGCTTTTTGTCCTAAAGAATCTAAAGAGATTTTTCTTATGCAAGAAAACTGGACTCTAACTTGAGAGATTAAATGATTTGACACAATATGTGGCTGTAATTTAATAAGAAACATCAGTTGAGAAATGTGAATATATAACCTGATAAAAAGAAAAAGAAACCAAGACAGGGAAAAAAATAAAATCAACAGTTTGGGGGAGGGGAAGGAAAGATACACTTACTTGCCAGCAGTAAAGCTTGTTCGGACAAACTTTCCCACAGCTGAGTTAATTTTTTTTTCACTTCTAAAAGAGGAGTTCAAATTCTGCTCCCCACCGCTTTAACTATGAATATATGCAGTCACAATTATAAAATGTGTGTCCATTTTTCTATAAAGCATTACTGAAAATATTACAAGTAATATCAACATCAATTGTCCTAACTATGACATATTCAAAGAGCTTTAAACAGCTTGTTTCCAAAGTCATCTAAAAAATCCCCTCTAAAAACAATTACATCGCAAATTATTTTTTTAAAGGCCAGGCTGACTTTTCTATTAAATTAAGAATCAGGAAAGGATGAATGAACCTGCAATTTTCTTGTCTGCAACAATGAGACAGACTCAGGCATTCTCCATGTAAAGATACAATTTTTTGTCAATACACATGCAAAATGTATATAAATAAATATCTTTATGTGTGTGTTTGTGTGTGTATGTATGAAACAGAAAGGAAAAATAGCTGATATGGCATTTTCTGTTCTATTTCAAGTATACAAATTACTCTTCAAATTCCTATTGTACTTTAAGGCAATAATTTAATGAATATTTAGGGTGGTGGGCTTAGACATTTGAAAGTATACTTATATCAGCATCAGTGTTATGCTAGAGCTGTTTTCCAAAATAACCACAATAGCTTTTTGCTGTTCTGACGATACCTGTTAATAAGCAGACCTTTGACATTACATTTTTTAAACAGATATTAAAATTTAATAACAGTAATAACATATGCTGTAATTGCTGTTGCCATCTGGGACTCTTAGGGGTAGTCCAAGAGGACTCCACCATGTCAATTCTCTGGGCAGAAATTTACAAGTTTAGATGAATAGAAGGTATGTGTGAAGAAAGGAGAAGCAATTCAGCCTTCATGGTCCATGGTGGATGGTGTTCTGTTCCAAGCCCTCCTACAAATCAAGCTGTCCTATACTCAGCCCATGCAATACCAAACCCCTGCCTAGAACCCTGAGCTCATGAGATGTGGGACTTTATCCCCAATATTATCCAACCTTGACAACCAAATGGTCCAAAATATGAGTGGTCAGCTCAGCACCAGCACTGTGTCCTACAAGGAAGAAGATAGTGGATGTTGGTTACAGGTGGCTGCCAGGAGCTACCACATGGCCTCAGTGCCCAGCACATGACAGTGCTGCCATCAGTGGGGTGAGCAGCTGCCAGAGCTATGTGAGCAGGCCTCTGCTGAGGGCCATGGGGCAAGAGGGCAGAGCACAAGCAGAGGAGAAGCAGGGGGAGCCCAGTGCCAGCAGCACCGCTGCTGTGGCTGAGCTGGGGAGAGAGGGGGTTTCCTGGCACCGGCGCCAAACCTGTTGGTTTGCTGATGCACATCAATATGGATGCGTGCCTCTCTGCTTTCCAGAAAATAATTAAGATCTCTGCATGGCCTGCTACTTCAGGATCGCTCAATGCATGATTAAGTTGAAGCATTAGTGACCTCAAGGAAGGAGAAGGAGGAGGAGGAGGAGAAGGAGGAAGGGAAGCAGCTGCTCAGTCTTTCCATTGAGGGGAAGTCAGGACTGGCTCAGGCACAATCACTCCATTGAATCAGGAAAATAAATATGCATTCATTCAGAAGATTATCTAATCAGTCTAGGTCTAGATATTAGGTCAGTGAGTTACCTCAGTCCACCACCAGTCTCAGCAAGCTCTGCATCTCCAAGAAGAAGCAATTTAAGAACACGCACATTCCAGGATCACAGCATTTTTACAGTCCTCATCATAGCCAAAACGCAAAAGCTGGGTGTAAAACTCTCTTTCTTACAGCCAAATTACACACAAAGCATGTTGTAAATCAGCTTCACCCCAGGGAAGGCAAGCTGTAAACTACCTATCATTTTACAAAGCTACATCAGACCATCATGGCGGAAGAAGCCTGAAAAGGTCAAGAGATTTTCTAAACTACCTGCATCTCCGGAGTAGCTCAAGAAGCCACATAATCTAAAGTCCTCAGATAGTATTTCTCTTTTTTTTTCCCCTTATGGAAATGAATGTGTAACATTGTAACTGCCTTCAGCTTCTGGTGAATTAAACACATTCCAGCGTCTCTAGAGCAGCACTTCAGCAGTTGCAGTCCCCTTTGCACTCTCCTGGGTAATCCTTCTGGGGGAAAGAATACGTAACGAAGCCCTCAGCTGAGAGTTTGGGAGGCCTGCCACTGCTTATTGCCATCAGTTATTTTTCAACTGATTCAAAGATAACACAAGGGCTGAAAGTTTGTGGCTACTTCTCGTGATAAAATGGAGTCCAAAGAAGCTCCTCTTAATCTGGGGGATTACTCAAGAGGTTCCAGTACTCTACCTTAGACCAACTCAAGATTCAAAAAAAAAAAAAAGGAAAAGAAATTCTTCTTTGCAGCATTTGAAGGCCCATGTTCCTTTCCAAAAACAAATATGCAAATAAAATTGCAGTGCAACTGACTGAAACTTTATACAATTGTTCCAGGTTCATAAACATTTCATGAACTCAGATTAAATTTCAATTACAATACAAGTACTTCCGTGAGCAGCAGAATGAAAGATGCCTGTTCTCCCCTGGCTTTGTGCTCATAGTCAGATTCCCTGGGACCTCAGAGAGTGCAAGTCTCCAGTGGAAAGTGTTGCTGCAGGTGGAATGTTCTCTGTTCTGCAAGGACTCCTGATACCTTTCCCTCATCAGAAATTATGTACATTTTCCCTTGCTACCAATTTCCACAAAACCTGTAGCAACTGGTCAGCAGATTCATTCCCATAGGGCACAGACTGACACAGGCATAAAATATATGCAGAAGTGTGTGATGGTATAAAGCATATTTACAAACAGGATAAAACCTAGATTTCCATGACTCTAGACAAAACCAACAATAAGAAAAGACCAAGGTTACACACGCAAGGGCTGACACAAACAGTGAACTAGTAGTGTCCTCGTCTCTTTGTCACAGAGAACACCTTTTTCTCTGGCTCCTGGCTGAGCTGCCCTCCATCGGACTTGTCTGCCTTTCGATCTGGTTTAGCCCAAGCTCTTTCATCTTTTACCTCCCGTATTGCAGCTTTCTCTCTTTGAGCCCTGCCTTTCAGCTGCTGCTGAGCTCACCCTGTCCCTGCACTGCAGGCACAGCGCCCGCGCTGCGCCCCTCGCTGATTGCAGCAGCGACGGCATTCCCGGCCCGCGGCATTCCCAGCCACGCCGAGCCCCCGGCAGGGCAGGCACTCCCTCCCCAGCTCCTCTTTCCATTCCCCGGGCTGTGCACCGGCCCCTCACCTCACTCGTGGCAATGAGGGCTCTTCAGCTGGGCTCACACTGCCCCCTGTCCCAAGACAGACCCTTCCAGCCTCTAACATCCCCATCTCCAGGAAGGGCATCCCCACCTCCTGTAACTCCAGATGATGCACTGGTGCCTCACATTGTGCACGTTCGTCAGCTTTTCATTGTAGGTTCCTTTCAGCAATGAATGCAGCTTATAGTTGCACATAGTGCCATGCAAATTTAGGGCACTATTTTAATGCATGATAAATAATTACTATAATTAACAGAAAAAAAAGCCTCCTGGCAATTTGTCAGGACCAGACACCTCTTTTCATGCCAGATGTTTTCATATGTATGACTTGTACATATAAGATCCCTCTTGCCTCTGTGTGGGGACATGCATCTCCCATTAGCAGTAATGGGAATTATGTGTGTGCACTGAGGGGAAACTGTAGTCTACCCTGGCTGGTGTGCTATGTTAGTTGTGCTTTATTGGATCATATGGAGCATGCCATATAAGAAAAGAAAAAAACACCTTTCCATCTTCATTGTTGAGAGAGAAATATGTAGAAAGCCCGTGTACACAATCATGCTTTTAATTAAGTGCTATTTGCAGGTGCTGTTTGTCTCCAATTTCTTATAGCCATTTCTGGAAGAGCAATAACACAAATAATCTGCAAAATAAAGTGATTAGGGATAAAAATTAGCTAGGGTTACTAGACTGAGGAGAAATTTTTCTAAAAATGAGTATTTTTAATAAACCACATTTTGAAATATAAACATCCTTGTATTGGTAGATGCTGCACTGCAAAATACTAAACTTCATTTCACTATCAATTTTCTGATTCATCTGAAGAAGTTCATTATCTGTTAAATTGAAGGCAAGCCTCCCACAGAGGAATGCTGTCTAAAGATGGATGTGTTTGTGTGTGAAAGGATAGCCTTTCTTAGCTGTTTATCAAAAAGGACATTCACTGAGTAGGTACTGTACCTCACTACTTTGTAAATATAAAGCATGATACAAACATACATACAGTTGTGACACTGGTTCGTTTTTGTTGTCTGGTTGTAACACATTAATAGAAATTTAGGCCAAACATCCAAAGTTATGCTGCTAGGAATGTTACCATCTGGTTTTAATGAATATCTGGGGTCCATTTTTCAGTTAAGCTTTTCATAGTGTGTTTGTATGTTGCTTTTTCCAAGCTATCTGCATAATTACTTAAAGATTTTACTGCAAAATTAATATCCTCACTGTGAATGAGGGAGAAGGGCAAAAACCAGGATGACAAAGGCTGAAATGAGGTGAAAGGCAAATTCAATTTTTCCTTGCACCATAGAAACCTCGTCAGGACTAGCTTTATCTGGTAATCCACATTTAAACTTTAACCTGTAGGGGGGCTCTTTGTGTTAGTTAATGTAAGCATAAAAGGAGTCTGAACCACTAATCAGATTAATCATATTTTGTGAGACTCAAAAGCTTCATTAAAAGGACCTCGTTTCCAAGCTACACATTTCAGAAAGAGAAAAAAAGTTGGCTATGAAAAGGAAAAAGTAACACTGAAATTCAAAAAGACACAGACTGTGTGTCTCCTGGAATTAAACCAAAGACAGTTAAGACTTGGAACAATATCCACCTTCATAAAACACACCTTGAGGATGCCAAAATAATTAGGACATTTTGCTAGTGAAATTATGCATTCCCTACGTTTACAAAGCTTTATCCTACGTACAACAGAGAACTATTTGATAGGTAAATACAATAAATGTATTCCCTTTCCTCCCATTTATGGAAGTCTCCCTCTCTGCTGAAGCAATCATATTTCCTAAGTACTTCAGGTGACCCGTCAGAGACAGGGGAATGTGAACATCAGAAGAATAAAGATCTGTCATCTCCAGTCAGGTTCTTACACTCACACAAGAAACAGCCCACTTCTCTAATGAGCATGAAAGTGAGAGAGCAAGCTACTCTCCCAAGTTGGTGCAGCATTGTGCTCTCTTTCAAAAACAACAGCATATCTCCATTTAAAATAAACAAATATTTTGCCACAAATGAAGCTTCACTGAGCTTTTGTTCATGCCTATGGAATAAAACATGGTTTACTTAAGGTTTTCATGAAGTTTAACAAGAACCATCTGCACTTAGGACAAACATTTTGCACTTAGTGTGAAACTTATTCCTATCTCAGCCTACTCTGCGCTGATCTGGATTTAGTGGGCCTTTGAAATCATGAGATGTTTTGAGAAAACATTAACAAAGTTGAAAGTCTTTGGAGGATTATTCAATACTGAGCAAATGAAGCATATCAACGCAGTTATATTCTCCCTAAAATATATTTAAGTGGCAAGGGGAGAAATCAAGACATGACATCACAGGGAAGATTATTTGAAATACAGACCCATCCATTTTCCAACCTTGGGACTGCAGAAGTCCCACTTAGCCCCACTTTTGTTTTCCAAGTCAGGAGGAGCAGCCTCCTGCTGTATCACAGCCAAACTCTTTGCTAGGTTTTCACCATTATGTGTTCATTTTTCTTTCCCCATAACTTGCCAAGGTAATCTTGCACAACCCTCTTCATGATCTGTATTCAGCTGCTGCTTTACTTCTGGAAAAGTCAGGCAACCTAAAAAACATTGATATACACACATCTACTGTTCTACACTCTACATAAGGTTATGTGTTTAATTAGGAGCTTTCTAAATGTCTGTTTACAAGTTTTGTCTGTAATTGCACTGAACCTGCGCTGCTTGGCATGGTCAGTTATACCTAAAGGCACTACTTGTTCCCTGGCTAAGGTGACAGCAGGTGAGGAATCTTCTGTAGGAAATTACCAGTCACCAATGAATTGTAGCCACATGCAAAGCTCAGAAAGGAAGGTCAGAGCTTGGGTGGGCCAGTTCCATCTCCCACCTTCACTCTTGCACAGAGCTGATGTTTTCCAGTTGCTGTGTGTGCTACAGAGGCTTTAAAAGAAACACAATGGCCAAGCTGTCTGCACTTCGTAGATCAGACACTTCACACAAAGTTTTACCACAAGCTGTCATTGTACGGCTACATTTCTGAGCGTGTGCCATTGTGTGCCATCCTGTGCCCTGAGGTCCTCAGTGTTTCTTCATCAAACCAGGCAGCTGTCGAAATGTGCCTCAGCTCCATCCAGCACACATTCCCCAGCTTTCCTGTCCAAGGAAAAGGAGGAGAGAAAGGACAGCAAGTACCAAGGTCTTGCTCCAGTGAGGAGCTGGGATGTGGCCAAGGACAGGCTCACAGTCTTCTAGTGTAGATGTAGACTATTATACCAATGAATTTTTCAGAGAATATCACACAAATTTAAATTGTTTACAAGCTGAATTCAGCACATGTTTGCACCAGTGTAAAACTGGAGCAACTGCACTGTCTTCAATAGAGCCCTTCTAAATCTAAACCAATGCAATCCAAAGCAGAATCTGTCTCTTTAGTGTGGATAAAAATCTAGAAATGCTGCCCTAAAAATCCAGAAACAAAGAATTTTCCTGAACACAAAGAGAATTGTTTATAGGTCTGACCCAAAGCTATGAATTTAATCCAAATGTAACTAAAAGAGCCCCGATCTTTGTCTTAGGAAGTATCTAGTAAAGCACTGGGATGCATTAGGACCACCAGTTTGTATTAGGTCAGGTTTTTTCAGCCTTCTTGATACTGTCTCACTTTGTTTTATGACAAGTTCCAGTGATGTGCATATAAATACTCCCAGAGTATGTTTCCATGCAGTACAAAGAGTTATGGGGAAAAATATCCCCTATCAGGTTGTCATCTGAGCTGTAGTACTTCCTAGACTGTAGCAGGGCAGAGTCAGAGAGATTAACTTGCAGCACTACTACCAGTCTGCTAAAAATGCTGGAAATGGTTTAAGGCTGTCTGCTTGCCTCTGCCCTGCACTCCTCTGGGGTTGTTGCTAAGTCAGGTTCTAGCTGACCTTAAGGACTAGCTGAAAGGAAGCAACTACTGCAGCTGTTCTGAATATGCTCTGCATATTTCTTTTTGTATAGGTTGTGAAAATGAGTCTCAGAGGCAGAATCATCACACACTTGTGACCACAGAGTTTTGTGCTGGTGATCCTGACAGAGGCAAAGTCTTTGACCTCCAGGTGTGCAGTTCTTCCTCCTGCCTGTGCACTGTGTGCATTCTGGGCATGGTGTCACAGGATGCAAGACATGGGAACTCAACAGGGTAGGTTCATTTCACCAGAAATTGGACCTACAGTGGCACAGCAGCCAACGAAGTTCAAAGGCTGAGAGGATTCAAATTATACTCACCATCTCACACTAAATATGTTCAATAATTTTTTTCTCCCTCATTTTGATACTACTACTAGGTTCAGGTAATAGAATCTCTAGTGAAACCATATTAAAAACTGGCCAAGTCTATACAAGCTTTCAGCCAGAATGATGTATCTAGTTAATGGGATAAGTTTTTCACAAAGATCTTGGGAATCTCTGTGAAAATAAGAAAATAATTTGTGAAAGTCTGACACTGCCTTGCTTTAAATTTGTGGGTCTGTCAAAACCAAAGCAACTTTTGAGTTCATTGCATAAATTGGATAAAGTCCACATTCCCTGAGCTGCATAACATGACTTGTCTCTGCTCATTCCAGAATAGATTTTTCCTTTTCCTTTTCTTTTCTTCCTAAACACACACACAAAAACCCCAAAGAAACAAAGAAAAAAATCCCCTCTAAACAGAAAAACAGCTTCCCCATTGCTTTACTTCCGTAACTGATAGATTAGTTATTTTAAAAGTTAGTACAAACCTTATAAATTCAAAGAAAGGCAACACTGGAATGCCCACCAGTGCTGCCCACAGTAAAGAAAACACATCCAGGGTTTTTATCACTTCAAATAAAAATTTCTGTTCTGCAAGGAGAAAATCCCCTCTCTTCTGTTGTTCCAGACTCCTCAGATCATTAGGTAGGTAAAGCAAACTTCTGATCTTTTGATCATTCACAGCTCTTTGGAAAGAAGTTTCCCACAAGGCTCATGATGCTCTAAGTCACTTTTTTTTTCCTGTTCTGCAGCCTCCCTCTCTCCAAGTTAAAACTCATGCAGAACAAAACAGCACTGCTGAGCTCAGCAGCATCATGAAGGAGGAATCTGTGGCACCCTAAGGCCTGATTGTATAAAAATGTGTAATATTACCAGAGAGGGGAGTGGGAAAACATTCCCATGACTGCTTGGTAGGGCTTCAGCCCTATGAGGCATGAATGAAGAGAGCTTCACACCTATGAATATCGTGGAGTCCAACCCTCATCTCTTCTCTGAGATCTTAAATAATCTTCCAGCTGGGGACCCAACTATAAACATTTTTTGCACTTAGAGAGCAATAAAAAAAGAACACACGGGATAGGAAACACTTGGTTAAATTTGCAGCTTTTCTCTTCATTATAAATAATGAGGATGCATCTTTTCCTTCCTCCTCCTGTCAGCCACCTTCTGTTCCCTTGTTTCTGCTGTACTGCCATCTAAACACTCCTATCTTTAATCTTTTAAGTACCTGGATTAACTTAGAGCATCTAGAATACTTTGGGACATAAAATTGCATATGGCAAACTCCTACAGGAAAAGAGTAAACTTAACTCCTTCTTCTGGGAGGGCTGTCCCCAGCATAAAGAGGATCCCAAACTTGAAAATTCCTGATATATCTGACTCTGCCCAGAAAACGGCAAGATTTTTCCACCTCAGTGAGATTCTACAGAGAAAGTCTAAACCTACACATTTGGCTAGGTTGAGTTTGACAAAAATGTAGAAAGATATTGTTCCTTGAGCATCATAAAAGATTTGGATGGAAATAGAGTACAAAAGATCAGACCAGGTTCTTAAATTGTGGGTGTAATACAAACCAGTCTTCAATTGTTTGGATTTTTGTTTGCCATTTCAAATCAGAAGAGGCATTTCACCAGAGAACTTGTTCGTTTGCTGTATTTCAAAATGTTACTTCAATTATTTCAAAATGTTACTTTGAGTATTTCAAAATGTTACTTCAAGTATATCTAGTAGTGACGAAGTGGCATTGTGTCCTTAAGAAATTATATTCCTATAGTGAAGTATATATTCCTATAGTTTTATTCAGATCATCAGAGTAATAAAAGAATAGTTTTCTCTTGCCAGAATTGCTGTTGAACCAAACACTTCATTTCTCTACTTCTCAATGAAGAGAAATAAAGTATTTTTTCCTGTGCTAGGCACTGGAATTTTAGGGTATTTTTAGAATGTTGCCAGTTATGGACCCATCTGCATCCTATTGCACCATTACTGCACCAAAGAAAGAGAAGCAGAACTGCATAATAACAGAGGGACAAATAAATTTCTCCTCATATGGCCCCCTCTCTTAACATGAAAACAGGTTTCTAAATATTATCCGTCTCATTTGAGAGGCTGCACTTCACCAGAGATGAATTTGCTCTATTGAAATCATAGTATGGGCACATTGCTAAACTCATGTTTGCAAGCTAGCATCACCTAAATTACAGTTTTACGAGACAGTATTGGAAAAAAAGATTATGAACAGTGAACCTGATTTTAACCAGGAATGTAGTACTCAATTTAGTATGGAAATTTAGTTGTTGAGGGAAGTGTTTTTAAAAGCCATATTGTCTGGAGAAACAGATACATTCCTGTCTTTCAGACTATCTTCTCATGGGTCTTAATAATAGTACTTTTCAAACAGCTTTTTGTAATGAAATAAGCATTAACCCACATGCATAGATTGAACACAGGTCTCACTTTTTATAGCACAATCCCACTCTGCTTCTCACTCATCTCATATTGCAACTTTCCTGCTTTAAAGGGCTAGACTTCCCCATAACAGATTTGATTGTAAATCTGTTAAACCCTTTATAATGCAATGCTTCAGCTATGGGTTGTATCTTTAGCCCACTGCACATATGCAGAACTGAGGCCCCAAAAGGCTGAACGAGCTGCCTAAGTTTATACAGTAAGTTAGCGTGAGAATGGAAAGATGAAGTTTATTTTCCTTCCAGTCCTACACTTAGGCTACTGTTTCTACCATAACATAAACAGAACCTATGCAGAGCTCAGACAAAGTCTGCTGCATTTGCCTGGTAATTCCTTTTTAAATGGACAGAGTTTATTTGTCTCCCCTTTCCTACAGGTAGAGTTTGAGATGATCTTAAAAAGGCTCAAACTAGGTGCTTAAATAGAAATTATTGAAAATTATTGAAAATAGAAATTTCTGAAAACTTTCCCTAAAACTATCTTTATTTTCAGTTTGAAAGTAAATACTGGCTTCTCTGTGTGCCTGGTGGGTCCCTGATGTCAGTAGGTGAATCCTCTCTCCTCTCTGTCCCACTAGGGCATTTCTCTACCCTTTGGCAAGAGAATAAGTGAGAGCTGTGCCCTGCTTGTCATATGCCAGTGGAGGAACAACTCTTTCTTCCAGGAAAATATGCACTTCCAAACGTAACAGGGCTCATGCAGGGTAAGACAAAGACACATATTTATACTGATGGTTGTGTGACCTGTGTGAAAACATGTTTAGTTCAGAAATTAAGATAATGAAGTGTTGTGTGAATGTTAAGTGTTGTTTTATTATAAGGGAGAAATATTGTTTGGAATCTAAAGGAATTTCTCTTACCCTTCCACCAGTAGCTCCCTCAGCTCTCCACACAGGTAGATCTTCTCTCTCCTTGAAACAGTAATCTCAAGGGTGAATTTTCCAGTGGCTTTTCAAATGATTGCAAAACTATTTTGCAAAGCAGTCCTGGGGGAAAATGCATAAATGGTCTTTAATGCAGCACAAACTTTTACACCTACCAGAAAAACAAATACATTTCAGTGAAAATCAACAATTTTATAGTTAGATATGAGCATGAATTTGCTCAGCTGGCTGGTGGTGGATCACCCATAAAAGAGATTGAAGGGTCTCTGTTAAGAACTGGGAAGTTAGGATTAGAAATGTGTCTGACTTAAGAGGGAGTTTTAAGCAATTAACTCTGCAAACACACAAAAGTGAAGCACAAAGAAACACTAATGGGAAGAGATCATTAATGCAATCCATCCACATTCTCCATCTATACGCTCATTACCTGCTGACAACACCAATAGGATTTGCCTATATGAGGAAATTGGCCAAAATAGCTATTGCAGAATAAGCCATTCTTCAATAGCTTTCTGTTTGTCCCTGTGTAGACACTGTAGGAATAATTAGTGCACTTATTCTGTTCTAGAATAATTGCTGCACTAATTATTCCAGACTAAAGTATCTTTTATTCCAAAACAATTTGTCCACAAGGGGAGCTATTGTGAAATTGCTTGTGCTCCTCTGCTCAATTTCCATGTGTAAAAAGGCCATAATCCGTTTGGCTGGGATAGCTGTACCCCAGACTCAGGAGCAAATCAAACTGTAGACAGGTTCCAATTCTCACATTGCTCAGGATGGTTTTCTTAAAGTAATAGAACACATAGAGTTGTTGTGTAAACAGGATTCAGCTGTATGGCAATTCATAAGCTCTTCTTTTAAGAGGTTTGCTTTATAAAATTATTTTAGGCGCATTTGCCTCCAAGCCTATTGGACTGGATTTAAGGATTGCAGTGAGTAGAGACTGACATGGTAGATGAGCCTTTGCCCACTCTTTTGCAAACTGTGAAATGCTGAAACTGGATAAGCACATAGCATCATTAGCTAATTTGATGGGGTAGCTTTATCCAGTCTGTGGGTTTAGAAATACCAGTGATCTCACAGTTTTTTGTGATCAATTGCAATTAAACTAAGGACTGATATGCCTAGACAGTGATCCTACAACACTATTAAAAACCTTTTAAAATGAAGGGTGGAAATGGTTGTGTCAGATCTTCCTAAACTGGAAGGAGAGTACCAATTCTCTAGTCTACTACTGCCCTCCTTTCCCATAGAATCAAATCTCTATTTCTGTCTGTTTCTGGGGTACTTTTTGCTTGGTTGTTTTTTTAAAAATCTTTCCATTTTCTCAAGAGAAGTATAACCTTATCAGAAAAACCTGTTCCCTCCTCTTTGCTCAGGAAATGACAGAATAAAACAGTGAAATAGGTTCTCCAAAATCCTACCACTCACATGATTTGGCCCCATATTTGAGAACTGTAACGGTCAGATAGGAAGGCTGTGTAATATCCTACTTTTTGTGAAACTGCATACAAGGTCTTTATATGCAATATATATAAATTTTCCACTTCTTTTCCACTTATATGTTTCATATGGGTGGCACTGTCCTTCTGAATCCCCACCATTCAATCTCTGACGTTTTTGCTCTAGAGAGAAATCAAAATCAGTTTGGGGTATGTTTCAAAGTATGTGGCATTATTGCTTAGCATGTATTTTCAATGACATTTGCAATAGTCATGGGATATGATTTGCATAGCATTTACCAGTCTCTCCTGTGTCTCTTCCTAGGGTCTAGGAAGTCTTCTAATATTTCTCAAAAGACATTCATTGTCCTGAGGCATCCAGCCCCTGCTCACAGTATTATTTTGCTATAAATCCTTCCGCCTTTGATCCTGAAGTTTATTTAAGCCAAGATATATTGTTAATCAATAATTGCTCAAAATTTACTACTAAAATTTCTTTCTGTAATGTTCTAAGAATGGACTGATGTACATTGATTTTTACCATAAACAGAATTCAGCATAAGAAAATTCTCATTAAAATGCTCCTTAACAGAAGAAAATATTGACATGTTTGACATCTGTAGCTACAGAAAGCTCTGCTGATGGATTTATTTTCACTTTACCAATCTAATAGCATGAATTTGATTTATTACAAATAACATTTGTCTATTTAAGTCTCATAAGACAGCTTTTCGTGGTTCTTGTAATAAGTTTTTTGTCAATTAAAGTTTCTGTTCATTTATGACATGGATGCAATTAGAAATACAAGATGTTTAGTATTCTCAGCTCAAACTCTTTTATTATCTTGTGTTTCTTATATGCTACTGTAGCTGTTCTACCATGAATTGAACTAGATTATGATTACTAGTTAAGAACTGAAAACACTACCACTTCTACTTTTCTCTGTTACTTTGTAAATAAGTACTTTCAATTACAAAATTGTTCCCAAAGAAATAGGAATTATGTTGAAAGTACCCCACTGCTGCTGTAACAGTTTTGGATTTATTGAATCCTTCTCACTGTATTGCAATAGCTCCTGCTGTTTTACCTGGACTGCAGCATTACCAGACTCCAGTCTTGTATTTAGTAATGTTTCAAACCATCTGGGACAAAAAACACCACCCCTCAACATTCTTCTACCTTCAAGTTTTTGATTATAATCAGAATGGATGTGCTATGAAGAAATACCAAAGAAGTTTTACAGTT
The DNA here is from genome assembly GCA_013397155.1 of Irena cyanogastra. NCBI lineage: Eukaryota > Metazoa > Chordata > Aves > Passeriformes > Irenidae > Irena > Irena cyanogastra. The sequence goes on along the minus strand of VWZV01014643.1, from coordinate 485,575 downwards.
ATCTCAGATTTTACAGGCAAAAGTCTAATTTTATTTGTATTTATTAAGGGCAACTCTAGCATAGCAGCACAGGTAATACAGCCGAGTGAGGTTGGTGAGAGAAACAACATGTTTAGTATTAAAATAATGCTGAACTTGAAGAGACATCCTTCCTCATCTGCAGCTATCCTACACCTAGTGCTGTGCTTTTGAAGTCATTCTTGTGAGGAAGTTTCATATCAGGTTTCTTGGTCTGATTGTCATAATGATTAAAGAATGAATACAGTCCCTGGATTTGGGCTCTATCACTGCATGAAGGTTTGGCAAAAATTCAAATGTTTGGACAATTTCACCATGCTGTTGCTTTAGTACTGGATCATTCTCATTTCTTTTCCAACACACCAATAATTTCCAAATTAAAAAAAAAAATTGGAAAGCTGTGTGATGATACTCTTTCTTCCTTATATCTATATTGACCTTTGTATTCAAACTTTGCCTCAGTGTTTGAAATTGGTTCTTTAATTTAGGTCATGGAAACTGCAAGTTTTAGCTTGTTTACTGACCACTTCATCCCAAACAACAAAGACAAAAAATCCAAAGTAGCAAAGGTTCCAGAGTGAAGAAGTACTGACTTGGTTTTACACTATAAATAACTCCATTGAACCCTTCTGGTGCACCAAGAGGAAACTTTTTTTTTCTATTTAATCTTTATAGTCCTTGCTGTATATATGCATGGAAGAGAGGGAAAACCTGCTCCTATTTGCTACTCCTTAGTTCTTACTCATTTGAGCACCTAGTAACCTGAAGCCAAATATTATTCACCTATTTTAATTATATCACTAAGTTTAAAGGGATCATTTACTTGGCAAAAGTGGTCCTAAGTAAGAGAACTAAAGAATACTTAGAGATTGTTCCAAAACAAAATAAACAAAACCAGATCAGCTGTCTCGCCAGTTGCTCACATAGAGATTCCAGGAAAGCTATCCATAACACATCAAATTCTTTCTTTTTATTTTCATTTTTGACAAACTATTCTTTCATGAACACAAGGGCAGGGAAAAAATCAAATGCCAGATGGTGAGCTAGGATATCAGCTATTGGATCCAACGGCACACTATAAGCAGCCAACATTCTCAAGGAAAGACATTTAATGGTATCTGAAAGAAAAGGGACCCAACTTCAGGGAAAAAAAAGGAAAATAGAATCAATGAAATAGATAACTGCAAAGCATATCCACAAAGAGAATCACTGTGTAAGCCGAGATCAGAAGAAACTGAAATAGATTCAAGAGAGCTGTTTAGACAGTGACTTTTATTATAAATTACATACATAGAGCAAGTCCTGCAAATAACTAGCTTTCCATGCCAGGACAACAGGGAGTCTGCATAGAAATTTATGCTGAATTTGTCAGAAGTACATGACATCTTTGGCTTTTGTGACATTCCTGTCCCTGTTTTTCACTGGTATTCTCTTCACTCCCAAAAGCATTACAGAATGCTTCCTTTGTTCTGTCCCTTGCCACCTCTACAGATGCATTCACATTACTGAAACTAACCCTCCATGAGATCCTGGCAGTTTAGAACAGCCTCAAGCAGAGAAAGAGATAAACACATATTTGTATAACTATGAAATGCCTCAGTTGAAGGTAAGCAAAGAAATTAGACTTGGAGAGTTCATAAGGGGAATGCAGATCGTAAAATCCACAGACTCCCTGAGATAAAAATAATGACCAAGCACTTTAAGCCTTTAACACACTGAAGATCATACAAAATGAGCTTGGCAAAGCACAATACACAGAACAGTCATTTGCAAACACCATACCATGCTCAAATCAGGGAATCATTCCATATAACCTCACTGATTTGGGGATTTGTTTTATGATGGGTTATACACTGAAATTCCAAATGCACTGTCAAATCAGACCCTAATCTCTATTTACAAGCTGGATTCCTTTCCTTTTTGAGTTTCTTACCAAATCCCAGCTCCCTGCCTGAGATTTAAAAGGGCTTTAGATTTCCCTTTTGCAATTGGGGGCTTTTAATTTTTTTTCCCCACCACTCAAGTGGAAGCAGTGTCTTCAAACATAGTAACTCAAGCAACTACAGTGGGGTGACTCCAGACATCCACTAGTTTAACCAAGTCAAACATTTGGCCTGTAGAGAGCTGGTAACCTTCTCACAATCTGTTTTGAAATGTTTGTTGAACTTAACAGATGCAACATGAAGACACCTCTAGACTATGACAATAGGAAGTTTGAGAAAGAAACCAGCTTCATATGAGAATCTCAGTTCTGTCTCCTGAATGTCAGAGAAAAAAATTCTCATATTTCAGTTTATTGTCTTAACTATTGATGATAGAGTAATTTTACTTTCATCTGAAACACATTTCTCTGGTTCATTCCAGTCATTGGACTAAGTATATCACATGTGAAATAAAAGGGAAATAACATGGATATTTACACATTTCCATTTTCATTTATGGACCTAGCAAGAAAATGACCTTGTAAAATTACGTTCTTCCAATTGCTGTCTAATACTTTTCACTATTCTTTGCATAGTCCAAATTGAAGACCAGCTGACATCCAGATGTCCCACCAATTTGCATATATACAATCAAAGAATAGAAAGGGAACAGGATCCATTGTTATGTCCTTCTACTCTGGTACATAAATGCAGGACAGAAGAACGGTGAAAAAGCAGGACCGTGGCTGAAATTCACCCAATGTTTTGGCTACCGGAACAGGCTGACAATATAAACAGAAAGATTTTTCATCCCCTGAAGTGGAGCAGCAGAGTGACAACTACTTTGGGCTGCCAGGACACCCAGTAGGGCTTCTGCATTTCAAGACATGAGTCCTTGAGGCAATATGACTGAAGGGATGCGGCTCCCTCCAGTGCAGGGTTCTGCTTAAATGCAACACTGAGCCCTGGAAAAAGATATTAACTCATTCCTCATTTGAGCTGCCAAACGTACCAGGAATACCTGGCAGCAGCTCCCTGCCATGCTGCCAACCATTCTAGGTATGCAGCTGGCTCTTTCACTGATTTCAGAAGAACCCAGAGGATTTACAGCACAGCAGCAACAGCAGTGGAGGAACAAAACCAGCATTTGATTTCTTTGCACAGAGGTCTATCCCAAACAATTTAAACCCACCCAGGCACAAACATCCAGAATTAAGTAATGTCCTTCATGGCCCAAGCCCAGGTTCAACTCCCTCTCTATAAATCAGATAATTAAACAGCTGATACCGAGCAACTGCCTCTCCCATTCTCAGAAGGTTTTATGTTCACATCACAAGCAATCCTGCAAAGCCTGGATAGGTATATTCATTATTTATGGTCTGCCATAATTATATTTGGTACTTCTAGCTTAGCCTGCAGGAGGCAGTGTCATCTGTACAAAGCAGAACTTATCAATGCTAATGAACTTTTTCTGGGGTTTTAAAAACTATGCTTTCTCTTAAAACCAAGAAATTCAAAATGGCAAGAAATTTGTAAGAGCATCTGGTCTAGGGCAAAACTGGGATGAAGGGTGCCATCAGTTTAAAACATGAGGGATTACCCTCAATATTTTTTTCCCCTCCAAATAAAAACTGCAACGTATCTTCTAGTTTCTACTTTTATGGTGTCCATGTTCTCAGTTCTTTGCATAAATTTGCACAGACTGCTCTGGAGTTTCTTAATAACAAAACATTTAAGTAGAAGCCAATGCTCGCCTTCAGGCTGGAGCTAGCTAGCACTCACTGGCAGCATCTAATCTGCCTGCTTTTGAATGTTGAAAACAAACTAAGGTGATAAATCTGGATGGAAATATCTCTCTGTATTTTTCCTAATGCAATTTCAGTGAGTAAAATTCAAGAAAGTGGCTGTCAGTCATACAAACAGCATTGTTCCTATTGGTATATATAGGCCCAGTGACATCTCTAGGATTACAAAAAGTTGAAAAACATTAAGATCAGCAGTATAAAGAAGGAAGAGGGCTTCAGGCTACATAGTACCCTATGGCTATGGCAGAAACTGTTCAAATCAAAAAACTGGCGAGACAGGTAAGGTTTTAAATACAAACACTCAGCTTTGAACTGAACCAGTGAAGAAAGAGATGATAAAACAGACACTCAGCAAAGGCTCTTCACAGAATGCCAGACAAAGTTTCAGATTTTTTTTTTTAAGTCTGCTAATTTGTGTTTATCATCACAATGAAAGGTTGGCATGGAAAAATACTCAGAACTTAAAAGCTAATACTGGACTGTCTACATTTCATTCTCCTTTTATTACCCATCAGCAAGTGTTCTGCCCAGACACACCCATGAAAGTAATATTAAAGGGAAATTAATTAGGTGACTATATTTCAATCTAGGGGTTTTCTTGACATTTTATACCAAAGGAATGCAGCTCAAGCAGTTTGTAACTGACAGCAATGCCATGAAATTGCACTACAGCCTTGATAATTATCCTCTTCATTATTTTTATAATATATAAAGAGATGAAGTACAACATGCCCCTTTCATTTTATAGTAGTATGCAGTATAATGGAAGCAGCTGAAGGGGGGTGTTTGTCTTACAATGCTACAGTTTAAATCTAATGACAAGAAGTATCACGTTAGTGATGCGCAGAGAAGAGCACTACAAGCAGCCATCCTTTATATAATTACTCTATGAAAGCTGTAAACATATGGGATAGATAATATATGCCAAACATTTTTTTCTTCCTCTTTCCTTAATATTCCAGAAATATCAGTGGCAACTCATTAGAAGGAAAAATATATTATTTCATTTACATAAATTTCCTTCATTGTTAAAAATTAGTCTAATCAAAGCTTATCAAAACATTAATGACACAGAAAAGTTGATAATTTCTTTTGTACAGCAGTACCAAGTAGTTGTGTACTACTCAAGCCCAGATAATTAATTGAAAGGGGAAGAGTCCTTTTGGATCCAGATGGAGACACTAAAGGAGTAGAGGTCTTATCAAGTATTGTGGATAACTTTAATTAGGGAGAGTAGTAGTAAAGCAGTAACAAGTCTATAAATTGGCATACTCTTTTGACTAATATTCAGAAAATGTAGTTAGGGAAGTCTCAGCTGGAACACAACAAACATGTATGAGAAGATGAGAAGTTATTCTTTTCCTGTCTGCCACAGCATCAGCTCAACTTGGTATATGAACAACAGAAGTCAGCTCCAGATGGCTAAAAAAGAAGTCAGTCTGTTATCTTAGTAAGGCAGAGCTGGAAATCAGGATAACTTCATGAACAGCAACTTTGCAGATAGTTTCAGCAGAGGCTTCTGAATTAATCCTGTAGAGATATGGAGCACTTAAAGCAGCTGTGGTGAACAGTAACCTCCTGTCTCTGAACAAGAAGTTGGGGTATTCTCTCGGTGCAACCCAAATAAATAGTAAAATTTATTTAGTCTAGGCAATATCAGGTTCTTACTGAATTAATTTGTCCTAACAACATGATGACACATGGTTCCTGTTGTAGATTGCCTGTCTACAGGAGAGGAGCTAGGTTTTTATTTTACAAACTAAAGTACCATTAGAATTTCTTTCTTCAATCATTGTAAAGGAGCATGGCTTGCACAAGACTGAAAATCCATCGGTAACTTTATAATTTTTTCATATCACAAAAGGAATGAGAGACCGTGGTATCATGACCCCAGACAGGAGTGTTGCAGCCATGGAATACAGACTTGGAGCATATTTGCTGCAGTATAAGGACATTAACTTCAGGGTTTCTGACTGAAGCTTGTTTTCATTATCCTTATGACATGCTTGTATGTGGGTGCTCTATGCCACTGTCACATCAGTCAGTTTCCCTGAGATTTTTTCCATATTCAAGCTTTAAATTGATCTTTTAAAAATGTGGAAAAAGAAGCCAGAAATATTTGGCTTTTTGCCTAGGTGTTGTACATGTCATAAAACATATCTTTCTGCATTTTCAAAGCAGTGTGCTTTTTAAAACATACCTGACAGCTGTAAGTGTTTTGGCAACACATACATTTTTGCAATGAGTTTTGGGTAAATCTACAATTTTAGTCATTCACTCATTGGTTTCTGGGTCACACAGCCCAAGTAGGCCTGTAGTTTTCTGGAAACATGGATACAAGTCTATGGGCAAGGGCAATTGCTTGCCTCTACAGCACAGAAATACAGAACATGGGGTAGGCAGGATGCTAACCACAAATCATGTACGTAACCCACACATCCATGGCACTGCCGCTGTGTTCTCTGCACGGGCACGACAGAGCTGATGCTCCCTGCCCACGAAAGGTTCACAGTGCATGTGATGCAGGGCCAGCCCACAAGTGTGTGGTGAGTACAGAACTGTCAGATCTCTCGTGCACGCAGAGACCAGCCCAGTGTGAACAGCACATCTCTGAGGCAAAATGAACCACTGCAGTCTTGCCCAGTGACACAGTGGAAGACAGCCTTCAAACATGCTTAGAGTCAACTTTATCACTAGGGCAAAGCAGTTTTCTGTTCTAAAACACAACTATGGCTCTTCAAGAATGCTCTATTCAGTTGGGTGTATACCCCAGGCATTTATTTTCATCGTTTTTCCGTGGATCAGAATAGACTATGGTATTTTAGGGCCTACGAGGAACTGCAAGGAATAAGGCAATACCAGCTTTTGATCCTAAAGAACAAAAGGGCAGCATTAACCTATGTGCAAAGACAGAAGAGCTGACAAAATGGGGGGGGCGGGAATGGGGGAGAGAGAGAGAGAATCTGGCAGATCTTTGAAGTAATCAAAGGTCAAAAGTTTCCCCTTAAGAATATATGAGCAATGTGAACTTACCGTACCCAGGAAGCCACCTCACAAGGTAAACACTTTCAGAAGACAAGTCCTTGAAACTCTTCATAGTGTCAAAGGTTGAAATGAGCAAAGTGGCAGCTGGTTTAAGGCATTTCTCCTTCGAAATTTCCAAATTTCCTTAATTTTCTGTGTGATATTTGGCAGATATTGACAACAGTTCCCTAGGTATATTAAAAAAAAAGAGCCTACACCCTTGAAATAAATAAAGGGATTTAATAAAAATGAAAAGGAAAAGAAAAACTAGAAAAACCCTCTGCACCACTCCCACCAAAAAAAAAAAAGAAAAAAGAAAAAAAAAAAAAGCCCCAGTGGTCGGATACTTCTAAAAAATTAATGTGACTTGTGTATCCAAAAATGTGAGCTATCAAAACTACCCATTAGAACACAATCAGAGAGTGCTTTAGAAATAGCTGAAGCATTGAAGACCTTCCCACCCATCAGGTGTTCATTACTTGCCTCAGCTGAATTTCCAGAGCAGCTGCCATGAACTTGCCAGTACCCAGCCTGCTCCCATCTCTCTCCAAGCAGTTTATGCTGAGGGTAAGTTTGCACTGAGCTGACAGCAGGTGTGCACACAAATCCTTTTAGCAATTTAGCAAAGAGTTAATGAAGGTTACCTGAGAGGAGCCAAAACATTCTCCTGTTAGATTGTACAATTTTGTACTTTCATGTATAAACATAAGAAAATTCAGACTTATGGGAACAGCAGTGTAACAACACTTCCAAACAGCTGTTGCTTACATAGACATACATTGTTTCCATTTATTAAAACTAAAGTTAGTATTTTCACTTTTTCCATTGCTAAATCAATAGGATATTAAGCACATGAAAAGTATTCAGCACATGAAAAAAGAAATTAGATTAGGCCTTAGTACCTATGTTCACATAGGTACTACAATTTCCCACTGACTTAAGTACGTAAAAGAAATCTACAATTAGAAGAGAAACAAAGAGAGGAAGTTTCTTAAACTTAAAGCTTGAAGGGACATAAAATGTATAGCACATACACTATCAGATTTCTTCATATGGAGGCACTGCTGCAACAATGTTGTTTCTTCAAAGTGATAACCCCTTAACAACATAAAAATATACAGATTTTCAAACACAGTGAAATATTTTCTAATATGAACATCCTAAAAAGGGGAAATCAATAAATGGCATGAAAAACTTCAAAGACAGACCTCCTGTCAATGACAGAGGTTCTTCAGCAATGTAAAGTCTTTGAAGAAGGACTCCCAGTGCTGGGAAACCTTTGAAGTGACAGAAAGCAGACATTTATAATTACAGAAAGGTGCGGTGTCCAGCAGAGATAGTAAAAAGATATAACTGGGGTATGTGTGGGGGAGGCTGAGTGGTGGCTTGGGCCCTGAGTGACCCTGTTCACTTGAAGCCTAAAAGCCTGCAAGGTCAAGCCTATATCCATATGAAAGAGACAATTTGTGAATTGGAGATGTGGGTAGGGCTTAGAAACCAAATTATTGCAGCTTTCACACTTCTGGCATATGTTTATTAAACAAGGCATCTCTCTTTTCTCACTACCTCAGATTCCAGCACACACATACCCACACAGCCCCTAGCAGCCTACAGTTCCCCTGAGGAGAGAGTGAGGCTTGCTAGGTCCATTGGCTCAGAAGCTGGCTTAAAGTGAGGCAGTCCAGCTTTGCCTATATTTATCTATATGGTTTTCATGACTATATCAGTCCTGAAATTTTTATTTCTGTCTTCTCCCTGCTTCCTAGTTATTTCTTGCTAAAGTGATATATAAATCCAGAGAAGTAAAAAATTATATTCTTGAATAAAATTGAACTGTCTGGATTCTGGAGTTCTTTGAATTCTTGTGTGCTTGACAGGGAAAATATGAAAGTTTAATTTACATTAATAGATCTTTGTCTTCCCCTCAGACTACAAGGCAAGTGTAGTCTGAGGGGAGGACACTGCTGTGTCTTTGGAGCAGAGCAGGGTCTGCCCACACTCTGAGAATAAAGTCATTTCAGCATGGTATTGAGCTCACACTTTTGTGCCCAGCTGAGACAGAGGAATTGGCTCACATTTGTCCCTGCCTTTCATTTATTCACAGATGCAGGTTCTCCTGAAGCACAGGATCAGGTATTTTGTTTATACCCCAAAGATCACACAGCTACATCCCAAGTATTCATTTTTAGTTATTTTCCTGTCTGTGACATGCTAAAAACATAGCATTTACAGAAAAAAAAATCATCATCTGATGCCAGCCAAGATTTCCTGGGAAGATGAAATGAAAGACAAGCAAATGAATCAGCAGGTGGTGTCACCTTTTTGAACTCATCTGTTCTTTCTTGTATAGGACCAGGATCTGGAAGCAGGACTGCTCACAGTGGGCTGAAATGGGATGTAGTCAAGAGCTCTGTATTCCTCTGCCCTGGTGTGAGGAGGACTCCAGAGAATTCTCTTCCTCTATGGCCTGGAGCTCCACCTGCGAGCCTCATATCCATGCAGTCCCTTGGCTAGAATGAAGTGAGCTGTCAAAAAAGCAAGCACCAGCTCCCAGTCTTGCACAGCTAAAAACTTCCAAGCAAAAGCTGGTAGAAGATGGCATCCCTTAAACCCTGAAATAAACACATTAACAATGATGCTTGATTACTTTTACACACATGACATCCACAGATTTCAAACCAGTGGGTAACCCACCTTACGAATGGAAAAACTGAGGCACTAGAAAGAAATTCAGGCTGGCTTTGTAGAAAATGAACAAACATATCAACATTTATTAATGCAGGACATTTGGAGTATTCAACATTGAGTCTTATTTTTATTTTCACATAACTTCCAGTCCCAGGTTAAGGTCAGAACTGGAGAAAATAATACCAAAGTCCAATGGAGTCTTCAGAGAATTGCTGAAGCTTATTTTGTTGAACTCTTCTTTTGCTGGCCAGACAGCAAGCATGTAATTAGGATAATTATGCAATGGTGTTTTTAAGGGAGTGCTATAGAGAAAAACTCAAACTACAGTACATATAAAAGCACTGTATTTGTTTTCTCATGCATCAACAATTTAGCTTTTCTTCTGTTCAGGAGGTTGGCCTGAAGGGAATGGAAATCACAGAGATTATTACCTTTTTATAACTATCTTCCTAAAAGTTATGGCATCAGCTACATGAGGTGTGTAGTAAAAAGGAAAAAAATCCTAAATGCCAATGGAGAGACCGTATGGAAACTGAGAAGCAATTATCATGCAGACAAAATTTTTAAGAGTAGTGATGAAATTAAGCATTATTGCCAGAAGATGTTTACTAAAAATATCTTTCAGGTCTTTCAAAATTTTGCTTGGAGGATTTGGCATGACAAAGAAAGCAGATGTCAGATAACACATAACACATCAAGAAAACAATAATATATTCTGAGCTTTAGAGTCCTGCTGGTGATATGGGACAAAAATATGCCTGGGCAATCTGAAACAGCTTTTAAATAAAACAAAACCAAAACAAATGGAGATGTTTTGAAGTGCCTACATAACATGTAAATTTTGTGCTACAAAAAGTTAGGCAACAGACAGGATAAACTCAGCAAAAACTGATATTACTCAAATGCAACAAATAAGTGGAAATTGTTTTCTGATGTGTAGTACTTGCTATCTGTGTAATATGCATTATAAGATTCAGACCATTCTGCAGCAAGGTACACAGTGCTGTTTATACCACAACTGTTAAATGCCAACACTTTCACAAAATAAACCCCCCTAAATCCACAGCTGGACATCATTAAATGAGGAGGGTGCAAACATAAAGAGCTTTTCCAACTGTGAAATAAGGATATGTTCCTCATGGCTGCTGAATGATGAGCCTTTTGCCTGCATAGCAGTGCCACGTTCTGTGTGCTCTGGAACAAGACAGAACATGGCAAGATCCACACCCCTTCAGATACCTGTCTTTTCTCCTTCTGTCCCTGGTACTGGGCTCCTTCAGGTGTCACATACAAGAAGTTCTTCCTTCTCACATCCTAGATTCCAGGATATTTCTGTGGTCAGTTTAGCAGAGCACAGAGCAGCAGCTTTCCCCCTGGGCAGAATGAGGACACAGTGTCTGCTGATGATTTCAATGGCAGCAGCAGTGCCCCTTGGACAACAGCACAGGACCAGAGCTCATTGTGCCACCACAGCCACTGGGATAATGTCCTGTTTGTAAATAAGGCCAGAGAAAAACAAAATTATGTTGAGTGCACTAATTAAAGGGACATCCTGTATTTTAAGAAGGGGATCTGAGTGACCATCCACAGAGAAACCAGTGTTGAGGTCTTAAAAATAGGAACAAAACCAATCTGAATTCAACAACATAAAACAAATGAAGAGCAGTGAGTACTATGATTCAGAAGAAGGAGGCTGCAATACCACTAGTACCAGTATTTCTGTCAAATGGAAAAGCCTCCAGGCTCATTTCCAGGTCAGACAGCTGCTATCATTTGTGTTACAGGTAACAGGAATTTACAGGCTCGGTGGGAAGATAGGAGGGACTACATTATTCATGTATTTAAAAGGAAAAAATTGTCAAATTTGGCCACAGTCTAAAAATCAAGAGAAAAAATAGCATAGAATGACCTACAGTTACATGCTTGGTTGATATTCCAGGTTTTTACTGTAGATGATAATAAGTTTGGTGAGTTTGCCAAGATGTCATCTTTGTCATATTCCTTTTTGCTGTTCTTATATTTTTCCTGAGAACACAAGAATCAGATTTATGAAAAATGTATGCTGTTGTCAAGTACATACAAGTAATTTCTGTGAAGTGTTAACTAAGAAGGACTTAGCTGCCAAAATTTAAGTATATGTTTGTTTTTAAGCACTTTTTATTTTCATTCTACTGTGGGAATCATCAAAATATGATAATATATTGTTTAAATTCTAAACTTCAAATATAATAAACTAACCTGAGACAGGACTAATGCTGAGAACTCAGGCATTCTTCTTATACTCATTGCATTTCAGGCACCTCTCAAGCTCCAAAATGTACTTCAGATTCTAGAGATGTCTCACAAAAATAACAAACCAAAACACAGACTTTTCATTTTTTTTCAAATATCAGTCAGAATACATTGCTTACTTCATAAGATAGCTTTTTCCAAACATACAGGAGCTGCACACAATGAACTATTGAAATGCTGTATCAGCAGCTGGCAGTGTAAATCTATAACAGCAGACATTATAAAACTTCTCCGATACAGAGTCATTGAATGTGTTTAATTCTATCAGGTAACGCCTATATACAGGTCTCATAATAAGTTCTTTTAAAAAAATATTGCTGAGAAAGAAGGCCATGGGTGAGACATCTAGTATTCTGTATGCAGCAAATCACAAACAGGAGAGAATCCCTTGCTGTGACATAAGCATCATGTTATGGTCTTATCCTGCAAAAGGTGATGCATGTGTGAAACCCAAAATCATTAACTGGGAAACTAATTTTATCAATATTAATTAAACCTACTTTTGAATATTAACTGCTTAGCAGGATTGACTTAACACATGAAATAGAACAGAAAGAAGAGGATAAAAGTCACCGTGGAACAGAAAATGTTAATCAGTTTAGTTTCAGATTTCTCAGGACTTTTGCTGTTTCTGGCTCCAATCTGTATGTCCCCTGTGCAAGACAAGCATTTGAAATGAAAAGCAGTGGAACTTCAAAGACCACAGCATCAAGATTTCTATGGCTTTTCAGGCATTAAGTATTAAATGGATATTCAACTATTTAGCAGTGAAAAGGAAGCAAAAGATGTCAGATATGATACGGGACAGACAGAGATCAGAATTTTCTGGAATAGCAGACAGGTCAGCAGAACATGGCTTCTTAAATGGAGCTAAACTGCTGTGTGGAGGTGACTGAATGCTCCTGCAGCTCATGGCACGTGGGGACCCAGCTCTGAAGCGTAACCCTGAAAATCTCTCCAAGTCCTGTAAGCACTGATGTGTTTTGTCTGCAAGTTTCCTCTGAACACCTTAAGACTTGTCCCTTCACTCTGGACAGGTAAGTGCATTGATTTAGCATCCACAGATTCCAGGATATACTGTGGAACAAATTCATAATGCCAATCTCACTAAACATAGCAGCTGCTAAAAGCTCCTTCAAAGACTTGAACAATAAAGCTCGCTGTCCCTTTTAGTCCCATTGTGTTTATTCAGGATTTGGAGGATAGTAACATTGCTTTCTGCACTGAAGTGATGTCCACTGAAGCTCCCTAGCTACTGGGATTATTTAGGAATTAAGTGATTATCCATTTATTTATGTCTAACTATATTTATGTGCTTTTATGGAAAGGGGCCAGGGACAACAGTCTCTAGGTCACTTAATTGTTATGCTGCTCTCTGAGTGTCTGGTCCACTGCTCAGTCAGACTCGTTTCTCTCTGACTGAAGGGTCACCCTTCCCTCCAAAACCAGGATTCAACCACTGCAGGACAAAAGCCTGAATCCCACATCCTGAATGAGTCAGATCACAGCCTGGTGTGCAGTGATATCCCACAGCTCAGGTGACTGCATTATGGTCACACTGTGTCACAGCAATGGGGACCACTGCCCTTCCTAAGGCAGGTTGGGGTGGGAAGAGACCCAAACAGACCCAAACAATTAGGAGGTTGTAGAGATTAGAAGGATTTTCTATGACATCAGGCAAAATGAATTCAATTCCCACAGCTGCTAAATAACAGAGATTTCAGAGACACCACTCCCTCACTTTGAAGGATAGCAGGATACTGAACAGGAGGGGAAGAGGTGAGCCTCATCCTGGAGGAAGGATGGCTACTCAGGCTCTCTTCTCTGCTAATTTTTTTTCTAAAAAGAAACCATATGGACCAAAAAGTCACAGGTGAAAAGTAAACCAGTAGGGGAGCAGAAGACATTTTTCTGAATGCTCTAGACTCCATGAGAATAGCAGAGTTTTGTTGTGTTACAGGTGAAATGGGCATCTAGCTGGAGTCCTCTGGCAGAAGTCAGAACCTGAAGTGTGTAGGTCTTTGACCTTAACTGATTTTCAAGATCATTTTTCTCAGCTCTTTTGCAAACTATCATCTCAATTTCTGTGCCAGTATCAGCCTAAATTCCCAAGCACAAAATTTAGATATGTCCTAGACTGTTTGCTTTTTTGTGTTTTACTGTCAATATTATAATACAATATATTCAGACTTTAACTTTAAAAGCGTTTAGAATTAACCTGTTCAAATTGTTATTGTTTGAAGAACATGCATTTTTCCAAGAATCTCCTACCTCTCATATCCATAAACTATGCATAGTATGGTGAGCTGGATAACATCAAAGGAAGCAGATCTTTTTCAGTGATATATCTTATTCCGTAAATCAGCTTGAAAGATATTTTTCAGCTCATTTTGATTTTTATGCTTTCTTTTTCCTGCTGCTTGATGTAAAACTGACAAAGTAAAACTGACAATAAGCTGCAGTGAGATGCAAGCTTCCTGGTATGGAGGAGTAAACATTTCTCCTAACAGATGGAGTAATTTTCACTTCTATTATCATTAACAAACTTCAAAACTCTATGCAAGTGGGGAAGCCAGCAAGCTTGCATTGTACCCCTGGATGCTTCTTTACTGCTATATTTTTACAGATACTTGTATCATTAGAAGAGCAGGTAAGTTAAGACATTATCAGCTACATATTGGGCATCCTCTGGGCCTGTAGTCCAACACTTTAAGCAGCATCACAGCAGCTGGACTGTGAAGGACAAGACAGACTGTTTGAGTAACTAAACTCTCATCATTCAAAAGTCAGTATTTTCCACCCCACAGCAACACCGGACTGCAGTTATTCCCTGCTCTCTGTCACAGAACAGCTGCATTTCTGTGTGGAACAGGGGTGGCAGGAAAAAAGTGAATGCCTAGGTGGCCAATGGGCAGCCACACAAACAAAGGCACTGCTTGTGTGGAGTGAGGAAATGCTTGGGGGGCAAATCTCAGGGGAGAGCTGATGCCTGAGCTCAGCTGTGCAACTAAACTGTATTTGCCCCAAAATGTGCACAAGATCAATTTTTCTTTGACCCAGTCTTCATGAATCTTCCCCAGGTAAACCAGCCCATCCCTCTGCACAGCAAAGAGAAGGTTCTTATTCTCAGCTCCCAGTCTATTGCTAAGTAATGTGTCTGTTACTGATAGCAGCATCATACAGTGGTGAAATTCTTCTTTCAATTAGTAAAATTGCTATAAATAATTTCTTTTGCTGTTAAACCTTTTTCTGTCTAGAATATACATATTTTTTCTAATGTATAAAGACATTTAGCATCTGGATTTGTTTTACATAAATTATTTTTGAAAGGAATACACATTATGAATCACAGTGGCTTAAAACTTTAACTGCATTTACAAACTCATTGAAACTGCCCCAAATATAAATGTAAAAGCTCCTTATACAATGTTTCCTTTTAAATATCCATTATTTTACATTCAAGCTGGTGGTAAATTGTAAACGTGGATAAAACCTGTCGAGATCTTTTTATAAAGAGTTTTAAAAGCCAATAAGACTTTAGACATTTAAGACATTATCAATTTATTTCAGCATTTGTGACATGTAGAACTGTAGCTATAGCACTTTGTTTTCATGCGTAGTTGTAGACTTTACTGATCATAAAAAGGATTTTTTTTGTTTTCACAACAATTTTCCCTCCACATTTCTTTTAGCTACAGACTAATCTGTAAGAGCATTTTGTTTGACTGAAATGGGCAGCAATTTAATTTTCTTTTTGCTTCTTTAATGTATCAGCAGAATCAGCTAGATGCTGCAAATTACTAAGGAACAATAATATCCAGAGAAAATTACCGAAATAAAGAGTAAATAACTCAGTGTTAAAGAAGAATTAATATAATGAGATCACTCAGAAACTATCAGGATCATTAATGAAATTAAAGTATAACTCATACTAATTTAGAAATTCAGTTAAAGGCTACATTTAAAATTACTAAGTGTCAAGGGAAAATATTTAAATTATGAAAATTATTATAAAGCTCTGACTGGAAAGTGCCCATTTACACAAGCCTTGAGTCACCCATTGAGTTTATGTGCATTGATACTCACACTATATTAATGAGCAGAAAATGATTAAGGGAAATTGCTTAGTTCCATTTACTTTTAAATATAGTTACAATACAAATACAGATACAAATGCAATTCTACTGTATTTCTTCTATTGGCTCCATCTGACTTTTATGAAAAATACTTTTAAATTAATTTGGTTTTCTGAAATACGTACACTTGTTCATGTACTTAGGGGATAGATTTACTAACAAGCAGTTGGCTAATGAGGGGGCTGTAGCATCATATTGGGGATGAGGCTGAATTGCTGCTGGTTCTTGGAATTCTGCTCCCTCATACACCACACTTACACTCACCCCCAACCTCCTCTAAAGCACATGCAAACACAACCATCTGTGATGCACTGACCAAGATTTCTGTGCAAATACCAGCAAAATTTTCTAACTTTATTTTTAAAAACTCACAAGATTTTTTTGACTGTACTCTACAAGGAGGTTGGCAAATTGTTACACTCTGGGAAAGGGGCCTGTAACTCCTGCTATGATGAGAGACTAAAGCAGATGAAGAAATTATTAATATCTGTCAGGTTCCCAAGGTGACATCTTAAGCCCATGGACGTGTTGACTGATGTTCAGTGCAGAGAACCCTGGATTTTACCCACAGTTTATGGGGATTTAGGAAGAAAAGCTCATAGACAGAAGTAGCCCCAGTTATTTGATAGGAGTTGCTGAATACTTGAACCTACAACAGCTTTCTTTTCTTTACACAACCACTGGAGGATTTTAAGCCACTTGAAACCTATCAATCAAGTCTGTGCGTCTTCACTCAGCTCCTACAGTTCAACCAAAGCCAGTGTCAATAATGGAGAATGCAGGCCAAATTCTAGGCTGTGCTTATGCAGAAAGTCTGAGCAATTCTTTTTCAATCCTTTCTGTTAGATGTAGAGTCTAATTCTGATACTTAACTCATATTTTGCTTCACAGACATTGCACTGACACACTTTAAATCCTGGAAATGCTACCAGTTGATCTACTGTCTTCCCTAATGGCCCATGTTTTCCCTAATTACGTTTATGTTGTTGCCCAGTGTATTTCCTATTTGTCCCAAGAACAAGGATAAGTGTGGGAGAACTGAAGGTGGCAGCACAGAAGCTGTAAAGACCATAACTTTCAAAGGTTTTTATAAAATCAGTCCAATGACAATAGGGTAAGTAATGCCTTTGTGTACTGTACACCAAATACAGTATTTGCTGTCAGTGACAACCTTCTGGCCATCTCCACAGTCATTCCACAGTTAAAACAAATTGCTAAGACACCAAAAATCAGATGATAAAGTCAATAAACATGCAACATTTTTTGACTGTACATGCTGACCTCAATGGAGGTATTCCAATGTTAGAACTGCAGAACTACAGCCAGACTCCAGATATACATGACAAATTATTTTGAATAATATGTTTCAGAAGTCTGGATGTACTCTCCACAACCTCTTCAAATGTAATCAAATGAGCACTCCTGGTCAATTACAGCACTATTAAAACATACCATCAGAATAATCACTGTCTCTCAAATATAATTGATTTTGTCCAGTTTGTGAAAAACATTTTAGGAGATAGGTTGAGAGCGGTTTTATGTTGGATTTTTCTGTTGTTGTTTCAAATGACCTCATGATTTATTTCCAAATCTGGAACAGTCTGTTCTTTTCCTTTGAAAACAAACTGAAAAAATTATAGCTTTAAAAACAAAAATAAATCTACAGAAAGACTTTACTGGGTGTATTTCTCTTTCATTCGATTTGAGATGAACAAACAGCAGTTTTTCTTTGAAAGTGTTCGTTGGCTCTCTCATAGCTGCTATATTTGATTATATTTAATGTACTTTAAAGATACATTAAAAATGTGGAACAGAAAAATGAAAGGAAGGGAAAGGTCATTACCCCATTGCAGATGGGTCAAAATTATTTTGCTGTCCAGAGAAGTTTACAACTTCAATTCTTTGATGGCACTTTAAAGAAAACAGAAGTAGTTTTTAAGACAAGCACACGTGCACTCACACACAGAGATTTGTGCATATTTGGGATGAATCATGTGTATGAGTATAATATATACGTATGAGATATATAGGAATTTAATGATATCAATAAATAAATAAATTCTTGATATCAATTACTGAGATATTTTGCTTGCCTTGTTGTCAGGAAGTGATTCTATCCCAGTTCCTATGAAATTTTTACAGATGCAACTTCCATTAAAAACAGCAGAGGCAAAAAGGAAAAGAGAGAGAAAACAATAACATATTTTCTCTGCAATGTGTAAACTTAGCTAGAAAAAACCCAACATAACACCTCACTTGAAGCCAGGTTTTTTAAATGTAACTGCAAAATACCAAATGCAAAGTCCAGACTGTTCAGTAAATCACCTCCAGCCCCTGACAATCAGAGAGCAAGCAGAGCAGGAAGGAAACAGCAAGAGGCTTCTTTGTTCACAGATCCAAATGCTGCCTCACCAGTGCTCATCTCACATCACTCTGCTTTCTCCTTCACTCTCTTTGCCCTCTCCCAGAGCAGCACCAGCAGTGATTCTGCAGAAAACAATGCAGGTTTTCATCCTTGTTTCTTGCTGCCCATGGCCCAGCTACTCACAGGCATGGTCCTGTGCAACCGCCCTGCAAAATCCTTCCATACATATAACTAAGCTTCTCTCTGACCTGCTGGGTGGTTTTGCTTTCGCATTCCCAATAAATTCAGGTTTTTTACTCTAAATATGACTTTTATTATGTCGTCAATTCACTCTTCATTGTCAGGTAGCTGTCAGAGGCTGCTTTCTTTAAAATCACTGTTCAAACAGTGGTGCATGAGAAGAATAAAACTCCTTGCAGGTGTGTTTAGTAACAGATGGAAAGCAGGTTTTAGAACAGAAAAAAATACGTAAAGGGACAGAGTTTATGAAATCTAATAAAAAACCCGTTGCATTTTAAAATGTTTCAAGTCACATAGGCCTCAGAAAGAATCAAGTGCATTTTCAAAAGCTCCAGGTTAATTTTTAAATTATTATTAGAAACTTATATGATTTTTGACCTTTTAATTGGAAAGGTATAAAATATGCCTTAACTTGTTTAAAAGGCAGTTTAAACTTGTTAAAAGGCACCAGTGGTAGCATTTCGCCAAACTGCTCTGCAGTTGAGAGCCAAGAAGGACTGTGCCTCAATTCCTGAGGTTCTCCTGAGATTTCTGGTTACTTCACTAATTCCTGCCTGAGTTTACTAGTGGACCAGTAAAAAGAGGGAATAGTGGATTTTTGTTGGACCTCACATAATTCCTGACTTAAGAGAGCTTCCACTGGGTTTGAGTTCAGGGGCTTGCAAGGGTCAAGGGAGAATTTTGCCCCAAAAAAATTGGCATAATCGACAAACAAAAATATGTGCTAAGGAGTTCTGTTATTTCAGAGTGGGTAAGGGATGAAACAAGTCAGAATAACTGGACTAACTGAAGAGTAACAGAATTTGGTCAAAAGACCACAGGTGAACAAGGGTAACCATTTAGTGTGGGTTCACTTGAAACCAAACCAAACAAGTAATCTCAAGCAAAAAATGCCTGTATGTAAAGAAGCAAAGTATAAAATAGCAGCTGCAAAATCACTACAATGTGGGCTCCTTCATGAAAATTATTACTACCATGATGCTAATATATATATATATAACACACAGGAACAATTCACGAATTTGAAGTAGAGCAAAACAGGAGGGAACTATCTTTTCCCTGCTTTAACAACATTAAAATAATTACTTATAATAATCATGTTTACCTTAATGCATGTACAGTATATTAAATATTGCTCTGCCTCATTGTGAGACTGTCTACCCTTCTTCCTGCATCTCATCCAGCCCAGACTTTCTTCTCTGCCCCAGCCCACAACTACTGCTGCTTTACTACCAGCAAGGCTCCAGCACATCCTGACCCCAGGATTTTACTATGGAAATTTTTCTCATTCCTATCTGTCTGGCGTTTCCTTGTCTCTTTGAGCTCATCTTTATCATAGTCCCACTGTGACAGTCCCCTATCTACAGGAAGTCCAATTTCTACAACTGCACCAACTTGTTAGTGATTACTGACCTGAACTCAGACTAGATCTGCCATTTGTGAAGTTTCCTTCAATGTTTTGTTCTGTCAGCAGCCATTTCCTCCACTGATTTCACTGTTCATTTGACTTTCTGTGCCACTGCCCTCATGCACAGAACTCCTTGACAGCTTACAAAGAGAGGCCTTTTTTCCACACCACCATAACTTGCAGACTCTCCTACTACCTCATTCCTCGAGGGGCTTCCAAACATAGCAGGCATCTGACTTCCCTAATTGCCCTGTCATAGAAAAAGCAAAAGCAAACGCCTTTCAAACTGCTTGTAACATTACCATCCAAGGGAAGTAGTCAAGTTCCTATTGTCTGAATTGTTTAAACCAGACAGTACAAAGCATCACATGGCACACATGGGGAAAACCAAATATTCACAAGGGACTAAACCTAGCAACCTAAAAGGTGTTTTCTGTCTCTGCTTTTTGTGATATCATGAAGTGCTTTCCTGCACTAAGGTAGAAATTGGCACTTGGAGGTGAACCCTCCTTCCAGTATAAATAATGGCTCTAGGTTCTTTCATGCAACTTTACTTCCTTGCCTTAGGTCTGCATCTGCAAGTGCCAGTTCAATTATCCTTACTGATTTTATTAGTTATTCCTCTAGTACCTGTGAAAGATCTTCTTTTGTTTCCTGCTCAGTGGAGTGATGTAACAGTAAAATCCCATCTCTGAGGCCACCTTTAAGAAACTGGTCTCTCCAGAGTGTGCACTGAATGTCGCAGTGCCGGCCACCTCTCAGAGTGTGCTCTGCCCTCTTTGCCAAATGCCGAAGGATTGGCACGCTTCCATGAGTGGAGACAGGACAGCACAGTGGGGAAGGCATGGGGAGCATGCACATTTGTGTACCACATGGGAATGTAGATGCCTAAGGAAACACAGAGGAGGAGAATGAGCGAAGTCAGGATCCGTAACCAAGCAGTACCTTTTTTCCCCACGGAGCTGGAGTGCAGGAAGAATGCCTTCAGGGTCTCTTGGCTCCACAGCCCCTCTCTGACCAGATGGGTGCTTTCTTCACACATGCAAACCTTCAGGGTTTAGCCAAGTACTCACCCTGTGACCAGAAATGGGTTAGACCTGAACCGTAACTCCTATAATTAGCCCTCGCAGCCTTCAATTTATTGTATTAAACCCCTAATATGTACATTTGTGTTTGACTCAACCACTTTTCAGGCTCTTCTGTTCATTTATGCACCAATTTTAGATTTTTCTCTGAGGTAGTTAAGGAGTTTCAGCTGCTGGTGGAAAGAAACAAACCAAAAAGCCAGTGAACATGCCAAGGGGAGAGCAAGGCTAATATCCTGTAGCCTTTATACATCTACTGAGGCTCTGTGAAAATTGTAAGGCCTCTTGTTTTACTGCACACTGTTGGCATAGTTGGAGCAGGAGTCTTGTAATGTCAGCCAAGAGGACCCACACATAGTCACCGAAGCCCCAGGAAGAAAAGAATTAACAGCCTTCAAAAGTGGAAAAGTTTTAAAAAGAGATATTTAAAAGGTTTGACTTGCAGCCAAGTGTTAAACAGTAAATACAAGTTTTAAGTGTCTTAACGATTGAGATGAAGTATCATAATTCAGCAGCATGGAATGGGACCTCTTACTGGGAGAAGCTAAAGAAGAAAAATGAACCAGCACAAAAAGGAACCCCCTCTAGGGAAGATCTCACACATTTGGGTCTGGAGTCTAGTTAGAGTAGGCCAAAACCTGATACTTTTATCTCCAACCTTTGACCCTGACATCTGGAAACTTAGTCTGAGTCAAACAGAAGGAAGTTTTCTTTTCTATTTCAAATACTTTATAGAAGAAAAACTTCAAGTATCTACAGTCAAGTCTGTTAGTACAAACTATTTCTATTTGTGCACTTGTAGTGAACTCTAAAATATGGAACATTTGTGCAGGAAATGCATGCGTCAGAACTTTTGGGAAAAGAGAGTGACTTGGTGAGACTGGCACATTGTTCGATGCTTGTATGGGATCCAGATAACAGCTCAGATAAACATCTCCAAGGGGGTGCTGAAAGTATAAAAGGTCCAGTTCCTTTGATGTTCTTAGATGTTCTCAATTAATAGCTATCAGCCCTGGTGCCAGAAATAACAACATGTTTAAACGTTCTGTATCAAAACACAAATTAAATTCATTTAGCGTAACCTGTTTCCAAAGTTAATTTTCATCTTTAGCTGGAACACTAAGTGTGATGTAACTCATGTTCTTCCTGGCAGTTATTTTCATTATTATGTTTATTACTTCATTTAAGAGACTTTTTTTTTTTTTTTGAACAGAGGGATTAATGAATTTAGACTGCACATTATAACATCAAAAGCTTTGGTTTCAAATAAGCCCATCTGAGCTACAGGAGATTTTCTCCCCTTATACGAAGCTAAACAGCAACTTCAAAAACATATCTCAGTTATAGTATTATTTTCTAGTTGAGTGAAGTCATGGGTTTTATGTCAACCTGTTATATTTGCATATAATAAAAGACTACTTATTTGTATTGTCCAAGTGACTCCTTTGACTCCTTTACCCCACAATCTGTTCAGAAGTCAGATGCTTTCCACAGATACCAGCTCTCTCCTCAGGAGGATTTCTCATCATGTGAAAAAAAAATAATAAAGCAACCTCTTTTTCAGGATTCAAACAATTGTTTGAGATCAGATGATCAGAAGGGGGGAAGACACATGCTAACATTTTAACATCATGTTGTTCAGGCCAATAAAAATAAAATAAGAAATAAAGAGCACAATACATAACAGTGAGCAAAAGTATTTCTTCCCTAACATGTTACTTTTGATCATTAAGCCTTCTGTTTACAAGTGAAATTTTTTCACCCAGTATTGATTAACATCAAACTCTCATAGGATGAGCATACAGAGGTCTCAGAACTCAGCCTGGATTTATAAATGAAGGCAAAAATCTGCAGAATTTTCTGTTTAATAGTGCTCTATAGGATATTTGAAGTCCCTCATCCATTATTTTACTAGAAATAATAGAATATTGCTTAACATGCTGGCTGAATTACTTTATTTCTACTAATTTTTACTAGTTACTATTTTTACTACTTTACTTTATTTTTTACTTATTACTTTATTTTTACAAATTAATACTAAGTTACTCTGTGTAAGATGTCTTCCTGATTATTTTCAGTTATTATAGGGAGGTTTGCAGCACTGCTTTTTAAAGAGAGGAATGTTTGAGTTAAAGGTCCTGCCTCTGCTTTTCCCCATATGGACAAAATACCTCTCACATCAATGGAAGATATAGGCCTCAGCTAAGGAAAAGATTTCTAAAGCATCACTTTTTATTGTGCTGAGCATTTCACTGTGTTTGTAGGGATTCAGGCAGTAGGAAGCAGCAATACACATCTGCAGTCAAAACCATGGTATTGTCTCTGAGACTGTTTGAAATTCACTGATATATCTGGAAGTTACTGTGGATAAACACCACGAAATACCAATTTAAAAAAAAAAAAAACAATGAAGTCCTCTTTGGAAGGAAGTACATGCTTAGCTGTTTCTGGTCTAGAAAAGGCACCCTTGCAGGGAAAATAAGCAAGTGGAAAATCGCTCTGTCGTTTTGAACCACAAAATCAGAGGAGTTCTGCTCCATACTGTTTTAGTCAAGATTGCATGAAACATATTTGCAGTGGCTGAGACTTCCATCATGCTCTCAAAATCACCTCCCATACTAGCACATCCAATAGCACTGTATGAAATGCCCCTCATGATTTCCTTCTTGGTCTCAACCTGCCCCCCATGATATCTCCCTTCATGTGCACTTGTCTGCTGCCCTCTTACAGCTCTATTTTCCATAAAGGTGGCCAAACAGAAGAAAGCACACAGTCACTAAAATATGCACTTTGGCAACACAACCAGACCACCCCAGTTAATATGTACATTATGGAAGAGTAAAAAAGTCTTATCTTTGGGCACATCATCTCAGGGAGCAGACTGCTTCTCTCCTCATATCTTCTGGTCCCCAGGAAAGGCCATCCTGTGAGAGTGCCATCCACGCGGTGGCTGTGCTCTCCAGCCAGCAGCCATTTCCATAGCTCTGGCTGACATGGCATTTGGCTCATCTTCTGGAGGTGACTCAGGCCCCAGGAGGAAAGCCCTGCTATTCAGATTGAAGGTTTTGGTTTAATAAAACAGCACTCACATTTTCCTTGCTGAAACCCAGAGCTGCAGCAGATGATCATTTCCAGGTTTGCAGGTAGGACTGTAGGTATTGATGCACCTATTCATATTACCTAGACCTCTTCCCAATGAATTTTTTTTACAATGAATTCTTTTCAAGTCTTACATCAGCATGCTCCAATCACACAGTGCACTAGAAGATTTAAGGTCAGGTGGCCTTTTGGTCAGTGATCCATCCCTTAATCCTGTCACACAAGCAATCTGAGCGGCTCAGTTGGCAAAGTTTTATTTTACGTGTAAGTATTGGACGGAAAAGAAAAAGTTAATACAGAAATCAAGGTAACCAAGGAGAAAAACACAGAAATAATTTGATGTTTTAGTATGATATTTGATAACTTGCTAGAAATTGATAAACTGATATTAATAAACTGATATTTTAGTATGCAGAAAAACTAGAAAATACTATGTAGAGAGATTTAACTATTTTGGTTTTTTGTAGTCCAAAATCAAATAAATAGCAGGAGTGCCAAGGCAGATGGGTTTTTCAGTTTTCTAAGTTTTCTTAGCTCTTAACTCTACAGTACAGCAAGGGACGTAGTCTCCTTTTGAAGCCCAGACCTAGCATTAACATTTAAGGGAGCTATACACACATCAAAAGAAAAACCTACATTAAGCAATTTATAATCTGAATATTTTTAATCTGACCAGTGCAATTGCAGGAAATATCTAAAGGAAATTGCAAAAATTTCTCATGTTATTTCTGCTGCTAAGTAGAAGTATGGTGGGAGAAAGAGAGGAGCTAGAGAGCAAGTATAAGAGAGAGAGAGAGAGAGAGAGAGAGAGAGAAGGGGGCAGAAAGAGGGTGAGAAGGAGGAGAGGGAAAGAGAGAGAAACACACCCCTGAGATCTGAAAACTATTTAGAACAGTTTCTATTCTTCTTGGTATTTTTTCCTCACCCTTTGGGGGACCCAAAGCATATTTGCATATATTTAGAACTGTATGTAGAAGTGTTTCCCTTCTCTACAAGAACTTTTCATTTTTTCCCCATGGAAGGAATGTTCATGGCACAAGTTCACAATGTTTAAACCCTTTGTACATAATGTCATGAAGCACTTGTACACTCTTTTATTTTTTTCAATGTCTTCTGATACAACAAATTAATGTGTGTTCCTATCACTATTTTGTGATTAAACCCTCTTGATCTTTACATGCACAAAAGGATTCCTTGGTCATACTTTACTATTCAAGAGGGCTGATTAAAGGAGTCCCTTATTCTGATCCATTTTCTGCCTTTCCAGTTTAGTATCTTGGAGAAATAGCCACTTCCTTTTCCTTGCTTCTTCCTTGGTTATTTTTAGTAGGTTTTGCCCATATATATTCTCTTTTATCTGGTGTGTAAATTTAAATTCAGGAAAGTTAAAAAGTTGCTGAACTTTTTAAGAAGAAAGCTGAAGAACTTCAGCTCTTCCTTTAGAGGAGTAAGGTGCTTCTGTGACCATTTAACAACTGTTACAACAAAGTCATATTAAATTTGTACTTGGCCATAGGGCCAAAAATCCCTGGTGAGAATCTTTTCAATCTCAGCTTTGGATTAATAGGGTCAGTGAATCAGAGATGCTTCAAGAAAATATTTTGGAATTCACAAATAAACACTTTTCAATGATACCATGTTTCTTTGGCAAACACTCTTGCTGCTATACAAGACAAGACTTGCAAACCTGAGACCATGATTAAAGGTGAGTTTTCAGTACTGCAAGGGACCTTGGTTGTCTTCTCTGTCTGTAAACCACATCTCACCAGCCCACACTCAGACCACCAGCTGGTATTAGGCCTTTATGCATTTGCAGTGCTAAACACCACAATTCTCTATTCCATTTCTCACTATATTGTCTAGTCCCTCAAGAGGGGCTTTATTTCATGAGCTGTAGAGTAAATTAACCCCAACAAAGCATTGGAATGCTGTGGCTGGGGAGATGTGGTTCCTGATTTACAGTTGTCCAGGGTACCTCTACATTCTCTTGGAATCTGCAACATGGGCCCAACTTTAGGCCACAGACTCAGGCAAGAGATCTTTCCTATAAAACATCTTACCTGTTACCACTTATTTTTAGAAAAACGAGACCTGATGCACGGTCATTTGAACATTTTGGCACTGCAGATATTTTCTATACCTGTTTCTGGGTGTGAAATATTATTTTTCCATCACGCAGAAAATGACAGCTGGCCAAAGTATAGCAAATGAGGGGTTTCCTCAAAATATGACTGATGTTCACATGAGGTTTGCTACCCTCTTAAGAAAAAGTGACAAAATATTAACCAGGCTGTCGGACAGATATGCAGGGATATGTGCACATTACAAAATCACTACATAAAAATATGAAGATTTCCTTGTCAAAACTTTGCAAAGCTAAGACAAGTTAACATATACAAGCCAATTAATAAAACAAAATTACAAAAGTAGTAGTTGGCATATGAGTTGCTATTTGGGTGCTAGTGATCAGATTCTATGAAATAAAAAAGAATTTTACATGAAAGTTAAAACATTTATTACAGGTGCTTAATCATGAAATCCGCTTAATCGGGCCATTTCCCAGGGAACCAAATTAAGCCTAATGATACTTAATGGCAAGGACTGCTGCTTAATTGGGGTGGTAATTCCAGTTAATTGGGATTCCTGCAGGTGAGTAAATGGTACTCAAATAGAGATACTGTATCTGGCCTTCATGATGTTCCAGTATTGGTGGTGCTTTGTCTTCCCTCAAACAGCCTCTCCTGCCACTGGATCAGCAAAGCAAAATTACTTCTCTGCTTCCATTTTGGTCCTTTCCACCACTGCTTAAAGTTACAATCACGCTTTCTGGGCTGGAAATACAAGAGGACTGCTTTGAAGTCTAGCAAATCTGAATTTATGTATTTATTTGAATTTCACCAGGATTTTGGGAAGATCACTCAACCTCTTGCCTGACCAAGGAGAAGCTTTTTAATAAATCTTCAGACATCATGGAGACTCTACAAAGACATTTGAAAACTGTTGGTCACAACTTCTACTGCAGAACAGCATGTCCTAATTGGAAATATTTCTGCAGTGGCTCATAAGAATAGATATTTTACTACCAAAATGTCCCTAATATACATCCTTTCTTCAATACTAAGAAAGGGAAAGACATACACTGTCATGGCACACTGCTCAAGGTTTTATTTTAGTCCTTCACACACACACAGAGCCACATGCTAAAATACTTTGATTTTTTTTTTACCCATTATTAAAATATGTTTAAATATTATTCAGGCTTTTACACAGCACCAGAGACCCTGAAAATGAAGACTGCTAATGGCATTCAGCTTATTAGAAAGATCAGTTTCCATCATTACTTCCTGAGGTGCTGGTGCTCTCTGGAGGACGCGGTACCCAGCACTCCGCGTGCTGCGCTGTCGCTCGCTGAGTTGGAAGACAGGCAAATTGCCAGTTCTTGGGAGAGAGAGCTGTAGCTGCAGTGCCTGCAGCTACCTGGGGAGAGCCACTATTCTCTGTAGGTCTCTAAAAGCACAGCAGAGTGGCCTGACTACAGAGCTACTGCTTCTCACAAATCCACAATAGGCTCTGCAACTCCTAGGCTGTCTTGGGAATTTTGGGGAGAGAGGAAATTTTGCTTGCTCTACTCCCTGAAGAACCCAGGCTGCCACTGAGCTCGTGCTCTCCAGTGTGCAGGTGGGGCTGGCCAGCCTTGCCCAGCCCAGGGCTGCTGGCTGGAAGGAGAAGATCTCACCAGTCAACTGAGAGAGGTGGCTGCAAGATCCAGGCTGCTGGAAAACAGCATCCCCAGATGAGTTCAGGCTTAATTGGAGCCAAGAGATGCCCAGACAACAGACTTTGGCTTTTCAGAGTGGCACAGCCCCCTTTGTGAGCTTGAGGGGGACTGTTGCAGCTCCAGCAGTGCTGACATGCAAGAAGAACAAGCTATGACCATGAGCAGGGACCCTCACAGCCCCCATTTCGTACAAAACCAGGATTGCACCTCTGCCAGAATCAGCAGCTCCTGACTTCTGGCTCCTGCTGAGATCAGAACCATACCTGATTTTTCCCCCTCCACTTCAAGCAGTGGTTCATTTTCTCAAAACCTTTCACAACAGAGGTGTTCTGAACAGAAAAGGAAACATTCTGAAAATACTTTGCAGGGCTGATTTTTCTATTAGCACAGTGTACCCAGCCCTAAGGATTAGTACATTCCCCTGCTCCCGTGGGTGAATGCCAGCAGGAGCTCCAGTTTGTACAGCTAGGGAGTAGTACCTCTGCACATATTTCCCTGAGCCTCTGTGAACCTCTCAGTCCCAAAACAACACACAATACCTGATTTTGCTTCCCCTTTACAGCAGAGAGCTTCAGAATGAGAAATCAGACTCAGAGAGAAATACGATCCAATAAAAGCACCAAAGTCAGGTTTTAGGTGTGCTGTGCTTTGTGTTCTCAGACATCTTTAAGCTGCAGATACATTTAAATTCTAACAATCAGCACTTGCAAAAGGAAATCAAGAATGATAACTTCAGAACTAAAACAATTTGATCTTTGTTGTGGAGCTGTTTAAATTCTGTAGTTAAAACACAATGAAATTCTCAGGTGAAGTATGAAAAAAGATTTCACTTCCGTTTTTCTCCCTCACATCTCTTTCATGTCACTACAGATAAACTAAAATAATGGACAATTAAATGGTTGGGCCAAAACTAGGAAGAATGGCTGTTGATCTGCTGCTAAAAGGTCTTTCTTCAGTACAGCACATAAAATCTGTACTGTAACAATTAACCTAGTTCTTAATTTATACCTAGTCATGTACTGCATCAAATGAGAGAGAGCAGTTATGAAATAGTGAATACACTCACGGAAATCTAAATGGAAGCCATTTTTCATGCTGATCTCACACTTGAATTTACAGATTCTTCAAAAAGCTTATCATAAAATATTCACAGAACTACAAGAATATCAGTGTTAGTAAATTATTCAGTCAAATCTTAACTTGAAGTAGCAGCTTTTTCTCTTCTTCAGAGCATCCACACACAGAAAATGAGTCGCTGTGTAAAGCAAAGATCCATCTTACACATGGGACTACCTTTGATGCAGGATTTGACCAACAATATTGCCCTACATTTCCTCTGCACTGGCAGAAATCAGAGGTTTGCTGCCAAGGTTCCCATCTGAGGCAGAAGAGCAGCAGTAGAGATAACTTCAATAAACAGCTAAAACAGTGGAAACAGAATGATTTTTCTATTTGAAATTCCTGATCAAACTTTTAAACTGTTTTCTACTGGTTCCTGTATGCTGCCAGTTCCACACCAAAGAAAGATAATCAGGGTTACTTACTCAAGAAATGCTACTCTGGCAACAAGAACTTGCATAGATTGCCAGAACCCACCAGGAATTAGCTGAGGGATTTTAATGGACTCTACAGTAATTTTCACTGTTTAAGAGGAAGAAATGATATGAGTTTAAATAAATGAAATGTAAATTATTAATCATCATCATGATGAAAAACGTTAAGTGTCAGAAAAAAATTCTGTAACAGAAGATTAATGAGGACAACAAAAGAAAAAGGGGAAAAAAGAAAATAAACAATTATTAGAAAAGTCAAGACTGTTAGTATTAGAAATTAGTTATTGCAATGAAATACAAGGGCTCAAAAATGATTGAGTCAGCAGGTGATCAAAACCATAAATGAATATTAAAATAATGAAGGACAATAAGTCAAGGTGAACTAACTGAAAAATCAAGCCAGAATGATTTTAAGGCATTAGTAATGAAGAAAAGGGGACAGCTCCTCAGCAGGTAGAAATCCACCAGAGCTATGCTGGT
The DNA here is from genome assembly GCA_013397155.1 of Irena cyanogastra. Lineage (NCBI taxonomy): Eukaryota > Metazoa > Chordata > Aves > Passeriformes > Irenidae > Irena > Irena cyanogastra. The sequence goes on along the minus strand of VWZV01014643.1, from coordinate 455,682 downwards.
TTAGACCAGCTAAAGTGGTGTCTACGTGCTGTCAGCGAACAGGAAAAACCTCACCTCTCACTCCTGGACCTGAACTGGAAGAAAGAAAAGGTGGCAGTCACCCAGATGAATTTCTGCCAGGAGTACAGCATGCTAAAACTTCTCAGTTTATAATTTATTCACTCAGAAAAGCAGTCAGGTCTGCCATACCTATCTGCCAGCTTGGACCTCATTTGCCAGGCAGCACTGGTCAAAAAATTAAATCCAGAACCCATCCAATTATGAAACATTTTATTTCAATGTTTCTGATAGCATTATTGAGTTTTTCATACAAAGTATTTTAAACTGACAAAAATTAAGATCAGAAAGATGTTAAAAATCCATTTCAGGTTGGAAGAATGTTTCACTTGAGCTAAATAATTTGGGGGAGTTCATTTTGTTCAGAACATTGAAAATCCATTCTTTTCACAGCTCTGTAGCTTAGACCATTTATTTGCTCTAATATCAGAAGCATCTAAAATACAATCAAAACCTATATATTTCCAGTGCGTACAAATTATTACCCTTTAAACAATGCAATATGCATAAATGGAAAACCCTACTCCAACAAAGACATTTGTATTTATTTTGGGAACGTGAGTTCTTAAACAAATGAAAGATTTTGTTATGTGAACCATAAATAAACTTAGCATAAGATACCTTTACATAAACTTAGCAATGTAGACAAAATTATTACCAAAAAGTATTTTGCAAACTATAAAGCACAAAATTGACATTATATCACTTATGAATTTATTTGAATTTTTGAATTTATTACTCACATTATACCACATAGTAATTCAGTTAAGAAATGTCTTTTCTTATTGGCAACACCACCAGAGTGGCAGACTTAATTTCATTTAAAGGCTTCAAAAAAGAAGGGAATTAAAGCTGGCTAGGGCTTTCCATAAGTGCTTACCTAAAGATTTTGACAAGCTTCTCCAAAACACAGTAATAAAGTAATTCCTTAGTACAGAGCAAGCATGAGATTCTAAACTGTTGTTCCTGTAGAGTCCCAAGTACAAAGCTGAGCAAGAGACTCATCTGGCCACAAAAAGGAGTTTTAGACAGTAAAGAAATGGTGTGAGAATAAAAGCATGGACACTAACTATCCTGAGAGGAAGAGGGCCAGCAGCACAGAATGAGACAAGTGTATCTTCTGTGTTCTACACAGTATTTCCTTCTCTTCTCAAGCCCCCTGGTGAGCATCGTGAGCAATACCATTGACGCCCTGAGCTGTAGGTCCCTATGAAACCTGGTGTGACTCACTAGAGAACTTGCCTCCAGTCCCTGACAGCAAGAATCAAGCTCTTCTATCACTAACATGACCTAAGTCCTCAGCTACCACCAAACACATTCACAATCAATTTTGCCAGCTCCTTGGTAAAAGTGTGCCAGGTTGTTCTACCAGACACTGCAATATCTCAGATCAAACTCTGCCCTGACTCTGTCACAGCCCCAGGAAAAAGTGTCCCAAGCTAAAGCAGGGAATCAACAAATCTAGACTCTCTTCTCACTACTAACTACTTTACTATCTGTTCCTGTACTTTCAACACTGACATGCTTCGTTTTTCAAAACAAAATTCATTAAATGCTTATAAGGAATTCTGTGATTCTCTGAGAGAAATCGTTACCAACATTCAATATTATTAGAAATAGCATGTAGAATAAGCTAAAGCAATCTATCTCAATTTAAGTTAATATACACATTTTTGTATCATCTCCCCAGCATAATCTCCCTGCTAACTGCTGGTAAATGACTGCTTTCTAAGACTGGTTTAAAAAATTGTTCACACAATCAGAACTGCATCATGTGCATTTTAAACAAGACTAGAGCCAGAAGCAAACTCCAATTCCACCCTCCCTCGCCTCACCCAGTGAAGTCCACAGTAATGTACATTTTCAATTACTCTCCATTCAAAATTCAACAATTCAACAAACTGTCATATTAGAAACAATTGCAGCTCGTTGGCAAAACCTAACAGTATTATTACACAGAAACTGTCAGCACAAAAATAGTGTCATTTCTCATTGAAAGAAATGTTCTTGTAGAGGTCCATCCAGCAGCAATGGATGGCACAATTTAGGCTATATGGTTTCTAAGCAGAGTAGGGTCATTTAAATATCATTTTCAAGCAATCACTCTCTCTGCCTCAGAAAATATAGTAGTATCCAATATCTAATTATTATTCTGAAACATTCTACACAATGTATCTTGGAACAACATGAAAACTAACTTCTTTTCTATTCAAACATTGAATAGTTTAATGTTATGATAAATCAGACTGAACCGGAATTAATAACTACCAGGTGCAGAATATTATTATACTAATTCATAAAGCACAATTCACATTTTCCAGTAGGATGAATTATCTTTCTAATGAGGGCTGCAATATAATAGAGCAGCTAATAGACAGATTCTTTAAAGTCATGCAATATAAGTTACTTCCCACTCAGTTACTTAGTTTAATCAGGTAAAGTATTATTATATTACATTTCCAAGTTCCTTGGGGACATAGTGTCTCTTTTGATGGAAAGCAAGGTTACTTTAGAATAACAGATCATCTTTGTCAACTGAGGACATCACCTAAATTGTCTCATGATTTCTACAAGTTTGGGAACACAACAAGCAATTACGAACAGCCAGCTGATGGGTGTTAACTTGCAGCATCACTGCCCGCACAATTACTGCTTCTAACTTCACAGTAAATAGGATATAATTTGAGATTATTTTTTGAAAAGAAGGGTAAGTTGTCTCTAGTATACTCTGTCCATAACCACAGAAGGGCTGATCCCCCATTTCTTGCTTAAATGGTTGTACTGTGTATTCATTTTATTTAAAATGGGAACAAGACAGGGAGAAGATTGGCCAGAATCTCAGAATGTTGCATTCCCTGTCTTAGGCTCTGGGAAAGGCCAAATCACCATGCTGGGAATGGGACAAAATACCACACAATTTAGCATAGTATTGTATATGATCAAAAAAAAAAATTCTGCCTCAGGACTGTGTCCAAAATTTGCAACTGGATGTGTTGGCACACTCGATATGTGGTTGACATCATGTGATGTTACACATTTGCACATGGAAGGACTACTAGAATTAATGAAACCCAATTTGATAATAGCCAGGGTTCAGTGTTGTACACATCACAGCACAGTTCTGTTCCTAAATCAGAGAGACTTGATTGTGTTTTTCAATTTTCTTGAACCCCAAGCTGCAAGCTACACTGCTGTCCACTGAAAAACACTTACAGAAACGTTTCCAACAACCCTAACAAATGAAAACCACAATTCTCTGCACAGCCCTTTTCTGCTAATGCAGTCCCAGTCACATCTGGTGCTCCTTTTATCCTAAAACAAAGATAAATTCATATGTGAGAACAAAGAGATATCCATGTCATTTGGTGTTATTTTACAAAAGAGGAAAAAAAAAAAGAAAAAACAACAAAACCTTTCTGGTTTTCCCATGTCAGCAATCAGAGCTTTAAATCCATGAAAGGAGATTTGCATTCATTATTTAACCACAAGGCAAGACAATATTTTTAAAAAGCATCCAAGATTGACTAAACTTCCCCTTGGGTCTCCTTTCAGACATATCTTCTGCAACCCCTTGCACTACAAACATCCCCCTAGAAAAATGCATCTGCCAGGTTTTAAGACCTCTGCAATGCACCTTATAAGCATATTATTTTCCTAGCCCATCCCCAATCAATAATACTTACCTTTCTCTTACAGCATTAGATAGTTCTAAATCCATCCTACAGTATCTCACTCAGCCTGCAGCCCTGGATGTGTCCTGATTTCAGAGTTTGTCACCCCTGAACATACCTCAGATAATTGTTTGATTCTCTTCCTAAATCCACCTGCAATTTTGGATACTTGCGTTACAAAAAAAAAAAAAAAA